>JAPDNY010000007.1:71529314-72006432 GCA_029375565.1 Gekko gecko
TCTCGACCGGTGTGGCATCTGCAGCCGGGGGTTGCCTGTCAGGGTGAGCTGATTCCCTGGGGTCCTGATCTCCATCTGGGGCCCCATGGCCCCCCATGGGCCGTGCCCCTCTCCCTGATTTCCTGGGTCTCCTACCATTGGAAGCAGGCACCACCTCAGCTGATCCACATGGCAGTACAGAACCTGCCTGTCGTCCATTGATACTTCATAGGAGACGGGCCCCGTGGTGCGGATTACTCTCCCTGCAACCCATTCTGGGCCCCTGCCATAGTTCTTAGCAAACACCAGGTCTTCTGGAAAGAAACCCCGTGGCGCCTCCCGATTCTCAACCATGTTGCGTGCCGTCAGAGCCCTGTCAGGGTGCAGGCAGTCCAGTAGAATGGCGGCTCTTTGGCCCATGAGGAGTTCAGTGGGGCAGTGGCCTCTGACCGGGTTGGGAGTCATTCAGTTCGCTAGGAGGAACTGTGCGATGCGAGACTCCCAGTTCCCCTCCATCAGGCATCCTAGGGCTTCCTTAGCCATGTGGACCATGTGCTCCACCTGGCCATTTGTAGTGGGGTGGAAGGGTGCCGACCTGATGTGGCGAATCAAGTTGTCCCTCAGGAACTGCTGGAACTCCTCGGACGTGAACGCTGAGCCATTGTCTGAGATGATCATGTCCAGTAAGCCATGTGTGGCAAAGATCTTCTGGAGGGCCCGGATGGTGGTGCTGGTGGAGGTTGTGGAGATGAGACTCACCTCCAGCCACTTGGAGTACGCGTCCACCGTTACTAGGAATGTCAGTCCGTGGAAGGGTCCAGCAAAGTCGATGTGCAGCCGGGACCACAGTGTTCTCATCGATTCCCAGGACTGCACGGGCATGCTCGGTGGATTGGGCCGGGCCTCCTGGCAGAGCTGGCATCGCTTCATCCAAGCCTCCACTTCGCTGTCGATGCCAGGCCACCAGACATAGCTTCACGCGAGGGCCTTCATCCGCACGATGCCGGGGTGTGCCTTGTGCAGCGCCTGCAGGACCTGGTGCCGGAGAGTGCTGGGGACTACGACCTGGTCCACCCACAGCAGGCAGCCCTCATGTGTTGACAGTTCCTCTTTCCGCATTGTGAATGCACTGAACTCTGGGCCTGTGGAGGCTGTAGGCCACCCCCTCACCACCCAACCTAGAACCTGGGAGATGATGGGGTCATGGGCCAAGTGGCAGGTGACGTCCATGGCCTGGAGGGGGGCATCTGGAAGACATACCACCTGGAGGATGTGGTGAGCTCGGTCCGGGTCCTCCCCTTCGCCCAGTAGGGAAAGACAGCTCAGTGCGTCGGTGTGGCCCAACGCCTTGCCCGGCCGGTGCTGCAGGGTGTAATTGTAGACCACCAGGAAGATGGACTACCATAAGACCCAAGGGGAGAGAACCTGAGGCATCCGGCGATCCACCGTGAAGAGGCCCAGCAGCAGACGGTGGTCCATGGCGATTGTGAAAGGGCGGCCATAGACAAAGTCATGGAACTTCTTCACCCTGACCACGATTGCCAGTCCCTCGTGGTCTATCTGGGTGTAGTTCTGTTCAGCCGCAGATAGGATCTGCAAATAGTGCGCGACTGGGACCTCCCGGCCGTCCGGGAGATGGTGTGCCAGCATGGCCCCTACTCCATAGGGAGACGCGGCACATGCCAGGACTATGGGCAGGGACTCGTCAACGTGCAACAAGGCTGAGTTCGAGATTAGTAGGGTCTTGATGCCCCGGAATGTGGTGGCCTGGTGAGGGCCCCAGACCCAGGGTGCCTTCATGTTGAGCAGTTGGTGAAGGGGTTCTGCTATCGCTGCCTTGTGGGGGAGAAAGGCATGATAGAAATTAAGGAGTCCGAGGTAAGCCTAGAGCTCCGCTCTGGAGGTTTGGGGGGGAGCCTCCACGATGGCCTTCACCTTATCCCATGCCGGGTGTAGACCATCCACATCCATGGTGAAGCCTAAAAAGTCCACGGAGTTCACCCCAAGCTGGCACTTCTCCCGCTTGAACCTGAGCCCGGCGTCCCTGAAATGGCTGAGGACCATGCGGAGGCGGGTGGCGAATTCGTCAGGCGTGGTGGCGACAATCATCCCATCATCGAAGAATGGTGTGACACCAGGTATTCCTTTGAGGAGAGAGTCCATTAGCTGCTGGAATATCCCGGGTGCCACGCTCACCCCGAATTGCAGGCGGTTTACCCTGAAAGCCCCCCGGTGGGTTACAATTGTCTGGGCCTCTGTCGTTGGCCCGTCGACTGGCAGCTGCTGATAAGCTTGGGCAGGATCTAATTTGCCAAAGATCTTAGCCCTCACCAAGGTGGCCAGGACATGGCTTATGACTAGAACCGGGTAGGAATAGTCCTGCAACGCCCGTTTGATCGTGCATTTGTAATCCACGCAAATGAGGACATCCCCATTAGGCTTAACCAAGGTCATGATTGGGGTCTCCCACACCACGTGGGAGACCGGTTCCAGGACCCCCTGGGCCACTAGGCGGTCCAGCTCCGTGTCTATCTTGGGTTTCAGCGTGAACGGGACCATCCTGGAACGCATACATATGGGGGCCACCTTGGGGTCTAGCTGCACCGATACCAGGGGGGCCGTGTACCTGCCCAGTGTCCCATCAAAAACAGATGGGAACTCGCGACACACCTCCTGGAAGTCGCAAGTTGTGCAATGTTGGACCCCTTCAATCGCAATCCCGAGGGGTTCAAACCAGGCCCTTCCCAGGAGGCTGATCAGGTTGCCTTCAACCACAAGGAAGTCCAGAACCCCCCTGAAGCCACAGTACTGCACCCGGAAACTCCCGACCCCTTTACTGGTACTCGGTTCCTCTGAAAATCCATAAGTGTCACGGGCGACGGGCGCAAGCGGGGACCCCCCCCCCATGGGCATATCTGTTTTAACGTGGTCTCCAAAATGATGGAGCACGCGGAACCAGAGTCTAGCTCCATTTGTAAGGGGCCCCCCTCTATTTTTACCTGGACGTATATTTTTGGGGTAGAGGCCTGACTGGGGAGTTTCAGTACCTGCTCAGGCTTTGACGGAGCATTGGTGAGGAGGTAAAGGTCCTCCAGTGCCGCACACTCCTCGTAATGCACCTCTGTCTTGCGGTGGGGCTGCTTCGATGGTGCGCGTGATGCCTTGGATTGGCAGACCCTGGCAATGTGGCCTGTGTGGCAACACGTGGCGATCCGGAACCGGCACACCTTCCGCTCATGTTGACCTCCACAACTGGCGCACTACTGAGCCACCGGCCCGTGTTGCTTGTGTGTGGTGCTGGCGAGCGGGGCTGGTGGGCGGTGCAGCGCTTGTGTCTGGTGGATCTCCGCATCCTCAGGGTCGCTGTTCCCGGTGGTAGCCACCCGTTGCATGGTGGTGGCCAGGTGGGACCTCTCCCATGTGGTGGCGGTGGCCAAGGCCGAGGTGATCATTACCTTATCCCCCTCCATTATCCAGTGCTGGAGTTTCTCCTCCTGGAGGCTGGCAATGAACCGGTCATGGAGGGCCATGTCCAAGTATGCCCTGAAGGCGTAGTCGGCTGCCAGGCAGCGGAGCTCCACAAGGAACTCCACAGCGGTTTCCTTTCCCTGCTGGCTCCGCCACTGGAAGACCACATGGCAGGTCATCTCCGATGGCTTTGGAGCATAGTGGTTTTGCACAGCCTGGACAATCTCGTTGAACATACACTCCTCCACCTTCTTGGGAGAGAGAAGGTACTGGGCTAGTTACATGATCATGGGGCCGCAAGAGCAGAGCAGCAGGCCTCTCTTTCTGTCTTCATCCGTGATCTGATAGAATACGAGGGCTTGCCGCAACCCCGTGACCCACGCTCCCCATCGCTGGGGCTGGGAGGCGTCGAATTGTGGCAGCATCCCGGATCCTGGAGCGACGGCCATTGTGCTAGTCGGCGGCTGTGACATGGCTCTAGGTTCACCCTCAGTGGCACTCATGTGTGATGCGCGTGTATTTATTTATTTATTTGGATTTGTATCCCACCCTCCCCGAAGGCTCAGGGCGGCTAACAACAAGGCACGCATGCCAACTTTAAAACAAGTTCAACAGTATAAAACCAGAATATAAACATATAAACAATATATAAACAATATAAAACATAGAAACAACATTCAGGCAATGAAACAAGATGGGGCAGATTATAGCCCCCGGCAGACATTAACCCCCAATAGCCAAACAGCAGCCAAACAGTAGCGGTGGAGCGAGTCTTGGGTAGCGTTGTCCGACAGCCCAGCTGGGGCACTCAACAGGATCCCACCTTCATCTCCATTATTGTGTAGTGGGTTGGATGCATAATGAAACCACAGACACAGACATAGTGATCAGCATGGTCCGCTATTACACAAAAAGATAAGGTTACCTGGCCATGTGGCCAACTATATACAAGCGAAGGGGAACACCCCCTGGTGCCATTGGCGGGTTTGAATTCCCGCCGCCGTTCCCATTGGTTCCCCTAAGCTGGAGCCAGGAGCCCCAGTCCCATTGTTCACCAGGACTCAAGCTCAGGCTCTGTCGCTGACGGCCCAAAGTGGTCAGTGGACACAACAGCCCCCCTGCCCACAACAGAGCACTGGGTCCCCAAAAGGGAGAAAGAGAAGGGGGACTGTCATTTCCACCCTATGCTTTTGCTCACTCTTCCCAGCAGCCCAGCCACATTGCCAAGGACGCTCCCACATCACCCCTGCCAGTGGCAGAGCAGGAGAGGGGCCATTGTGATGGGCTCAGATGAGGGGACATGCAGCACCACCATCAGATCCCCCAATTCCCTCTTCAATGGAGCAGAGGTGGTCTGGGACTGGAATGACTGTCATTCCACTCTAAACTCTGTCATTCCAGTCCCAGAGCAATCAGTGCCCAGAGACTGTCATTCCAAATCCATTATGCCATCATCATTACTTCCATGTGCATTAATGTAGTACTAATGTATTGCAATGGAAACCATAGAAGTCATTTGGCATTTCTGGCTGCTAGTATGTCCAATGGGCATACCTTCCAAACCCCACCCCACCAAAAAATTGAGTCTGCCTGCAGCTCTGGATTCCCCCCCCCAGTCACTGAGTCTGGGGACCCCCATGATCCTCTGCCCCCTCAGTGTCTCCTTCGCAGATGTCTTCCCCCGGGTGACAGAAGCCCTCCTTTCCTAGAGCAGACTCATAGTCATAAACTCTATTCATTCTCTCTATTTCCCACCATCATTCCCCTCCTCCATTTTATGCTCACAACAAACCTGTGAGGTTGGTTAGGTTGAGAGTGCGCATCTGGCCCAAGACCACCCATCTAGATTCCATGGTAGAAGTGGGGATCAGAATCTGGGCCTTCCAGATCTAGTGTCACTTCACCAGACCACCCCCTGACCCCTTCTCCCTCCACACAGCAGCCTGCAAGGTGAGGGAGGGAACCTGTTGTTAGGTCAGTTTTTGAGGTGCTGCTGGGCCCCTGCTATGTTTGGCAGATGACTATGACCAGTGGGACTTGCACAACCATCCATAGCCACCCAAGGCACCTGAGAGCTCTCCCTCTTAGACAAGCCCTCAGAAAGCCCTCAGGGGGAGTCACATATGGGATGGGGAGTTGGGCAGGGAGGGGTGTGATGTAGTCATACCAAACAGACCAAGACACATTTGTGGCAAAACACAGACTTTGTTGAACTGCAAACCATGGTGAGGTGTGAAGACTCCACTTGCTACCTCCCTGGGGCTACAGGGAAGAGGACTGAGAATCCCTGGCACGGCATGTGTCTAAGTGGGGTGGCATTGTAGGTGGACCGTGGAAGGGCTGCCCAGGTGCTATGCTCCACTTCAAGAGGAGGACTGGAAAAGCAAAAGCCAGAGTGTGGGAGAAGAAAGGACTTGCCACACCCACAATTTTCCCTGTTAAATCTTCACCTGCAGGAAAGTAAAGAAGAGACATGTGTAGCTATGGCAAGAGGTCATGAGTGCCATGCTGGGCTCAGGCATGGATGTGTTGTCCTGATGGGGTCTGCAAATGCAGCTTCATGGGGGGGCTTCACCACAACTCCCCCTTGAGGCACACAATGGTACCATCCAAATTATACTCACATGTCCAGTATTGAAGCACTCATAGATTGCTGGTGATCCATCCACAGCAGCACCTGCAGCTGATGCTCGAGGCTTTAATCCTTCAAGGAAATGAGTTACAGGGTCACATGGCAAGCTGGTTCATCATGCACAGTGGATCAGGTGCCAGACTCCCCCCCCCGCCAAAAAACCAGTGATCTGCTCTGTTTTCTGCTGAAGGTGGGAAACAGGCAAATGACAGAGCACCCCCCCAAAGAACTCCTGGGAAACTTTCCTGTCAGGGCCCCTGCTGCTGTGCAGCTGTGGCTTGTGCCACCCCTGCATGAACTCATTGCTGGGCTTCAGCACAGGAGGTGCTGTTGTGGCACCCAGCCTCAAGTGAAGGGAATGGGGGAGCAGATTTGGGATCCTTGCCTTTGCTTACCTGTCAGGGTATTGTTGCTTCTTTGGGTTGAGCCTCCAAAGGTCAAGTATATGTTAGGGTTCTGCAAAGGCAGAGATCAGCCACAGAGTATGGGCTTTGCTCTCCTCCTCACCCTGCAGTGCTAAGTGCCCTCTCTCATGCTTTTCCCATCATCAAAGTGCCTTGCCACCTGCTCTGAGTCTGCATGGCAGAGAGGTCTGAGGGAGTCCCAAGCTGCATGCCCTAACTACTGAGCTGTACGATGTCCTAGCCAGTGTTCCCTCTAAGCTGAGTTAGTGTGAGCTAGCTCACAGTTTTTTAGCCTCTGGCTCACACATTTTTGTCTTAGCTCAGGAAACATGGTTCCCGAGCAAACTAATTTATGCAATAGCCAAATCACTCACTGAAATACACTGGGTTCAGACATGAAGAGTGATTGGCTCATAATGTATTTGTGATTTGTGATTTTAGCAAGTAGAAAAGAAGACTGAGAATCTCTGACCGAAGCCAGGTATTTATGCATGCAAAAGGTTACACCCCAAACACACACCCACTCCCACGATTGGCTATTTACACTACATTGTTATTCCATTGGGTTACTCTAGGATCCCTGTCTCCCTACTGGTCCATTTTAGGATCCTAGTTAGCTATTGTTATGGATCCTGAAGCTCTGTCCAAATTGAGCTTCAGCCAAAGTATGGTCTGGGCTCAATACATTACACTCACTCACGACTTTAATGCCAGTAGCTCAAAAAGTAGAGTTTTTGCTCATAGGTCTCCACAGCTTAGCGGGAGCATTGGTCCTGGTTGAAGTTTTTGTGGGGGGCACAATTGGGTGCTGAGGAGGGGGCCTTGGCTGCCCTGAGGAGGGATGTGATTGGCCAAGCCTGTAGCAGGCATTCTGAGCTGCTCTGAGCCCAGGGGTCTTTTTGGGGGGAGCACATGGGAGCTGTGCTCTGGCAGCTCAGGAGCCAAGCCCCACCCCCAGCCGGCGTCCCCGGAATCTTTCAGGCAGCCGAATGTCAATTTCAGCTCCATTATATCCTATGGGCCATTGAAGTCAATGGTGAAAACATAGGGTATATTCTGGGGGCTGGAGGGGAGGGGGTTTGAGGGAGAAGCTCCAAACTCACAGGGTAGCTGATGGAGTCTCTCCCCAAGATACCCACCAAGTTTCAAGGACATTGGATCAGGGGGTCCAATTCTATGGGTCCCCAAACAGGTCACCCCCATTCCCTCCATTGTTTTTTATAGTGGGAAAAAAGTTACCCTGTGAGTTTGGAGCCTCTCCCTCAAACCCCCTCCCCTCCAGCCCCCAGAATATACCCTATGTTTTCACCATTGACTTCAATGGCCCATAGGATATAATGGGGCCGAATTGCCGCCAAATTTCTTTCATTCCCTCCTTTCCTTCTCTCCTTTTCCTCTTTCCCTCCTTCTTCCCTTCTCTCTTTCTTTCTTTCTTTCCCACCTTCTTCTCTTCTCTTTTTCCCTCCTTTCCCTGTTTCCCTCCTTCTTCCCTCTCTTTCTTTCTCTCCTCCTTTCCTTCTCTTTCTTTCCCTCTTTCCTTCCTTCTTTCCTTCTCTCTACTGTCTCTCTTTCCTTCCCTCTTTTCTCCTTCTGTGGCCCAACTCTACTGAGAAGGAGTTTAAACTTTAAACCCCTTCTCTCTTAGCTCCCGCCCACCCAGGCCAGCTGGAGAAGGGAAGGGGAGGTTTTTGAAGATGCCTCCCCCCCTTTTGCTTCTCCTTCTGACATCACTTCCGGTGATGTCAGGGGGCGTGGCATATGCTAATAGCCTAATAGCTCATTAGCATATCATATGCTAATGAGCTCCTGCAGCTGTTTTTCTACGAAAAGACCCCTGTCTGAGCCGAATTGATGAGGCTGCAGCAGTGGGGGAACAACTTGAGTTTTCAGTTCAGTTGGTGCCTATGGGCTATGCCATGATTTTTGTTAGCATAAATTTCCACCCCTGACAGTGGGTGTTCCCAGGCTGAAGGGGTCCAGAAGCCACCTAACTCTGGACATGCCCCCAAACCACCCATAAGCACACTGGTGCAGGGGCCTACACCTCAGTTGCATCAACAGGCAGCTGCCAGGGACCTCGACTGGCACCTCAGAACAACAGAGCAGTATTGGGGGCCTTCACCATCGTAACTGGCCCTTTCGCTTGAGTATCTCAGACATATGCTAACACAAAACTCAGTTGGCACTGAGCACTTTTACACACACCCCTTAGGATTGCTCTGCTAATATATCTTGCCAAAAATGCTTAAAAAAGTGTGCAGACAGATCTCACTGAAACAGTTACAGCTGCAGCTGAAAGTCTGTTAGTTGCACATGCTCTATCATATTTTATTGCTTTGCCTGTTAAGCTGTAAAAGCTGAAGGTGCTGCTGAAGTAATTTAATCAAATAAGTTGAAAGTAATATTGATAAAGACCCTTTCATTTTTATTGGCCCATAAACATCACAGAGTAAATGCCAACATTGGTTTTTAAAAACTATGGCAAAGTCGTTCCTATAATCTTAAATATTGAAAAGGTGAATACCAATCATACATTTGCTGATGGGACTACAGCTGGTCAGCCATATATTTGGTACACACAATATTTGGTGTCCATTAATACCTTTTCTTTATTTAAACAGTATCTTTCACAGAACATAAAAAAAAAACATTTTTATCTGCCACTTGCTTGCTGCAGACTGGAGTACGTGCCTCTGAAACAAATAGGATGTAGAATGTAACCTAAACATAATAATCTCATAGAGAAGGGGATTCCATATCTTTTAAAGATTCATTCTCTGAAATTAGACATTGATAGCAGGAAACAAAGCAACAGACAACTTCAGCAGCAATAAAAAAGCAAAGGCTAGGGGTGGAGAGAAGGAGCAGTTACAAAATGTAGAAAAAAATACACTGCAAACCCTAAAAGATTAGAACTACTTTCAACTTTAAAGTTTCTCTCTGTTTTACTTTGCTGAACCTAGAACTGGCCTCAGATTCTATGGGCATTCTTTACTACTTGTTAGCCGAACTGCTTATCTACACAGTGGCTGACTAACTTATTGAGGTATTTTTGCCAATGTATACAGAGAAAGCAAGTTTCGTGCCAGAGAGCCCTATTTCCTCAAAAGGAAAATGCTTGACAAGGTCTCTTAATTTGAATCAAGATTCTCTTTACTGAATGTTCTTATCATTTACAGGCATACAAAAACAGGTTCACACACACATACATTCAAGTTCCTTTAGTTACAGTAGAAATGGAAAGCAATATTTGGGGTTTAAACTAAAGGTATGCTTAGGAGGGAGGGAGGGAGCATATAATCTATTCCAGTAGTCTCGACCTTCCACAGTTCAGGAACAAGGATTGTTTCTAACTAAGATGTTCTTGCTTTTACTACACACACAGATAGAGCCAGCTAACAGATGTGAGGGCTACTTGGTCGCGACTCCAAGTAAGCACAGCAAGTTACCTTGAGTTATCTTGTTGGTAAGGGGAGCAAGCTTGTCCTGTCCTGTCCTGTCCCGTCCTCCTAAACAAAGGCTGCACCTCATTTTATCAGCTAGTCTGGGGGCTGGCTTGGGGTGTTTCTGGGTCCATTCCATCCCTATACCATTGGCTAAAGGATGTGGGGGTTCCCTCCTACTAAGGTGGGGCAATACTGAAAATCTACACCTTTCTACAAGGGAGGTTTTTGGTCAAGGTGTCAAGATGGGTTGGCATGGAAACCTTTAGGTATGTAGATGGATCTGGCCATGCTCAGGTGGCGAACTTCACACGTATGGGTTAAACATCCTGTGGGTTATGTGAGAAGCAGAGATTCTTCAATGGTGGGAAAGCTGTTGTTTCTACATTCTGCTGCAGGACTGTAATGGAGATGCTAATATAGAGGCTTCTTGTTCCCAAGGCCTCATGGGTAAGTATGTGCAAGGCATGTCTGTGACCTCATTTGCATGGAAGTACAGGCTGTGTGGTACCTCCTCTTACACAGAGAGTCACATTAACTCAAGCATACATTCTCCCAAAGCAAAGACACTTGCTGTCACCATTCCTGGTGTGCATGCAGGTCAGAAAATAACAAATAAAAGCATTTTCAAAGTTCATCTCCTAACATACTACTTCACAGGTTGGCAGGGGGAAATAGAGGGGGTTTGCCAGTGTTGCATCAATACATGATGCAAACCCACCTTAACCAAAGAGTTTGGGGTGAATCCTAGAGTATAGCCCTGACATGATATCACTTGTAGTGGAAAACCAGTGTGATGCCAGGAAGAACTGGGCTTGCTGTGAAAGATCTGCTAAGCATCTGCCTCCTTCTTTTTCAGTTAATTTGGAAAGTCCAGAGTTCGCTAGAAGCATCAGTTTTTGTGAAGATCCACAGGCCCTGTTTTTGCAAAGGTTGACAGGCACTGTGGATCTATATACCGCTTAGACTCCACACTTTTCATTATAATAAAGTATAACAGTGTGCATATAGATATGAATTATAGACCCATATACACGAAAACAAGAAAAAATCAGCTTAAGACAAGTAAAGGTTTCATTCATGTTTCAAAAAAAGATGGAAATTGTAAGCTAAGACTGCCATTTTAAATTCTATTCTATGTGTAGGGTTTCCAGGTTTACTGCTATTTTTCTCCCACAGGCCAGTGAAATGGTGGTGGGCAACAGGAATTATCAGCAGGAGAAAAATAAATATATCAATCACCTTCAGCATGATGGCATTACTTCACTTCTAAGGAAAATTTGGAAGTGAAGTCATACCTCTCAAGGAATTACCAGAATCACTGTGGTTTTACCATAGAATGTCCAATGATGGCTAGAGAGGCTTGATGTCACTTTTGGGTTTTCCCTAGACAAGATATAATGTTGTTGCCCTGATAATGCCCCCCTTATGTCCCCTACCCTCCATAATCACATTTGTTGCTAGTTGGCAACCCTCTCTGTGTGAGAAGTATAGACAGGGTTCTTTTTGTAGCAGGAACTCCTTTGCATATTAGGTGACACACCCCTAATGTAGTCAATCCTCCAAGAACTTACAGTAGGCCCTGTAAGCTTACAGTAGGCCCTGGCCATTGGTCGCAGAGTGAAATGGAACAGAGCAGATATGCCTGATCCCATAGTAGCTCACGAAGGCTTGGAATCCCAAGCAGGTGAATGCCATCCCGTTGTCTGTGACTAGGGAGTCCGGGATGCCACGGGTGCTGAAAATCCACCACATGGCATGGATGGTGGATCAGGATGAGGTGGAGGGGACCAGGACCACTTCCAGCCACTTGGTGTAGGCATTCACCAAGATTAAGAAAATCTGCCCCTGGAAGGGCCCTGCAAAGTCTAAGTGCAGTCAAGCCCATGGCTTGTGTGAGGACCCCCATGGCTGCACTGGAGCTTGTGGAGGCTCTGGCCATGATTCTTGGCATGTCTGGCAGCGCTTTACTCAGTCTTCAATTTCGCTGTCCACCCCAGGCCACCACACATAGATCTGGGCCAACGCTTTCATGTGCACAATTCCCAGGCACATGTCGTGCAATGCTGTGAGCACCCGCTGGCGCAGTGGAGCAGGTATTACCACCCGGCTTCCCCAGAGTAGGCAGTTCTTGTGGGATGATAACTTGTTCCTCTGGGACAAGAACACTGCAAATTCTGGGCCCACCGTAGTGGTAGGCCATCCCCTCCCCACCCAGTCCAAGACAGGAGACAGTCCCAGATGGTGTGGCAGGACACCTCAGTTACCTGGACTGGGAGGTTGGGAAGTTCCTCGAGGAGGGTGATGTGGTGTGCAGGAGCTGGGTCCAGATTGCTGGATGGCAGGGGAAGGTGGCCAAGAGTGTCTGTGTGGCTCATCACTTTACTGGGCCAGTGGACGAGCACATACTGGTAGCTGGCCAGAAAGAGGGATCACCTGAGCTCCTGGGGGGACAACATTTGGGAGTCTGACAGTCCAGGGCTGGCAGACACAGGAGAGGCTTGTGGTCCATGACCACTGTGAAGGGCTGACCATAAAGGTAATCATGAAATTTCTTCACCTCCAGCACCATTGCCAAGGCCTCCCTGTCAATTTTTTTTAAAAAAAACTTTCCTAAAAAGGAGAGAATTTTATTGCTTTTAATACAGAAAGAGGGAAGGTATGTAGAGGGACCAAGAAAAGAGGTGAGTGAAGTCACTATTAGTATATTAATCTTTTTGTTAGTATATATAAAGTTCTTGGCTTCTTCCGTGGTTGACCGATCTTCTTTCAATTTACTGTAATTCAAAAATAAACCTGTTAGTTAGATTAGTAAAGTCCTTTGAGGTTAGTTATTGATATAGTCCATCTTTACGCTTCACAAGCAAATGTTTATGTTTTGGGTTTTCTTCCTTTCAAGTCTCTCAGATTATATTTTGGGCCCTTCATTGCTCTTCCATCCTCTGATTCTTCGTCTCCTCCCTCCGGGCCACTGTCCTCTTCACTGCTTAACATTGTCCATTTGGCGAGTTCTGCATCTTCCTCTGAGCTGGCGTGCCTCTTCAAAAATTCTTGAGCTTTGAAGATGGAGTCAATCTTCTCTCTTTTATCCTTAAATTTAAAAACCAATCCTTCTGGGATCCACCATTTGTAGCTAATTTGATATTTTTGCAATTTGAGACTAGTTGTGCTGCAGACAAGGTGTGGGAGAAATAAGCAATTGGAACCTCCTGGCCATCAGCGAGTTAGTGCTCCAGGACCACCCCCACTCCATATGGGGAAACATCACAAGCCAGAACCAACGGGAGGGACTCAGTGAGCAACTTAACAGTTCTTTCACTGCCTGGAATGTGGCCATCTGCCAGGGGGCCCAGGGCCACAGAACATGTTTGTCGAGGAGGTGGTGCAGGGGCTCTGTGACAGCAGCCTTGTCGGGTAGGAACGAGTGATAGAAATTCAAAAGGCCAAGAAACGCCTGGAGCTCAGCCGCTAATCTTGTCCAGAGTGGGGTGGATGCCCTATGTGTCAACAGTGAATCCCAGGAATTCTACCTATGGCACCCCAAGCATGCACTTCTCACGCTTCACCTTTAATCCAGCATCATTGAAGCATTGCAGGACAGACCGCAGCTGCACAGAGAAGGTCTCAGTGTTGGGGACCATGATTAAAACATAATCAAAGAAGGGCTGGACCCCGGGGATACCTTTAAGCAAACAGTCCATTAGGTTTTGGAAGATCCCCGGGGCAACGCTAACCCCAAACTGCAGCCTCTGAACCCTGCCAGGGAGGCAAGGACATGGCTAATGACAGGACTGGATACGCATGATCCTGGAGTGCTTTATTTATAGTGCATTTGTAGTCCGCACATATCCTGACATCCCCATTGGGTTTTACCAGCGTAACAATGAAGGTTTCCCAGTGTGCATGGGACACGGGTTCTAGAACCTCCTGTTCCACCAGGCGATCCAGCTCGATATCTATTTTAGGGCATAGGTGAATGGGGTGCACGTGGCCTTCATGTGGATGGGCCGTACTGCTTGGTCAAGATCGAGGGAAAATGGAGGTCCAGTGTAGCGGCTGAGCATCCCATCAAATACAGCTGGGAACTCGTCACATACTGCATTAAAGTCCTGTGGCTGCACATGGTTCACCCCAGTCACCCCAAACCACAAAGGCCCAAACCACGACAGTCCCAGTAAACTGGTGACCTTGTCTTCCACCACCAGCAAATCTAACTGTCGATTAAAGTCCTTGAATCTTGTTGGGGGCACCCCAGGGCAAATTCAGTACCTGGTGCTGATGGTTGACTGTTTTGGTGTGTAGTTCCGCTGCTTCATGGTGGGCAGTTGTCCGTCATCCATGGGGTCCACGGGATTGGCAAACACGTGCAAGATGGCCAGCCTTGCTGCAGGTTTGGCAGATCGCGTCGCAGATACAGCAGGAACGGTGCTCATGGTCCTCACCGCAGCTGGCACAGCACATTTTTCGCTGACCTTTGTGGGCATTTGGGCGCTTGTCCTTGCTGGTGGGGTGTGTGTGTTGTGGCGAGCCTTGCAGCGGACTTGGAGTACCTCATTGTCGTCCAAGGTGTCAGAGCTCTGGGCCATGGCAATCTGATGGATGGCATGCATCTGTCAGTCCCACTGTGCTTTCTCAAAGGCTGTGGTCACCCAGAGGTCCTTGTCTAAGTTGAGATCATCATGGGTGATGAGTTTCCTTTGGAGCTTCAGTTCCCAGATGCCCCAGACGAACTGGTTCAACAGGGCGTCCTCGACGGCTGGGAATTCGCAGTTGATTGCAAGCCTGAGAACATCAGCCATGAAGGCGGTGGCTGATTCTCCAGACTGTTGGTTGTGTAAAAAGAAGTCCATTCGCATCACCATCTTGAAGGGATTCGGCACGAAGTAGTCATTGAGAGCTTTGACCAGCTCATCGTAGGAGGTGGTGTCCAGGGTCTTGGGTGTGATGAGACCCTGGACTAAGCAGATCGTGGTGACCCCACACGTGCTGAGCAGTCAAGATTTCATCTTCTCTGCATCCTCAGTGCCTTGGATCCTGAAGAAGTGCTTCAACTGTTTGACCTAGGCTTCTCACAGCTCAGAGTGAGCTGGGTCAAAGGAGGAAAGTTGTCCCAGGGCAGCAGCCATGACTGGAGAAGCGATGCAGGGCATGGTAAGCTGGTCCTCATTGAGTGGTGTGATGCTTGGGGCAGCAGCAGTAGCCTCAGAGTCAGAGTGGTCAGGCATGGTCATCAGGATCCTATCCCTGTCTCCAGTATGATATACTGGGTTCCAGACACGTTGGTTTGTGAATGAGCTCATAGTTTATTTGGTTAGAGAAAACTGAGACAACGAAGCAGGACCAGAGGCCTGCTTAAACCCCCGTTGCAAATCACACCCAAACACACACCCATGATAGGATTATTTACAGTGTCCCCAAATCCCATAGGTCATTCCTCAGATGCTGACTACCTGATAGGTCCCTTCTAGGATCTGAGTTGGCTATTGTCTCTGGATGCAAAGCTATGCTACTTTGCATGACCACAAGCTAACCCGGTCCTCAGTTGGTACACAACACCTACCCATCATTCTCTTTCTCTGTTTCTTCTCCTCACCCCTGCCCTCCCTCACCACTGACAGGCATGCTGCAGCTTCTCCCCCCCCGCATCACTGTTCTCATTGCCAGAGCAGCTGCAGCACCCCCGGCATTGGCTTTGGGCCTGGCAAAGCTCCCAGACTCCAATGCCAGGCCTGCAATGGGTTCACCCTCTCAAATTGATACTGCCATCACCAGGCTGCTGTGGCTCCTATCCACCACCCACATCAGCATCAGACCTATCACAGCTCCCAGCCTCCAAATCACTGGGCCCACCACAGCTTCATCTTCCCAATCACTGCTGCTCCCAGCCACCCAACTCCACTATCTAGAGGAGATAGGTGCATTGTGCAAATGTACAGACTCCCAAGTTCGGAGACAAATTTCCTCTCCATCATTGTTGGCCCAATACACAAATTTAGATATCAACAAATCAGCTCACACATGGGTATTAGATATATAGAAATGGTCTGAACTTGTGGGAGAGGCTATCCCATTTCCCCACCTACTTCTCTATCTCTCATTCTTTCTCCCTCCTACCACACCTTCTCTTACTCCATTTAAAGAGCCAATTTGATGTAGTGGTTAGGAGCGTGAACTCTAATCTGGGAGAACTGGCTTTGATTTCCCCACTCCTACACATGCAGCTGCTGGTATAACCTTCGGTCAGTTACAAGTTATTTCAGAACTGTTCTGTCACGAGCAGTTCTTGAAAGAACTCAGCCCCACGTACCTCATAGGGTCTCTGTTGTGGGGAAGGGAAGAGAAAGGAGATTGGAAGCTACTCTGAGACTCCTTCGGGTAGTGAAGGGCAGGGTATAAATCCAGTCGCCTCCTCCTCTTCTTCCATTCTGTGCCAACATGTAACTGGGACCTTTAGGCATTACATTTTCCTTCTCTGGATTTCTTTCCAAAATGGCTTTGCTATTACATCCATTTCTTTCAAGGGTGTTGTGTCACCTATTTCAACTTGTAGCCAAATTATTGTTAAATATTTATACAACACTTATGCCTTGTTAAGTGCTGTACTCTAACCTGCAGCTGAAGAAAATTGGAGCTGAAAGAGCAAAGAAAACTGTATCTTCAAGAAGCCTAAACTGGAATCAAGCACAAAATGTCAGACTATACATTTGTGCTGTGAAAATTAAGGTATTAGCCTTAACTTAATTTTTTAGTAATTTTTTTAGTGCATATATAAGCATATTCATGGCCATGAAGATCAGGAAGGACTTGTAGGGGCATCTCATTCACTCCTCATTCACTATCTCCTCTTGTCCTCCCCTGCCAGCCCTCATAATCAGTCTTCCCTCTAAGCTGAGTTAGTGTGAGCTAGCTCACAGTTTTTTAGCCTCTGGCTCAAACATTTTTGTCTTAGCTCAGGAAGGATGGCTCCAGAGCACACTAATTTATGCAGTAGCCAAATAGCTTGCTCACAACTTTAATGCCAGTAGCTCACAAAGTAGATTTTTTTTCATAAGACTCCACAGCTTAGAGGGAGCATTGCTCATAATGCCTCCCTTTTTCCTGCTTACTTTTCTCCTTCCCACCCACTAGCCAGAGTACCTTTATCTGCCCTTCTGTCTTCATCTTTCCCTGCTTTCCTTCCCCTGACAGTCTCTTCCCACTAAAACTTTGGTCAAGTTGTTTGGTGCCATCCAAGATGGGCCCAATTGCATGGTGGGGAATCTGCAAGGACTTGCGGAGAGTGCTTCACTTTCCCCTGTATATTCTTCCCATACTGTTTCCTCTTTCCTTTCTCCTGACAGGCCCCTATGTCCTCATCTTTCCATGATTCTTTCCATGATTCATTCTCTCCTTTATACCCAACAAACAACCAAACTTTATCTGCCCCCCATTTTCAGCTACATTTATTTTGTATGTATACCCTGCTTTTCTCCACAGTGGAGACCCAAAGGAACATACATCATTCTTCTCTCCTCTGTTTTATCCTCACAACAACCTGTGTGGTAGGATAGGCTGAGAATATGTAACTGGACCATGGTCACCCAGAAAATCCCTGATGTGATCAGTGGACAAATGCTGTGAAAAGAAAGGTTACCTATTACAACATCAACCAAGCATCAAAATAACCAATATTGATTAATATTAACTGATACAATTTTTGTTTGTTTGTTTTGTTTATCCTAAATAAATTAACAAATATATAGCCCTTGCAGGGTTGTGGAACATATGAATACATGGGTACTGTATGGGTACTGGTGCTGAAGAGACTTAATTCTGAGGCAAGGTCTAAGCCATCCCCTAAGAACCCTTTCATTTTGCAAACTAACATGTCTATTCCTTTGCTGTTCCAATATAGGTTTTTGTTTTGTTTTTTAATGGGTCAATTGATTTCTGGATAAACCTGACATACATCAAATTATCTCACATTTGAATACATGGAGTGTGATTATATCAGAAGAGAATAAGATCAGGAGGCCATATACATTCAGACCTTGTTGCTGAGAATGGCAATTACCACAATATTTTTGTGTTGCTCTTTTATGTCAATGGATATTTTGACATTAAAGGTGGAGAAGACATCCACTCAGCTTGCATATGGTTTCAAAGGTAATTCTTTTCACGTCACTTGCTACTATCCTGTGTTCTCATTTTCATGGAGAATTGTAGTACAATATTTTGTCTTCTACTTTATCTGGCCTTCTAAAATGGAATTTAAAAATAATTAAAGGTGACACTCTGATGCTGACAAGATCATTTTGACAACATTAGCTTTAGAGACTGGAGGATTATTTGAATCTAATATCGTGTTTGTCCTTTGAGTTACACAGCATGTGCTCATTAGCAAGAGTTTAAACATTGTGTTTTCAGCCCAGGTTGTCAAACTACTTGCTAAAACCATATGGTTAATGTTGGCTCTGGTAGGATATACTTAGTGGAGTCCAGGTTTATGAATATCACTAAGGTGATCTGTGGATTGTCAGTGTGCCTTTAGCCACAATTAACTTCCTTTGTGAGCACAATGTCAAAGAAAGAATTGTACCCCCCCCAAAAAAAAAATAAGTTGAACTGTCCCACCCATTACAGACCATGTCTGGCTTCAGACATATCTCATGCCCACCTGACTGGCATCCTCCTGTATTTGCTTCCTGTATTTGCTTATTTCAAAGTATCCCTCAGGCTTGCAGTTGACTTTTTAAAAGCCCTTTCCCCCTCCCCTTCTTTCCAAGTCTGGAAACAAAAGACTTCTGGTTTTGTTTTGTTTTTGGGGTTTTTTTTTCACTCAAGCCTCTTATCCTATAATTGTGCCTAAAACCAATCTACAGATCAAGCATTTGCCTGCCAGTCCAGGACTTTCTTGATATTCTGAGTTCCAGTTCTTGACACTAATCATGTGTCTTTGTTGTTCTTCTCCCATTTGTTTTGGCTTAATGAATGCCTGGATGCTTGGACCTGCAGCCCCTGCTTTGTTGGGACCTGCATCCCTGTTTAGAACTGCACAAATAGGTAGCCACAGTCCCTGCCTTGCCCTATTGAATTGAATATATTGTGCACTGTATTGGTACTTGGAATATCTGCTTACCAACAAGAGCTTGATATTGACACAGAGAGTACTACATCTTTCTGTGTTATACCTCTGAGGATGCCAGTCACAGCTACTGGTGAAACATCAGGTCCTACAATGCCAAGACCACAGCCAGACAACCCGGAAAATCCACAGCAACTGACAAACTCCGGCCATGAAAGCCTTCAACAACATAGTGCTTGATATTGTTTGACTGTTTGAATTTGCAAATTTTTCACTCTAAATTTTAATATTATTCCCCTCAATAAGTGTTGGTTCTGTTTATACTCTATACTAGCCTTGTGTACTTCTTTCATTATTAATCGCAATAATTATGAAAATTGGGTGTTTCGTAATTATCACAATTAATATGAAAACAAAACAAATTCCCCATCTAAATAGCTTATAATAACAACACAATTTTCTTCAGCTTTGTTCTGTTTTTTTCATCATTATTGAAGACTCTGCCTTCAGTAAGAGACAGCACAGTGTTCCTTAGGGGAAGGGGAAGAGAGGCTCTGAGATTTCTTGAAAGACTGAAAGCTGTAGCCACTAGGATTACATACATATGTGAGGCATTCCAATGCTGAAGCATATGAAGAGGGACTTTGCCTTCTCTCCTCCCAATGCATGTCCTTCTGTGCTGTATTTTTCCTTGAAGTCTGCATGCCCTTGAGAGCAGGCCCATAGCTACAATGGGGCATTTTGGGGCCTGGCCCCCTGAATTCCTGCCAAGCCCCCCCAATTTCCAGCCAGCCCCCAGGCCCCCCGGCTATCTGGGCCACCCAGAGGACCCCCAACTCTCTGGGCCACATGGAGAACTCCCCACCACTGCCCCTTCCCCAAGTGTGGCTTGCTTCCCCAGGTAGGCAAGCAGAGTAGAACGCTGAAAAAGTGAGTTCTTAAAATGTTATTTTTATTTCATTTTTTATTTTGTGATGTCAGTGCCCCCTGACTTATTTAAAAGCCCCCTGAATTAGAAAATCCTGGCTATGGGCCTGCTTGAGAGCCAGTTTGGTGTGGTGGTTAAGTGCACGGACTCTAATCTCGGAGAACCGGGTTTGATTCCCCACTCCTCCGCTTGCACCTGCTGATGTGACTTTGGGTCAGCCACAAGCTCTGGCACAGCTGTTCTCGAAAAAGAGCAGTTTCTGTCAGAGCTCTCTCAGCCCCACCTACCTCACAGGGTGTCTGTTGTGGGGAGGGAAAGGGAAAGGAGTTTGTAAGCTGCTCTGAGACTCCTTTGGGTAGTGAAGGCTGGGGTATAAATCCAACCTCTTCTTCTTCTTCTTGCTTGGCTGCTGCACTTCAAAGCATCCCCTTGCAAATGTATCTACCTCATGGTGTTCCTCCTGCTGCCTACCTGACTACAAACCTTACCCTCCTTGTGTCACCATATCTCTTTCCATTTTGTCTCTTTCTCATGCTATAGCTCTTAGAGATAAATGGCTGTGGTACTGTTTATTCACCCATAGACTATAATGTTAAACATAGGTGCCTTTCATTGCCTCAAAAAGGGAGCCCCTTTATCTGTTTGAAATTTGGCAAGGTGGTTGTATTGCAGAAATACAACAACCCCCTTGCGTTTTGCTCAATTAGGATAAAACACCATGAAGGTACAGATCTGAAGGGGGGGTTCCATTCAATGGGAAAGAATCGCATAATAGAATTATGAAAATGAAGCTACAATAATGTAAGGAACAATAATGAAACAAAACCATGCAAAACCACCCAATAACAAAACAGTGTCTTTTGGAATTAATAACAAAAATGGAAAGAAATGGAACAAATTCCCATGCACAAGTCTACTCAATACAGATTCTAATTCCTGTAACAGGTTTGCACATGAACTTCACCATTATGTCAATACATCCCTTACAGCCATTTGCAGGGATGGATTGAACATGAAAAGAGGGCTACCTCTCCCTGAGTTCTCCCTCCCAGAAGTGCCCCCCCTTCTGACCTCCCATGGGGATTGTCATGTATGAGCCTGACCAAGCTACATCTGCAGTCTTGCCATACCCCAGGTCTCAAGGAGCCGTTCCAACCTGCCACTGGCTAGATGAGCTGAGGGTCAAATATTTTTAAATGGATCAATTTTGCACAGGCCAGCTGAAGGGCTGGCAAATCTGGGTCCTCTCCAGCACAATGTTCCAGTGTCCCCAGGAAAGATTCCTCTGGCCCAGGGAAATTCAGAGGTGGGGGAGGAGAAGGACAGTTTAGAGTTGAAAGAGAGATGATCACATACAACATGGTTGTGGATCTCTTCCCTGCAATACTTTCCTCATCCCAAAAGCAAGAGCAGAGGCTCTCTGCCTTGACTCTTCCAGCCCTGCAGCTGAGGCTGAGGAGGTAACAGCATGAGAACTGACAGTGGCATGAGGTGTATCTATGGGGGTGGGAAGGATGTTGGGTAAGGAACATTTTACACATTTTGGAGGTACCATCTATGGTACAATCTATTACACATTTTACACATTTTGGAGGTAAAATCATTTTCCCTTTTTATTTTTTACAAGGAGAAACTGGTTAAACAAGTAATGGAAGGCAGAGGCTAACATTGTGACTGCCCCTGGTGTTTAACAAAGTAGTATCTAATGCATGAAAAATTATACCATATTTCATTTGTTAGTCTGTAAGATGCCATAATATAACTTCTTGTTGTTTTTTTGTAATGGACTAACAGAGATAACCTCTGCTGGAATTTTTATCTTAACCAGATAATTAATCATTTAGAAATTAATTTGTCCCATTGTTTAGGGACCTAATTACAACTAACTTTACTTTCATTAGGGCCTAGACCTCTGATCCTTAAAGTATTTGTCCTACTATAGCTGCAGTCACATGACCAGTTTGCACCAATATCATTGTGGTACTTTTGTGGATTTAAAGAGCACAATCAGACAGCAACATCTGCCTTCCATGCCCCAGTCGTTGCCATGCCATTCTGCCCTGCTTTGGAAGTGGAGTAATCAGGCACCAGGGAAAGCCTGGTGTTTAAGGATATCAGCGCTTTCACCCTGCATTTCCGAATGTCTGAACTCCCCTGGTGTGAGCTTAACCCAGTTGGGCAGTCTGATCACTCTGCTCCATTTTCGCTCCTTTTTTAAAAATCAGGTGCACATAACCACTTCTTCATGCACACGAGCAAGCTTTCAGCTGTCCTCTGAGGTGAGAAGGGGGGAGGGAAGGGCAGGCTGAGAAGCCTCCTTTGTCTTTTTTCATGCTGGTTCTTCTGCCTACAGCTTTGCAGCAACATAGAGTGGGGAAGGGGTTAATTGAAAATATGAGTTTTTTCAGAAGGGGAGGCAGCCTCCTCCAGCTGTCAAAACTGAGCTTTGCTTCAAATTAACAGTTATGCATATATGTAAAAAGACAAATATAAAAAATAAGCCACCCAACCACCCATTCCACAGTTGCCACACAGCAATAATCTGAATGGTCAACCACAGGGTGAGCACACATTGAGGCTGGTTCAGAGTTGTATGTACGATTAAAACTCTCTGTTACAAACTACAATGGAGTACTTAGAGCCAGGGCCAGACCACGCCAAACCTGCAGTCTGACCACAGCCTATGTCATCCTTTGCTTTATTTGGTCATTCTGTAGACATAAGCTAATTAATGAATACAACTTCCCTTTTTGTCACTGAACAAACTTCAGATAATCTATAAATTAATGCAGGATCAGGATCATAGCAAAGGGAAAAAACAAATTATTAAACATATATTTACTTAGCTATGATGGCATAAGTGCCTGAAAATCATACAGTTGCTCAAAGATGTCAAGGTGTTAGGAAACATTTAGCAACAAATGCTTATTAAACTGTCAACATCTTAAGAAGAAGCTCATAGTTTCACTTCATTTTCTAATGAGCATCACTATAAGTATTGTTTTAATTAGAAAACAGTCACAACCAGTGTGTGCAGCAAAAGTATCTACTATGTCAAATCATCCTATAACATAAATTATAATTGCATATCAATTTAGCTGCACATCCAGTGCAGCAATATATTGCAGCATGTTAAGAGAATAAAGATTTTAGCCTCATCAGACTTCTATCTGTGGTAAAATTGGTGGGGCTAGCAGGCATAGCTCCCACCTCCTTGGCTGTGCTTCACATTTAGATGTTCTCAGATTGAGGTTGTTGAAGCATACGCATACACATATATGTTTTTATGGATTGCTATGCATCTGTACTTGATTTTAGCAGGATTTAAAGAGCACTAGATTGATAAAGGTTCTATTGGACATTGGCTTTCCTATAAAAGGCTTTGATATCATGGGCACAGTACCCATACATTGGAGGGGGGTTATCTTCAGTGAGTTGGGTTAATATCATATGAAAAGGCCATATAAATGCAATATTATAACCACACTTTTTCTTCTATAGCACACTGAACTATTTGAGGTTCCATTTAGACATATTGCCTCCCTAGGAAAATTCATTGTAATCATCTTCATGATTCCCCAGTTTTTCATGCCTTCAACTCTTATAAGGATGGGCACAAACCAGGAAAATGGAGTTTCATAGAGGTTCATGGTTCGTGGGGGTTCATGAACCACAAACCTCCACGAACCTTTCTGTTTAATGAACCACCTTGTGGTTCATGGTTTGTGAGGTTTGTGGTGTGATAGAATGGTCCCCTGGTGGGCTAGAGATGCCAAACTCACAGTGAATCTCCAGCTACCTCTCCTCTACCTGCTGCCCAGGTTTGGTGAAGATTGGATTTAGGGAGGCAGAGTTACCATAAAAAAGCTAAAACCTGTATCTGAAAAAACATCTATCTTTAACATAGTTGTTAAGCCTCTGTCTCCATAGATTTTCTTCTTAAATGGAAAGTCTCATAAAATGGATGTTACTTTATGGAAAAAAACCACTTTGTTCACAAATGTCTTCTTTTCCTCACAGTTCACAGCTTTACTAAGCCTCTGATTTCTTTTGATTCGAGTGATGGGAGGGCTTCTAGTGTCCTCGGCCCACTGGTGGACCTCCTGAAGGCACCTGGTATTTTTGGCCACTGTATGACAGAGTGTTGGACTGGATGGGCCATTGGCCTGATCCTACATTAGCTTCTCTTATGTTCTTATGATATTGCTGTGTGATAAAAAATAGTCCCTAACATCAGCAGCAGCAGCAGTCACAGATTGCTTGTTTGTTTATAAATTAGATTTTTAAATCACCCTCACCCATACTTGGGACTCAGGGCAGTGTACAACATTTCATGAGGATACATTCAAATCAGGTTTAAAACAAACAGTAAGATTCAATGATCATTCTAGATGGCACCAGCATGGGCTAGAATTTACTGTACAGGGGAAAAGACGAAGAGGGGCCAAACTGAGTAAAAAAAAAAATGCTGTTGTCTCCATCCATAAACCTGGCAGAATATCTCTGCCTTGCAAGCCCTGTAGAACTGCACTAAGTCCTGCAGGGCAGAGATGTTATTAGGCAGAGAGTTCCACCAGGTTGGAGCCAGGGCTGAACTAGCGGATGCAATGGAGACAATATAGAATTCTCTTTTAGCTGTCTTCACCATCTCATAGGACTTCAAAAAGTTGTATAGGATGTTTTTGTGGCTTCATCATGAGACCATCACCAGCCAAGCTCACTCTAGTCATCTAAGCTCCCACTTCATCCCCCTGAGTTCCGTGGTGTGTACCATGGGGCTAGTTTGGGACAGGAGTGAAGAGGATGTTGGAGAGCAGTTTCATTGCTGGCTTCAGAAAGATGGATGTTCCAGTCCTCTATCAGCTCATTTAATGAATTGTTGGGGAGCACTGGATTCTGTAGAGTGTTCTGGAACCCAATTGGGTCCTGCAGAGGCAGGTGACCATAAATCTGCTTGCTGCTTGGACAGGAGGGGATGAGATACCCAGCCAGGCTTTCAGGGCAAAGTGATCTGACTATGGTCCTCCATCAGAAGCAATCAGATCTATATATCTCCATACGAAAGGTCAAATCCAGAGTGTGGCCTGCTTGGTGTGTGGGAGCTGATACAATCTGGGAGAATCCCAATGCTGTCATGGTAGACACCAGGTCTGATGCCTGAGAGGAGGCAGCAGGATTGACATGGGCATTGCCACCTCCCAACACTATCAATCATTGGAATTCCAAGGCCCAGCCTGCTGCCACTTCCAGCAGGCTTGATAGGCTGTCTGCTGGCACGCTAGCCAGACAGTATGCCACCCAGGCAGCCAAACTCTCCTCAGTATCCCAGACCAGGGCAACACAGTCAGTACTGGAGATCTTTGGGACCGGGAGTGCCCTGAAAGAAAATGACTCTTAGATGGGACAAAGTCCTATAAGAAAAGTTTGAAGGAACTGGGTATGTTTAGCCTGGAGAGGAGATGAATGAGAGGTGATATGATAACCATCTTCAAATACTTGAAGGGCTATCATATAGAGGATGGTACAGAGTTGTTTTCTGTTGCTCCAGAAGGTCAGACCAGATCTAACTGGTTGAAATTAAATCAGAAGAATTTTCAGCTATGCATTAGGAAAAACTTCCTGATAGTTCGAGTGGTTCCTCATGGAACAGGCTTCCTTGGGAGGTGGTGGGCTCTCCTTCTTTGGGTTTTTTAAAAGAAAAGCTAGATCGCCATCTGACAGCAATGCTGATTCTATGGATTTAGGCAGATCATGAGTGGGAGCGCAGGAAGAGTTGCAATCAGTGCTTAGTTCTTGTGGCCCTTTTTTACATGCCCAAGGAAATGCTGATTGCCACTTTGGGGTCAGGAAGCAAATTTTCTTCAGGACAGTTTGGTCAGGGATTCTGAAGGTGTTTTTTTTTTTTTTTGCCATCTTCTGGGCATGGAACAGGTGTCACTGGGGGTGGGGGAGGTATTTGTGAATTTCCTGCATTGTTCCTCAGAGAGCACTGCGATCAGGTTCACAAAACTGCTTGGCCCTTCCCAGGCTGAAGGATACCAGGCTGACATCAATGAGGACCAGAGCGTTTTCCTTGCTGGCTCCGACCTATTGGAATGAGCTTCCCGGTGAGATCAGGACCCTGTGGGACCTGTCACAGTTCCACAGGGCCATGAAAACAGAGCTTTTCCGGCAGGCATTCTGATAGGAGTTGCAACTTATCAGCCAGACCCAGGGTTGACCTAGAGCTTGAAGCTACCTAGAGTAGTAGCACTGCTAAATGTGATCTCAATGTACTTTAGTATATTGTACTGCCATCATTACATTAACTGTTTTAAATTGTTTCTTATTTTTTTTATACTGAAATGTCTGTTGTTTGATCGGTTTTATGTGAGCTGCCCTGAGCCTGCCTTGGTAGGGAGGGTGGGGTAGAAGTTAAATAAATAAATAAATTGTACAGAGGGTTGGACTGGATGAACCTGGAGGTCGCTTATATGTATTGCCACTCCCCCCGCTAGATGCTTGAGAATTGCAGCGGTATCGTCACAGTATTCTTGCTGTTCCAAGCAACAGTGTCTTCTGAAGCTGAGCTGGAATTATTTGCTCAATGCCCAGAATGCCCAGTTATTTCTTGAGACTTCTAGGCACTGCTCCAAGGGCTCCAATGACAATTGGCACAATGGTAACCTTCTTCTCCCAGAGGTGCTCTAACTTTATTCGTAGATCTTGGCCTTCTTCCTCTTACCAGCTTTATCTTGCTCAGTGTAACAAGTTGGTAAATTTCATAGCTCCTGTGAGGTATACCAAGGAACCACAAAATGTCACCTTTAGGCTGACCATCCTGGGGAACAAGAGTTTAATTGCTGAAGTCTATATGCCAATTTCTTAGCTACAAATAAAACACAGCTTCAAGTCAAATCCACTTTCCTGTTACCATGTTGCTGATTCTCATCTTTGATGCCTTAATGTCACTGTACAGGAGGAGAGGTATTCCTCTGCTGCTCTCTTGAGCCTTAGTAGCCTCATGTTCTCAAAGAGAGTGTTTTATGAAAGGGATATTGAGTCCTTGGTTGTAAAGAAGAAAATCTAATTAAACCCTGATAAAGTGCTTGTCACTCTAACCATGGCAGAAAGCCACCATGTCTGACTTTTTCTGAACCTACAAAATTGAGCTAAGGATTGGCGACTTGAAAGGTCAAAATGAATAATATAAGGGCAGTGAGACCCAAGTGCTTTCCAAGCTCAGAAGGAACTACAGAAGTTGGCAAATTCATTATGCTATCCTGAACGGCTGTTCAGACATTGCCGCTTCACACTAACATGCAGGTAATTGCCTAATCATCAACTTCATGGAGAGCTAAGTATATTGTTAAATGCCAACTGTAAAATTTCACAATTATATATCAAGTAACAAATTGATTATTTTTCTGTTCTCACTGAAAGCAGGTGTGTGTGTGCGCATGTGCGCTACAAAGTGGCACTGAATACATTCTTCAAGAACTGAAGAGCAGCCAGTGTTACCCTTTTGGCATTTGAGACTTTTTTTGTGGGGGCTCCCACCTGGAAGACAGGCATTCAGAGTTCATACCTTAACACTTGTCAGCTTCAGAAAACAAACACTGGTTAAAAAGAAATCATATCAAATCAGAATGCTTCAGGAATGGTTCTAATTGTTTATTTAGTTTTTCATTCCACCAACAACAAACAGTCACACGTAACCCATAACAATACATCACGACAATGAACACTACAAACACTAAACAACAGCAGTCATCCCATCACCCCATTACATATAAAACAAAAATGTACATCGAGTCTTCTTACTAATCTATTTAAATTGTTTTTGAGGTCGAAGAGGAATATTAACAATTTTGTCTCATCCATCTGTATACTTTTCCCCATCTATCTTGACATATTGTTTCATCCTTTCCTGAGAGTAGCATGTTTAATTTATCTGTCTCAGCTATTTCCATCAGTTTCTCTATTATTTCTTCTTTACTAGGGATAATATTTGTCTTCCAACGTCTGGCTATCCCAATCCTTGCCATCGTAACAATATCAATCTTACATCCTCTTTCTTGAGTCCTACCGGTACCATATTGAGCAGAAAGATTTCGGGCTTAAATTCTAGGTTTACATTAGTGATTTCCTTAACAATTTTGTTAATCATTCGCCAGAATTCTTTAATTTGTCTACATTCCCACCAAATATGAATATAGGTCCCTACTTTTCCCCCACATCTCCAACACTTATCAGATGCCTTTTTATAACACTTAGCTACTTTATCTGGGGTCCAGTGCCATCTGTAAAACATTTTATAGATATTTTCTTTATAATTTGTTGCTCTTAACAGGTTCAAAGATCTCCAAGCTCTGGACCACTGTTCGGTCGGAATCATGTGCCCTGTGTCTTCCATCCACTTAATCATATTTGGTTTGATAGTTTCGTCCATCATATCTTCTCCTAGGAAAAATCTATACAACTTCTGTATTAACTTATCCGCTGATGAAAGCCAAATCTTGTCCAATTGCGTGGGTGCATTTATAAAATTTATTTTTTGGTCTTTAGCAAATATGGATTTTAATTGGTTTTTTTCCCAAATAGTTAGGCTTGCTGTTTTGATTTCTTGCTTCTCTAGGGATTTTAATTCATTCTCTTTTGTCAATAATGTTTCATACGTTAGTCCTTTCTTTTTTTCATATAAGGATGGTAATATGAATGCCTCTAAAGGGGATACCCACTTTGGAATTTTAGTGTAATGCCTCATTTTAATTTCCTTCCATATTTTACTTAGTGGGCCTCTAAATACATGGTTTCGGAATGTCACTTGTTTTTTATCCAAATTGTACCAGATGTGGGCATGCCAGCCCATCTGCAGATCATGTCCCTCCAATTGCAGAAGTCTCTCATCTTCCAAGAGGACCCAATCTCTTATCCAACCCATAGCCGCTGCCTGGTAATATAGCCTCCAGTTTGGGAGGCCCAGTCCACCGTTTTCTTTTTTATCTGTAAGAAGTTTTTTATTAATTCTTGGTTTTTTGGCGTGCCAAATAAATTTCCTGACTATACGGTTTAAATTTTCGAGCCATTTCATGTTCCTCAATATCGGGATGCACTGAGCCAAAAAGAGGAAACGCGGAAGAATATTCATTTTTATTGTCGCAATTCTTCACATAAATGAGATATGCAAATCGTGCCATCTTCTAAGATCCAGTCTTATCTCTTCTAGTAATTTAGTGTAGTTGTTTTTAAATAAGTTTTTATTATTATCTGTCAGAATTATTCCCAGATACTTAATCCTGTCCACTACCTGCATATTTGTGATATTTTGAATTTTCATTCTTTGATCTTCAGAACAATTTTTGGCAAGTATTTTAGTTTTTCTCATGTTAATTCTTAGGCCTGCCACTTGCCCGTATGTCTGGAGATCCTGCAATAAGAACGGTAGTGACGATTCAGGTTCCTCTAGGATAAAGACCAGGTCATCCGCAAATGCCTGAAGTTTATATTGTTCTTTTTTGATTTTAGCACCTGTTATATCTTTATTTTTCCTTACAATCTCATTTAGCGTTTCTAATCCAAAGATAAATAGTAATGGTGACAGCGGGCAGCCCTGCCTTGTTCCTTTCTGGATAGCTATATTATCAGTCAGCTCTCCATTAACAATAACTTTTGCGTATTGTTCTTCATAAATGGCTTTAATTGCGTTTAAAAATTCTTGTCCGCAGTTCCATAACTTTAATTTCTGTTTTATGAATTCCCAATTTACATTATCAAACGCTTTCTCCGCATCTAAGAAAACCAAAGCCAATTGTCTTCCAGGGTTTTGATCATAGTATTCTAGGATATTTATAATATTTCTTATATTATTTTTAATTTGTCTTTTAGGTAGAAATCCTGATTGGTCTTTGTGTATAATCTCTACCATAACCCTTTTAAATCTATTTGCTAAGATTGCTGCAAAGATTTTGTAGTCTACATTTAATAATGAAATCGGTCTATAGTTTTTAATGTCTTTTCTTTCTGGGTTTATGAATGAGGGTAATTAAAGCTTCTTTCCAGGTCTGCGGAATTTTACTGGTGGTCATAACATCATTGACTAGGTCCTTTAATAGAGGTGATATTTCATTCTCTATTGTTTTATAGATTTCCGCTGCAATTGCATCTGGTCCCGGAGATTTTTTTTGTTTCTGATTTTTGATTGCCTCCACTACTTCACACATGGTAATTTTCCCGTTCAGTTGTTTTCTTTGTTGCTCTGAGAACTTGCCCGGTTCATATTTCAGTAAGAAATCTTCAATTTGTTGTTCATCTTGTAGACTTTGTTTATATAAATTTCTATAGAAATTTTCTACTATATTTTTTAATTCCTGTATTTTAAAATTTTCCTCTTGTCTTTCGTTTTTCAACGCCACAATTATTTTCTTGTCCCTCTCCTTTTTAAGTTTATATGCTAGCCATCGCGAGATTTTATTTGCATTTTCAAAAAAATATGCTTTAGTACATTCTATCTTTCTCGCTATTTCCTGCATTAACCATAGATTTATTTGATGTTGTACTAATTTTATTTTTATCCTAAGTTCCCTCACATCTTTTGCTTTCTGACTCAACTTTTCCATTTCCCTTAGTTCCAAAGTTGGCTTTTTAAACTTTTCTCTTTTTTGCTTATTTCTTCCCGCTTCTTGTCTTATAAAAATACCTCTTATGAACACTTTTAAGGTATCCCACGTATTAAACAATGATGTATCTTCTCTTTTATTTATTTGTATAAACTCCTTTACCTCTTGTTTAAGTTTTTTGACAAATTCCTTATCTTTAACCAAATTTGTATTTATCCTCCCTCTATTTATTTTCTGTGATCCCTGTAGTGCAAGCCACATTGGGTTATGGTCTGCATAGGTATTTGCCAGAATCTCCACTTCCGTGACATGCCTTATTAGGTTAATATTCATCCAGATCATGTCTATTCTCGACCAAGACTTGTGTCTGTTTGAAAAGAAAGTATAATCTCTTTTTTGGGGATTTCTGGTTCTCCATACATCTATAAGATTAAACTCTTCTACTAAATCCAAAAAATTTTTTGGTAATACTAGCCCCGCTTTATGAGTTTTCTTTCCCTTTTTCCTATCTTCCTTAGCATCTAGTACTGCATTGTAGTCTCCAACAATGCATAAGTTCTCAGGGTTTTCTTTAGTGATAAGATTAGTAAGTTCTAAAAAAAAACTATCTTGGTTTTGATTCGGTGCGTATATGTTTACAACTAGTATATCTGTCTCATTAATCTTAACTTGTACCCCCACAATCCTTCCATTAGGGGACTTGAACCTCAATATTGGATTCAGTTTTTCCTTGACATAGGTAACTACCCCTCGCTTTTTGTTTCATCTGAGGCAACAAATGCTAGCCCTAATTTTTTGCATAACAAATACTTTTCTTCTTGTTGTTTAATGTGTGTTTCTTGTAGGCATGTAATATCACTTTTTAATTTAGAAGCCTGGTGGAATATTCTTCTTCTCTTTTGGGGACTATTCAGTCCATTAACATTAATTGATACTAAGGATACATTTTTATTTACCATCTTTTTATTATTTCTTTCCCAGATAGCTAAATTTCTTAAGTTGTTGCCTAGTTTGTATTTGAGATTCCGCTCTGTCCTTTATTTGCTGTTTCCTGTAACTTGTTTTCTTTTGTTCTCTTATTGGGGCTACCATGTGACCCCTAGTCTTTCCTTCCATTTCTTCACTTGTCCTTGGGTCTCTTTCCACTTCTTCATCTTCCAGATCTTCTTCATAATCTGATGGCTTTTGCCACCCCATTTCTTCTCCATACTTTTCTAAAAAGTTCTCCAATTTAAATGTGGAGTCAATCCTCCACCTTTGAGCTTTATATGTAAACAGCAAGCCTTCTGGTATCAACCACCTGTATTGGGTTTGGCTCTTACGGAGTAACTCTGCTAAACAGTTATATTTTTGCCGCTTTTCCCTCACTCTCCAAGGGATATCTTTTAGGATCCTTATTTCCTCCCCTGCAATTTTTAATGTTTTCTTATTTGCCTCTTGTAATATCTGGTCCCTCACGGATTTCCGTATAAATTTGGCATGGACCTCCCTTGGGGCTCTATTTCTTCTGGCATATGCCGAATTTCTCCTGCAAGCCACCTCAATGTTATAGGCTATTTCTGCTTCATTGAAGATGCTAAACTGTTCACTAATATTTCTAGCAAGCTCTTCCTTCAAATTCTTTTCTAATTTCTCAGGCACATTTTGAAATCTCAAAATCATTTCTGATTTTTCCATTTCTAGAGTTATTAATGATTCCTCAATTTTCTCTGACCTAACCTTTAAATCCATTACCTCTTGATCTATGTCCTCCACCCTTTCCTTTAGTTGGTTTGTAGTTTTTATCAGTTTTTTAATTTCTGTTTTAATTTCCTCTGTATCACTTTTTAATTGGTTTGCTATCAGGTCCATTTTATTTTGCATAGGTTCCAATTCTTTTTTGATAATATCTGCATTTTGTTCTGCCGCTATCTGCAAAAAGTTCTTCATCATATTTTGTAGCTCCGTTGCTGATATGTAGGGCTTTAATTGAGAGAGCCCCCTGTTTGGCTAGGAGATGCTGTTGGAGTTTTTTTGCCTGTCCCTGATGCCATTATTAATTTCAAGTATATATATTTATTCTTATATACCTTTAAACACACCTATGTCAAACCCTAACCCTATATCATTAGTCTCCTTTACCCTTTATTTATGTTAATCAACATAAGAATATTACTGGATTTCTCCCTTTAAATTGCACAAGTTTTCTTTTCCTATCTTCACTACTATCTCATTTCCAAACTACTCCACGTTCTCCCTTCTTTGCCCTTTCTTGCGTCCTTTTCCATCAGCCTTCGTCAGTTCTGTCAATATCTCTGGAGAGCTCCTTCATTACACAGCATCAGTTCTTGCCACATCTGTTCATTCCATTCTCCTCCGCCTCGCTCCACTCAGCTCTCGGCTCTGCTCTTCCCTCCGCCCTTCTCTGGCTGCCTCCGTCGCTCTCCCGCCTCTCAAACGGGTTCCTCCATCGCGTTTCCACCTCTCGTCATCACACCCGGTCGTTTGCTCACTGCTTGTTCTTCCCAGCTCCTTTTTTGCTGTGTCAGGCCACCCGGTAATCACCGCTGTTTAAAGAGACAGGCAAGAATTATTTGTGTAGTTTAGTACGCTTTTTTAATACCATGGAACCTATAACCTTTCTTTCTGACTACTTTCTTCACTTTGCGATATGTTAGCTAGCCGCTGCTCCTGTCCTTCTTCGCTTTAATTTCCCCTGTTTCTCTCCCCGTCTCTTTCCCTCACGTTAATTATGTCCTGTCCTCCTCCTTATCCCTCGTCCCATAAGATAAATAAAACAACACTTATCTTCGGTTTTATGAGCTTTCTCTTTCTCTCGGTCGTAAATTCTGCTCCCTCTTCGACCTTCCACGCTCGGATTCACAGCAAGAAGGAGAGAGAAAAAAACATTTATTGCTGCCTTCTTCTTTACTCCCGCATAGAGACCAACCAAAAAGTCCCCCCAGAAAAGTCGCCACTCTTCTGAGTTGGATTGAAGCCTCTTGCAGGCACCTTCAAAAACAAAAACGAGAAAGTGCCCTGGCACATAGCATTGCCAAGAAAAGTAAAGTTGTAGAGGTAAAGATGCGGAGCTCACTCCCACACGTCTAGCCCCTCTGAGCTCTCGCCGCCATTTTCAAATTCAGCTCTCAGGAATGGTTCTAAAAAGACACAAAGCTTGAGAAAGGGAGAAGGTTTCAAAAAAAGCTATTCTTTGCTGTCTCATGATTGGGACTGGGATGACCATTGTTTCTCTGAGGATCATCAGCTGCTACCAATATCATTCACTAAATAAACGAGGCACTGCTGGGATAAAATCACTTAGCTGAGAGCTCTTTAGAATCTCTGGAATGAGCATACACAAACCAGAATGCCATTTTTCCCCCTCTTCTAAAGCTAAAGGGGGTTGCAAGTCATGTATGAAATGATCAAGTATACTTCACTTTTAAGGCACTACAGCAGAGTTGTTGCTATGGGTTCTTGTATAGTTTGCGCCTTTTCCCCTCCACAAAGACTAGACAGTCCAATTTAGATAATAATACTAATAATAATGTTCCCTTTGAAACTCTAACAATCATACATAATCTGGTGTAAGGTATAACAATGTCTAATAGTAACACTTGTATGTTTCTTCCCCTCTAATTCAACTTATTTTTAAATGCATTTTGGAATCCTTTCAGGAAGACTGATGGCAGTTTTGAAATGATACAGCTTCTAAATCATAAATGCCATCAAAGTCTGCCTAATGCACCATCAAGTGTTTCCTTTTGTTTGTTGCTTATTAATTTTGTGTTTATTTATGTATTTGTGTATGTCTCTCCTTTCAGATAGAACTCCCACATTAGCCATTCCAGCATAGTTCTGGGTACAATGGTAATCAGCAGAATTTGTGTGTGTCTATTTGTCTTCCTGTGTCTTTCATTTCCCTCATGTTGCATTAGATTAAGTGCATGTATTTTCTCCCCTTTAATTTCATTTTGTGCTCTCAGTTCTCCAGACTGTAGAAAGCAAAATTCCCATTATAGCTGGCCTCAGTAACTTTCCTATTTGGTATTTCTCTCCTTCCTAATTTATTGCTCCTGTTGCATCCTAATCAATGTCCCAAAGCTTTAGAGCACTGACCATGTGAACTTTAATTTCCCCTCAGTTAAATAATTCATGTTAGGACTGGAGCCAATTGAAAAGCATTGGTTCAAAGAAGCTTCAGGCTGTATAGGATGTTAGATACTATGTGAATTAAAATTCACATGGCCAGTGCTCAAGTTTCTTTTAAATATGAGAATAAAGTCAAATTGTCAGGCTCAATAGCAAGTAAGTCCAGGCATTCTTCTGATAGAGATATGCTTTACTGGAATACAAGGAGGTTGCCCACAGTAATACTTCTATTGTCAGGAATGCCCACGTAGGGCCAGCCAGACACTATTATGGTATGATGTAAAGCCAAATTAGCAAATGAACTTTTAGCGCGTGCGCAGGAAAACTCCTGGCGGGAGTGTTACTTAATGACCGGGAGAACTACCCCCCCCCACACACTGCCTAGTCACGTAGAACTGGAAAATTCCCCAGGCAGAGGAACGCTCCAAAGCCTTCTTGTTAAGGCCACTGCGATAACAGGCAGCAGCAAAGAAGCACTCTTCCACAGTTGCAGCTGGCAAACTAAGTGCAAGCACAGAAGCAAGAAACAAGACAATAAACAATGAATACAGTGTGGCTGGCAACATAAAGAATCATGACAGCTTTCTGACATTCTGCCCCCCTAAAAGCCCTCCCCACACATTGTTATGGGTGGACATAGTTCGGACCTCCCAGTTTCGCTGGGAACTTGCAATGGAACTTGCGAAGGAGATAGGGAGCATTGATGTCGCTCACTTTCACCCACTCCCTTTGTTGGGGCCTGAAATGAACCCATTCCACCAAATAGTGGAGTTGACCCCGCACCAGCTTATAGTCAAGGATGTCAGCAAGTTCATAATGTTCACTGCCATTAACAATCAAGGGGGGCGGCACTGGGGACTCAGGATGCCATCTGTTCGGGGGTACCCAGGTTTCAGGAGGCTGTAATGGAAAGTAGGATGAATATGTTTAAGAGACTTAGGTAAGTCCAATTCCACAGTCACTTTATTGATATGTCTGTGAACTTTGAAAGGCCCAATGTACTTCTGGGAAAGTTTTTGGGATTGCTGGGGAAGACGCAAGTTTCTTATGGATAGATACACATAGTCTCCAGGCTGAAGATTCCAACCCGCCACCCTCTTCTTGTCAGCCTGGGCTTTGTAGGCAGCTTTTGCCACTTCCAGTGCTTCGCAGATGCATGGCCAGGAGGCACTGAGCTTTTGACACCAGTCCGCGGCCTCCCCCCCATCCCTGGTGTAGTCTTAAGGAATGGCAAAGGGGGGCTCTCATAGCCCAAAGCCGCTTTGAACAGGGAGACCCCCGTAGAGGAATGCCACACGTTGTTATACGCAAACTCTGCCAGGGGGAGAAGGTCGACCCAGTCATCTTGTTGGAAGTTAGTGAAACAGCGTAGGTATTGCTCCAGGGTCTGATTAACGTGTTTGGTTTGACCATCAGGCTCTGGGTGGTAGGCACTGCTCAGACCCCATTCAATGCCCATTAAGGACATTAATTCTGTCCATAACTTAGAAACGAATTGCGTGCCACGGTCTGAAATTATCTTAGCTGGCAATATATGCAATCTAACGATATGTTGTAGGAAAGCTTTTGCCAGTGATTTAGCTGCAGGTAGTCCCGGGAATGGGATGAAATGAGTTCGCTTGGAAAACAAATCCACAACCACCCAGATCACTGTCATTTGCCTACTTGGGGGCAAGTCAGTAATAAAATCCATTGAAATAACTTCCCAAGGTCTCTGGGGGGTCGGTAACGGTTGTAACAGTCCAGGAGGTTTACCCCCTCTTGGCTTGCATAAGCTACAGGTTGGGCAGGATTGCACAAAGGTGGACAAATCTTTCTGCATCTGCTGCCACCAAAAACTCCGCTGTAGCAGATATAGGGATTTGACAAACCCAAAGTGCCCCACAGACTTGGACCCATGAATGAACTGTAAGACCTCCCCCCTTAGTGCTTCTGGCACAAACAGTTTCTCACCCCTATACCAGCACCCGTTTGCACGGCGTTCCAAAGACTCCTGAGACTGCAAAATCTGTTTCTGTTTCGGTTATTGCCTTGGCGAATCGCTGTTCCCACAGGGCCCCAGGGATCGGCAGGGTTAGCTCTGGTCGGCTCTGTTTTCGAGTTACCACCGCCCCACTCAATTGAGAGGGAGTGAAGAAGGACTCCTGGACCTCCACCCTCTTGCTCTCATGCTGGGGTAGGCGAGATAGAGCATCTGCCAGGGGGTTGGAATGCCTGGGAAAATGGTGAAGAGTAAACTGGAATTTTGAGAAAAATTCAGCCCACCTAAACTGCTTGGCATTAAGGTTGTGGGGCTTTCGTAAGACCTCGAGGTTTTTGTGATCAGTCCAGACCTCAAATGGGACTCGGGCCCCTTCCAACCAATGCTGCCAATTGGCTAGGGCCAACCGGATCACAGCTGCTTCCTTGTCCCACACGGGCCAAAATCTCTCAGTTTCATTGAATTTGTGGGTGACATAGGCTAGTGGATGTAGTTGTCCATCAGAGCCCTCTTGTAGGATCGCCCCCCCCCGACCGTGTCAGAGGCATCGACATTAACCACGATTTTTTTTGTTTCATCAGGGTGCGTCAATAAGGGCTCCGTGGTGAATAGCTGTTTTAGCTGCTCAAATGCCTCCTGACATTTGGGGGTCCAGTCTATTTTTGCTCCAGGTTGAAGGGCTCCCGGCCCTTTCCCTTTAGTCTTTAAGAGGTCGGTAAGCGGTAGGCTCACTTGGGCAAAGTGGGGCAAAAATTGGTGGTAAAAGTTCACAAAACCAATGAAATTCTGGAGTTGCCACCAGGTTTTTGGGGACTCCCAGCTTAGTACATCTTGTACCTTTTTGGGATCCATTTCTAGTCCCTTGGGTGAGATACGGTACCCCAAAAAGTCAATGCAGGTTTGGTGGAATTCACACTTAGACAACCTGACAAATAGTTTGTGCTCCAGGAGCTTGGTGAGCACCTGTCTTACCAACTGAACATGCAAGTCTAAGTCAGGTGAGTACAGTAAAATGTCATCCAAGTAAACAACCACGCCCTTAAACAGGTGGGGGTGCAATACTTCATTGATTAGGTTCATGAATACTCCCGGAGACCCCTGGAGCCCGAATGGCATAACTCGGTATGCGAATTGCCCTAAGGGAGTATTAAACACGGCCTTAAATTCGTCTCGCTGCCGGATGCGCACGCGGAAGTAACCATACCTCAAATCTAATTTGGAAAAGATCTTGTCTTGTGCTACTTCAGCGAGGAGATCTTTAATCAGGGACATGGGGTACGCATTAGTAGCCGACACCGCATTCAGCCCTCAGTAGTCCGTACAGAGCCTGAGACCCCAGTCTTTCTTTTTACAGAACAACACCGGTGCAGCGAACAGAGAGGAGGCTGGCTGGATGAAGCCTCAAGCTAGGTTCTTGTCGATAAATTCCACAACTCCTCCTTCTCTGCAGGGCTCATGGCATAAATCTTTCCTTTGGGCATTTTACGACCCGGGAGCAGCTCAATTGCACAGTCTGAATTGCGGTGAGGAGGGAGCTCATCAGCTTCCTCCTCCTCCTCAAAAACCTGGGATAGGTCTCTATATTCTTTGGGAATGAGAGCCAGTTCCTCAGCTGCTAGGCATGCTCTTGGGGGTTCACTGTCGGGGGGGTACCCCATGCGGGGTCCCGCATGCGCAGTGCACCTTGGGGAAATAAAGCGAATGATCCCCTCTTCTCACAGAATATAGGGGTCGTGCCCGTGGAGTCAAGGGCTACCGAGAACTAGAGGAAACTTGGCCCCCAGCACTACCACGAATGAGCGGTGTTCCCAATGGTCGCCAGCCCCAACTCGCAACGGCACAGTCTCAAACTTACAGGGCTCCTTCATGGGCGACCCATCCATTTATGTAAAAACGATGGGATCTTTTAATTTGACCACTGCTGCATCCAGCCCAAACACCAAGGAAGGTTTGATGAGATCCCTCCTGCACCCTGAGTCTATGAGGCCGCGCACCCAAATATGGGTCATCATAGCCGAGTTCATAATAATCACAGTCACGAAAAACAGAGACAGGTAATTGCTCACCACTTTAGGCACTTCTATGTATGGGTCCTGTTGTGCCACACCACTTACAACAGGACCTGCTCGTTTCCTGGCAATTCAGTTGCCTCTTCCTCACTCGACTGTGGCTCTACATACTCGGGGTGAGTGGGCAGGGCCCGAGGATTTTGCGGTTTGGCTGTGCCCCTTTTCAACAGGGTTCCCGTGTGACGTTTGTCCTCGTCTCGGGACGAGGCCTTCCCGATGTCTTCCCTGGGGTAGGAGGCGGCAAAATGGCCCTTCTCCCCACATTTTAGGCAGAGCCCCTGCTTCATTCGTTGGTCCCGGATGGTGGGAACCGGCGGGGATTGCTTGGCCTTTGGATGGGGAGAGACGTGGGGGCGGCTGGTACTCAGCGAGATATCCAGTTTCATGGTGCGCAGTCAGCTTTCGGCCCTTTCTGCTTCCTCCATCCAACCTTGCAAGGTTCTAGGTTCCTTGGAACTCAGGACATTGTTGCAGACGTCCACCGAGAGTCCCAGTCGATATTGTTGAGCTAACACAAGGTCGGTCCAGTCACAGATCTTGGCTGCGTACCTTTGGAATTCTGTGGAATACTCTCTGACCTTGAGCCAACCCTGCCTTCTGCGTGGTGGTCAGGTCTTCAAAATGTAAGCCGCCCTGAGCCCGTTCACGGGGAGGGCGGGATAAAAATGTAATAAATAAATAAATAAATAATAAATAAATAAAACGGGTTCTCAGGGCCCACATAAAAGCATCCATACTCCCTAATTCCACAGCCTCTAGGTCATGTAACAACATGTACCAGCTGGTAGCTACTCCCCATAGCCGAGAGGTGATAAAGTCCACCTGCTGCTCTTCATCTTTGAAGAGATGGCCCCAGTGCTGGACGAGCTTCCCCACTTGCAGGATGAAAAAGGATAAATTTTCGGGATCTCCATCAAAAGTGATATCCAATAGATCTTTCGGTTGAGGTATCATCTAGGGAGCCGCCAGCACCAGTGGAGGAGCCGGCCCTGGCACCGGTAGGGGCCCCGGCCCCGGAAGGGGCTGCTGAGGTAGGGGAGCCAGTAATACTGGCAGCGCGCCTGGCAGAGGCACCCCTGGTGGTGGTTGACCCGGGAGTGGCTGACCTGGGGGCGGTTGGCCTGGGGGTGGCTGGCCCGGGGGCAGCTGGCCCGGGGGAAGGATTGGACCAGGTCCTGGGCCTGACCCATGCGCTGGCACTGGGACAGCACTAGAGCTGGTATTGGCCCCTGCACCAGAGTCATCGTTTGTCCTGCCATGTGGGCCCAGATCGCCTGATCCATCATGTTCGGTAAGTTCTGCAACAAATGTCCCATATCCTGCATGATCCTGCGGCAGTCCTCCTCCAACGTATCAATGCGGGTGTCTGCATCCTTGCTTGGACTGGGCCGTACGGGGCCCCAGGGGGTCCAACTCGGCATTATTCCAAACTCAGGCAGGGATCAAACAGGCTGTCCCAACTCTGACTCCCCGGCAGCATCCAAGTGGTCTGGGTCGAGTCCCTCAGGTTCTTAGTCCAGTCCTGAGGCTTTCGCTGGGTGACCCATTTGTCCCACTGGGATGGGACAAAGGAATACTGGGTACGTGGGACAGCACCACCATCCCTCAGCGTGGTCCCCACCGGGCTGTAGATCGGTAGGGTAGCAGTCGATGCTGGAGCCCCGACAATCGTGGATGGCAGGGTTAAGGGGCCTGCTGTGGTCACCATAGTTACGGGAACCACCATGACAGGAACCACGGTGACAGGAGTCGTTGTTACAGGTACCACTGTAACGGGGACCGTGGTTACGGGAACCATTGTAACAGGAACCGCGGTAACAGGAACCGTGGTGACAGGGACCATTACCGGTACTCCTCTGGGGCTGCTCATCTTGATCAGGAGAGACGTAACCAGAAGGAGCTATAGTGATTCCTGACAATTTCTGTCAGGCTCAATAGCAAGTAAGTCCAGGCATTCTTCTGATAGAGATATGCTTTATTGGAATACAAGGACGTTGCCCACAGTAATACTTCTATTGTCAGGAATGCCCACGTAGGGCCAGCCAGACATTATTATAGTATGATGTAAAGCCAAACTAGCAAATGAACTTTTAGCGCACATGTGGGAAAACTCCTGGCGGGAGTGTTACTTAATGACCGGGAGAACTACCCCCCACCACCACCTAGTCACATAGAACTGGAAACTTCCCCAGGCGGAGGAATGCTCCAAAGCCTTCTTGTCAAGGCCACCGTGATAACAGGCGGTGGCAAAGAAGTGCTCTCCCACAGTTGCAGCTGGTGAACTAAGTGCAAGTGCAGAAGCAAGAGACAAGACAATAAACAATTAATACAGTGTGGCTGGCAACATAAAGAATCATGACAGCTTTCTGACACAAATGAACCTAACATATCCATTAACTGTAGCTTGGTATTAAACTTACATGCAAATTATGTTAGTCATATATGACTACATGCAGATCAATTGTAGCTCTCCATTCCTACATATTCCTTAGAATTTAGCACGCAATATGTATCCATGGTATAAATGATAGAACTTTCTAGACATTAGTGTGGGAAGTAACCAAATCTCAAGTCATGGCCACGTGATCACGAGCTGACACAGGAAATGCTGAGTGGGAGGGAAAGAAAGTTCCCTCGATGGTGTGTCAGGAAAGATGCAGGAAAACTGGGAAAAAGGATCTCAGTCCCAGAGCTATTGTAGGAAATGTAATGGAAAGATATTATGTTTTTATTAAAACATTTTTTGGGGGTAAATGGCTTCTAAGGACACTGCCATGTAGAAACAGATGTATACTCTAATAACTTGTATGAGTTATACATAATCTTTTGTAACTTCTCTGCATTAACCAGAAGTTATGGCAAGTGTTGCCATTTCTAATGTGTCAGATTGAACATAGTCACAGCATCAAACCCACTCAGATGTGCATTGACCAAGGCAAGCCTGAACTTGCCTTGTGTCCTGTATGAGGGAAACATCTCAGATATTGTCCTCCTTTTTGGCTGACATTGTACCTGCAGAGGCAATTTCTCATTTAAGTTATCTATATGCATACAGCTGAGTCTGTTGGCAGGGGCTTGAGTCTTCAATTCTCAGAGATGAAGCTGGAGAAGGTGATTTTTGTAGTTTGTGCCTCTCTAAGACACCCTGGATTTCCAATCTAGACAATGTGGTAAAATGACACTTCAGCTACTTTGTGTAACATTTACAGATTTGGAATTTCAATTTTAAGTGTGTGATGGCTCAGAGGGTAGTGATGAACACCTAAGAAGACAAGGCTGTTGTGTAGAATAGGGGATAGTCAGAAGACCAGCATATACTACCAAGTAGAATGAGTGGGATGAGGAAAACAAAGTTTGTGTTCAGTGATGAGGAAAGAAATTCTTTGTTGTGGGTGAAGAGTCCTTGGAAATTCTGGCAGAGATGGAAGATCGTTTTTTGCTCTTCAGTGGCTAGAAGAGAAGAGGAACTGGTGTGCTTCCTAGAGAAACATAGTTTCAGAAGGCAACTGACTTCCTAATCAGAACAAAAAACAACAAAAATAGCAACTGAAATATGGTAGCGTGTGGGGGGCTAGTCTCTTGATTTACCAACACATACATGTTAGAGCTAGAAGAGAACTTAATTTCTGTTTATTCTTGACCATTTTCTCAGTTGTTAGGCATTTTCCCCTTTTTCCCCTTTCCCTTTTGTAATTGGTGGTTGTGGCTACAAATAATTTTTTCTTTTTTAAAAGATTAGTGATTCACAGTGGCCACTCTGCTTCACATCAAACCAGAATATGCCTACCAAAGGAAGATAAGGTAAGAAAACTCTGTTGAGATAAGAATTACTAGTACAATCTGAACTCCTAATTTTTGTCCCACTTTATATATAAATTAGAGCAGTGATCCCCCTCCCCCCACACTCATTAGCTGGACCATATGGGAAAATTTGTCTAGCCTAATGCCTAATGGCATCTTGTGCCTTACTTAAAATAGGGTCTGTGACAAACTATCCTTAAGCTTGAGAAACTAGGAACTAGATTTCATTCCATGTAATGAGATAAGCTAGTTAGTAAGTTCCTCTTTAACCTCTAGTAACTTGGGACCTGAGTTAGCTGTGTAAATTCTCATTCTCCTAATAGAAGATGCTTATGAGGGCTGTTTTACTTCAGAATTTGCTGCCTTTTCTTGGGGAATCTTCTGTAACTGAATATAAGTTTTGTATTTGTTTTTAATTATCTGCAATCTCTCTTTTTAAGGGGGGTATAATTTAATAAACCTAATTTCTTGGTTAAATAAACCTACCTGATCTTATCTATGGGGATTTCTTTGTTCATCCTGCATTGGTACTATTGTACTTTCAGCCAAGTTCCCAAGAAGGTGTAAATTACTTCTTCCAACTGAGTTGTTTAGTTACAGCCCCAGTTAAATCTCCTAGTCAAAACATCTACTCCAGATAATATTGCCAGAAAGTCTCTCTCTAGGGGCAGTAACAGATATTGATTCTTAGGTTGTTTTAGTGTGGATTTAATTCCATTACTTAGCTAGAGTGATTAGACACACGTAACCCATTTCATCAAGGACTGGGATATGAATAAATATATTTATTTCATTCTTTTTCTCTTCTTGCTGTTCAAATTTCTTAGTGCTCTTATAATTAATAAAGAATTTAATTACTACAACATATGGAGTTGGTCACTAATTTAGATGAATTTTAAAAGAAGTTAGATAATGATATTAATTATGAAAGCTTCACAATGCAAGATCACTGGGTATGTATTCCAAGCTGAGCTGCTGGATTCAATGGTAGTTTGAGATTTGAACTGAGGACACTGCAACACTTCCTCAGGCATTTATTTTTATGATGAAAGGGAAGAGCATCTTCCCAAAAACCTTGATTCAAACTTGCAATTGAACAATGATTTTATTGACCATTGACTAGCAGCTGAACTACTGATGCACTGGACTCTGGTCCAGTGGCATAGGAAGCATTTTTGCGAACATTCCATTTGGGAACGGGACATAGTAGGCTAGGTACCTTGTGTGACCTATACAACAGGGGAAGTTGGATGGCTGCTGCTACTCAAATTGACTTGGAACAGGAGGCTTTTTCCTTTCTTTGCATTGCTGAAAATTAATTTAGTTCTGATATTATGAAAGACTGGTTACACTTTTTAAGAGGTCACAGGAAGCACAGAAGTTTGCTACTAGATATGGCAACTATGCTGGACCATCCTCCGGTATATATAATTCTGTTTTGGTCATGGACTCCCCTGAACATTCCAACACACTCCGAAATCAGTTTGCTCCCTGATCTGTCATTCAGAGGGTCTCCCTATCCACTGGCTGCTTTGCCTGAGTCCTGCCTCCAACATTCTAAACAGTTTGCTGTTCCTCCCCCAGTCCCCCCCCAACAGCCAGTCAGAACACAGAGTTCATTTGCATATGTGGCCTGATTAGCCTTTGCCTCGGAACGCAGAAGTTGTTTACAGCCTTTAATATTCTAAACAGTTTTCTGTTGCTGTTCTCAGGTAAAATGTGTTCTGAGGTAAAATACATTTCCCCTTAGTGCCTGTTGGGGGAAACCATTGTTGCCAATCTCCAGGTGAGGGGTGAAGATCACTCAGAATTACAACTGCTTTCCAGATGGCAGAGATCAGTTCCCCTGGAGAAAATGGTGGACTCTGAGTCCTTATATCCTGCAGAGATGGCCCCTGACAGCCAATGTGACGTAGCAGTCAGGGCTTCAGAGCATGGTAGAGGCTGCAGGTGGAGGTGTGGAAAGCTGAAGAGTGAAAAGAAAATAAAGGTAGGTTGATGATTGGCTGGGAAGGTTGCCAACTCCAAGTGGGAAATTCCTGGAGATTTGAGGAATGGAGCCTTGGAAAGGATGAGGTTTCAGGAGGAATGGGACCTCAGATAGGTACAATGCCATAGACTCCACCCTCCAAACTGCCAGTCCCTCCCAGGGAACCATTGTTGCCAATCTCCAGGTGGGGACTGGAGATCAGTCAGAATTACAACTGCTCTCCTGGAGGGAGGGGGGAAGAGATGGAAACCTGAAGTCAGAGGGGTAGATCAAGGTAGGTTGATGGTTGGCTGTGAAAGAGATAGGGTTGCCAACTCCAGGGTGGAGCCTGGAGAGGGTGGGGTATGAGGAGGGGTGGGACCTCAGACAGGTACAATGCCATAGACTCCACCCTCCAAACCAGCCATTCCCTCCTGGGGAACCATTGTTGCCAATCTCCAGGTGAGGGCTGGAGATCACTCAAAATTACAACTGTTCTTCAGGTAGCAAAGATCAGTTCCTCTAGAGAAAATGGTAGACTCTTTGTCATTATATCCTGCTGAGGTTGCCACAGGAAATTGACACTGAGTGCCCAGGACCGGGGCACCCACCCAGAGCCTCTTTCTAGAGCTCATTATATTTATTTCTACAGTGGGTCTTATTCCTAGTATAACAATAAAGAGCAGGAATCCCATTGGTGATATGATGACCTTGCCTCCCTCAGAGGCAAGATTTTCCCTTTTTTTCTCTCCCTTTCTCACTGAACAGCACTATGTATCTATTTTCTTATTTTCTGAAGGACTATGGCTCGCCCACCCTGTTACATTATGAAATTTTGCTACTGGCTCCGCCCAGGGACCTGAGGGAAGGGTCGAGATTCCCCTTTAATTTAAACCACTGAAATGGCACTTGAGGCTCTTTAAAGTTCAAAAATAGCAAAATATTTGATTCAAGGTAGAGGGGAAAAGTCAGGTGAAATCAGGAGTAAAATTCCTGAGGTTAATCAATATAGGCACAGACTACAGTTCATAAGTTTCAAGCAACTGAGAGTTTCTTAAGCTTTTCACGGAGAATCTTTAAGATGAGAGGCATTTGTTTCAGTGTTTTCTAAACACTCCAGTATACTTTCTTGAGCATATTTGGCTCTTTTAGATTTCAGAAGGCAGGGATATTCTATTCGGTATCCAAACTCCTTCACTAAATACACCAGTACTCTTCTTGAGGGTTGTTGTTTTTTTTACTGTTTCTAAACACACCAGACCAAGGACCTTTCCACTCTTCAGAGTTATCTCCCTGTTCTAACTGGGTGTGGAAATTCTTCTCTCACTAGATCTATCCACTTTTCTGACCTAAATGGGACTCTTCACATAACTACCCAGTCCTTCCCAGTTCTCTGTCTGTGTTAAACTGCTCTCAGTCAGGGCTAAGCACAAACCCTGTCAGTACTAAACCCTCCTCAGGGCTAGGCTCAGACTCATCACTACTAGACTCTTCTTAGTCAGGGCTGAATTCACACTGTCCACTCTTCAACATTCAGCTTTCAAGTCTTTCTGTTCTCAACTGATGCAAACCAATCAAATTCCTTGGAACAGACTATCATTCAAGGCTCTCTGACTCTGTGAGAAAGATTTGCCATCTGCTGTAGACTTAACAGATTGACTACAAAGTTAGGACAATGCACAATGAATGGGGGAGGGAGTTGCTACTTGATTGTGCATATCATTTAATAAATAACAGTGAACTCTTAGCTTGAACCCTACATGTCTTAAGTTCTGCATCTGGCACCCAGCAGAAGATGGGAAGAGGCAGGAATATGGGGGTTGCTATCAATGTAATGGCATACATCACTTCTGGAGAAACACAAAAATGAGATCATACCACATGAGGAATTGCCAGAAACTCTATAGAGTTTTTGGCAATTCCTAGAGTGGTGTGACATGATATAACACTTCCACGCTTCCGAAATTCCCTTTTTCTATTTCTGTGGCTGGGTAGTCCCTCTTCTTTCTTTGTTTCTGTCTGTTCCACCCAGTTGTTTAAATGTCTATGGATATATACTAACCCAGACTAGGGAACTGAGGGACTGACTAAAATCCTTCCTTTTGTCTTTGTCTGATAATGGAACATGAGAGGCTGATGATAATTCATAACTAACAAAGTACTTTATTTCACTTTTGAAGAGAAATGGTTAGGTTTAGGACTTAGAAGATGAAGAGGCAACAGGAATGCAGAAATATAAATAAATATTGTAGAATATTGTAGAAATATAAATAATAAATCCATTTGTCACAATGAAGTAGTTGTTTTGTTAGACAGAAAGGTATCTTGGCAGTCAGTGCTTAAATAAACAAGTATAAACTTCATCTCAAAAATATGTAAATTTGTGAAGGGAGGAACATTCACACAACTTTCCATTTTCATTCTTAACCATTTGACAGGGATCAACCCCCCCCCCTTTATTAGGAGCTATTTCTGTCAGGGAAAGGCTATTCATCGCACTTCCCTAAATCAGGATCCTCTCATTCTGCTTAATGCTCCTTCACTGAACTCACTCCAATCTGTTAGGAGATGAACTTTGAAAATGCTTTTATTTGTTATTTTCTGACCTGCATGCACACCAGGAATGGTGCCAGCAAGTGTCTTTGCTTTGGGAGAATGTATGCTTGAGTTAATGTGACTCTCTGTGTAAGAGGAGGTACCACACAGCCTGTACTTCCATGCAAATGAGGTCACAGACATGCCTTGCACATACTTACCATGAGGCCTTGGGAACAAGAAGCATCCCTATTAGCATCTCCATTACGGTCCTTCAGCAGAATGTAGAAACAACAGCTTTCCCACCATTGAAGAATTTCTACCTCTCACAAACCCACAGGATGCTTGACATTTACATGTGTGAAGATTGTCACCTGGATCTGGCCAGGTCCATCTGCATACCTAAAGGTTTCCATGCCAACCCATCTTAGCACCTTGACCAAAAACCTCCCTTGTAGAAAGGTGTAGATTTTCAGTATTGCCCCACCTTAGTAGGAGGGAACCCCCACATCCTTTAGCCAATGGTGTAGGGATGGGATGGACCCAGAAACACCCCAAGCCAGCCCCCAGACTAGCTGATAAAACGGGGTGCAACCTTTTGTTCTAGGCTCTCTTCCAAGCCTCCTGCCTTCTCATCATCATCTTACCAACAAGATAGTTAAGGTAACTTATTGTGCTTCCTTGGAGTCGCGACCAAGGAGCCCTCACATATGTTAGCTGGCTCTAACTGTGTGTAGTAAAAGTAAGAATATCTTAGTTAGAAACAATCCTTGTTCCTGAACTGTGGAAGGTCGATCTACTGGAACAGATAAGTATATATATGCTTTCCCCCTCCTAAACATACCTTTAGTTTAAAACCCCAAATATTGTTTTCCATTACTACTGAAACTAAAGGAACTTGAATGTATGTGTGTGTGAATCAGTTTTGTATGCCTGTAAATAATAAGAATACTCAGTAAAGAGAATCTTTTTTTTTTTTTAACAAAATTTTATTGGGATGCGCTCAACATTTTCAACGTTACCAATACAATTTGAAAAAAATTCCATCCCATCCCCCCCACCCCCCCTAATAGGCTTCCAACACTGCTAATAACAAAAAAGTATATCTTAGACGGTAATCAGGTTTAGACTTATATGAATCGACAAACCAGGTAACACATTTCAAATATATAAAACACCTAACTAATTTCAACATATTTTCATATAACAGTATAATACAATTCAGAATTCATTTCACTTCTCATTCAGTATCCATACAAATCTAAATTGTACATTTTCCCCTTCATTCTGTTCAATACAATTTCAAACCTTCCCAATCTTTTATATACTGTTCTGCCATTTGTCCATTTAGTTTTTTTGTCATTTTGTCCATTTCCGCTAAAAACAGCAATTTTCTAAACCAGTCATGTATATCCGGCACCTTCTCCGCTTTCCATTGCTGAGCGAAGGCCATTCTCGCCGACGTAATCGTATACCATAATAATGTCCTTTTTTCCTGTGGAATTCTTTCCATTGTCAAACCTAAGAGAAGAAGTTCTGGTCTACTCCCAATTGGGATTTTTAATATTTTCTGCATCACACAGTGTATATTAGACCAGTATACCTTTGCTTTATCACATGACCACCACATATGGTAAAAAGAACCCTCTGTTTTTTTACATTTCCAACACTTATTACTCAAGTTCTTATCCATACTAATATTAGCAATCTTTTTTGGTGTCATATACCACCTATACATCATCTTGTAGCAATTTTCTTTTACATTAACACAGGTAGACATTTTAAAGGATCTTTTCCACAAAAACTCCCATGTTTCCATAGAAATTTCTTTGTTCATGTTTATGGCCCATTTTATCATTTGCTCTTTAACAGTTTCATCCAAAGTATATGCAGTCAACAAAGTTTTATACATCTTTGAGATCATTTTTCGCTTTCTTTTTAACCATATATTTTCAAACTCATCATTCTTAGCTCTAAAACCAACCTCTTTACAATCTTTTTTGTAAATATCCCTTATTTGACAATATTGTAACCATCCATACTCAAATTCTAGTTCATTGTTTGGTTTTAAAACATATTTTTCTCCCTCTTTTTGCAACAGTTCTTGGTATTTCAACCAATCATTACCTTTATGTTCTGAAAAAGGATGTATAACTGCTGCTGGAACAATCCACAAAGGCCTCTCGTTGGAAACTGTATCCTTGTACCTGGTCCATGCATCAAACAATGTTCTCCTTACATAATGATGCTTAAACATTGAATCAACTTTATTTTTCCCATACCAAAGATAGGCATGCCAGCCAAATCTGCAATCGTGCCCCTCAAGAGCTAAAAGTTTTCTATTTTCCAAATTAACCCAATCAGATAACCAAGACATACATACAGCTTCATGATACAAATGCAAATTCGGGACTTGGAAGCCACCTCTGTCTTTAATATCGTACATTATCTTCATTTTAATTCTTGGCTTCTTTCCTGCCCAGATGAATTTAAAGATTTCTCTTTGCCATTTCACCAACACTTTCACATCTTTCACAATTGGTATTGTCTGGAACAAAAACATTAACCTGGGCAGTACATTCATTTTGACAACGGCAATTCTTCCAAGAAGAGATAATCTAAGTTTTTCCCATTTTTCTAAGTCACTCTTTATCGAAACCCACAGTTTTTCATAATTATTCTTAAACGTCTATATTTTTCATTGTAATTTCAACTCCCAAATACTTAACCTTTTTAACCACTTCACATTCTGTCACGTTTTGTAATATTTGTTGCTTTGTACCTATCATATTTTTACACAATATCTTGGACTTATTCTTATTTACATAGAACCCTGCGAGATCGCCAAACTCTTTTACTTTTTCAAATACCTTAGGCATATTATTAACAGGATCTTCAACAATAAACATAATATCATCCGCAAATGCTCGTAGTTTATATGAAAAACCTCTAACATTCAAACCTTTTATGTTATCGTCATCTCTAACCATTTGCAGCAAAATCTCCAAAATCCAGATAAATAGCAATGGTGACAGGGAGCAACCCTGTCTGGTACCTTTTCTGACCTGGAATACTTCTGTTGGTTTTGCATTCACAATCACCGTAGCTTTTTGTTCTTTATATATTGATTGAATCATTCTTGTAAATTCTACGCCCATCTGGGATTTCTCAAACACTTTAAACATAAATTCCCAATTCAAATTATCAAATGCCTTTTCTGCATCCAAAAATAAAAAGCCAACTTCTTTTTCCGGGTGTTTATCATAATACTCAATTGCGTCTAAAACAATCCTCATATTGTCTTTTATTTGTCTATTTGGTAAGAATCCGGCTTGATCTTCAGCAATAGTATCTTTCAAGAACCCTTTAAGGCACTCTGCTAATATTTTTGCAAAAATCTTATAATCATTTTTTAACAGTGAGATAGGTCGATAATTCTTTACATTTGTTAAATCTTGCGTTTCTTTCGGAATTAAGGTGATCGCAGCTTCATTCCAGGAATCTGGAATCTTCCCAGTTCTTCTAATTTCATTTAAAAGAATCTCTAACACCGGAACCAGGTCTTCATGAAGTTTTTCATAAAATTTAGCTGAAAAACCGTCCGGACCTAGAACTTTGGAAATCTTTGCCTCTCCTATTGCTTTACTGATTTCTTCTTTAGTTATTACAGCATTTAATATTGCTTTCATTTCTGGACTTGGTTGTATCAAATTAACCTTAGATAAATAGTCTTGCATCTTTTGCAGATCCACTTGTTTTGCTTGAAAAAGAGTCGCATAATATTTATAAAATTCCCTCCGGATCCCTCCTAGGTCTGAAATTTCTTTATTTCCATCTTTCAATTTAGTGATTGTTTTATTCTCTCTTCTTTTCTTCAATTGCCATGCCAAAAATTTACCAGGTTTATTTGCACCTTCAAAGGACTTCTGTTGCAATTTTTTCAAGTTCCAATATACTTCTTTGTTTAACCTCGCCTCATATTGTTCCTTTAAAATCCTCAATTCTCTCAAAATCTTCTTTTTGCCAGGCCTTTTCTTAAGCTCCATTTCTTTTTTCCGAATATTTTCCGTAATCTCTTTATCTATTTTCAATTGTTGTTTCTTTTCATTATTATTGATTGCAATCAGATGTCCTCTCATCACAGCTTTATAGGCCTCCCATACTGTTTGCGTCTGTACATCCTTGTTTAAATTCAGTTGAAAATATGTTTGGGTTTCTGTCCTTATTTTGTCCACAATATTTTGTTTGTCCAGCAAATCCTCATTGAGTCTCCATCAGAATTTCTTTCTTTTAACATACGTTGACCATTTTACTGGACTATGGTCAGAGAGAATTCTAGGTAACATCTCGATTTTGCGTGTCTGCAAGATCAAATTCTCAGTCATCCACATCATGTCTATCCTTGAGAAAGATTCATGTCTTGATGAGTAAAAGGAATACTCTCTATCCTTGGGATTTTTAACTCTCCAAGCATCTTCCAGATGTTCGGGTTTAACCAATTGAAAAAAGACTTTCGGAAGTTTGCCCATGCCTTCGTTTCCTTTTTGGGATTTTCTATCAATAAAATTATTAACAGTACCATTAAAGTCACCCATTAATATCATTTGCTCATAGGTTAGCTGTCGTAGCTGTTCCCACAAATCCTGGAAAATTTTTTCCTTCGCACCATTTGGAGCATAAAGGTTAACAATTAAAGTCTTTTTGCTCTGCAGCACGGCTTCTACCGCCAAAAGCTTCCATTCATTATCTTTAAAAACTTCTTTTGGTTCCAATTCCTTTTTAATATATATAACAACTCCTTTTTTCTTTTGGGAGGAGAGGGAATAAAACTCCTCTCCTAATCTTTTTTGAATCAAAAATTTAGCATCAGTTTTTTAAATATGTGTTTCTTGCAAACAGACAATATCAGATTTTTGTTTTTCCAACCAAAGTCTAACATTTTTTCTTTTTTGAGGTGAATTAAGTCCATTGACATTCCATGATATAATTTGACTCTCCATGTTGTTTTTGTACTTATTTATCAGAGTCTTTAAAGTTATCATTGATGAATCTGGTCATTTGCTCTGCTGACTTGATGGTGACTCTCTTCTGCTTGAATGTAAAACTGACACCTTTTGGAATTTCCCATCTGTATCTTATACCCTCTGTTTTCAGTTTGTCAATCAAGTCTTTAAAGAGTCGTCTATCCTGAAGAATTGCTCTGGGTAGTTCCTTTAATATCATGATTTTCTTGTTGTCAATTGTGAAATCTTTCTGAAACTGTTGCTTAAATAGATCCTCCTTCAGTTTTTTGGATATAAACTGGACAATCACATCTCTGGGTAATTTTTTCCTTTGCGCAATCGCAGAGTTGACTCTGTACACCACATCAATCTGTGCCGCCACCTTCTCCTCTTCCATTTTTAAAAAATCTGCAACAGCATCCACCATAACAGAACGGATGTTCTCACTTTTGTCTTCAGGGATCCCCCTGAATCTCATATGGTTAAGCATTGCATTGTATTGGACCATCACATTAACTTTTTCTGTTTCTATCGCAACCTCAGCAACATTAGATGCCACTCTCTTCACTCTTTCATCCATCTCATCTGCTTTTTTAGTCAGCGTCTGTATCTCTTTTGTAATCCCAGGTATGTCCTTTTTCAAGTCTGATACTTCTGTTACTAAAGTTTTTTCCATCTTTTGTAACGCGTCCATCACTCGTTTCTCCATAGCTTCCATCAGGCCCTGTAGCTTCTTTTCTTCTTTAGCAGCCATTTTCGGGGAGGACCAGGAGTTTGCCCTCTGTCGTTGCCGCAGATCGTAAGCCGTTGTTTAAAATTCACCTAAAACTTACATCAAATTAAAGTCCTTCTTATGCCCACCTAAATCGCTCTAATTTCACTTTTTCCTATTAAGTCTTTTGGTTAAAATCGAAGTATAATTTTTCTGACCTTCTCAAAATGGCGGGCGCAATTTCTCTATGGTAGATGGTTCTTCCGGTTACTCACTTCCTGTCCGGCAATCTTAGTTGTCCCCCTTGCCTCTGGTTTCCTCCCTTCTTCCGGCCTCCTTGGTCTTCTCTAGGAAATATTACTTGTCTGGTCTGAGGTCACTTCCAGTTCTGGCAATTTCTGCTGCAGCTAGAGTACTTTTCCACACTAGTTCTCACGGGGCTTGCTGTTAGTTTCTATTTTAAAGTCAATATTCCAACCGCAGGAATGTTCAACAAACCGGCTTTTTGGCCTTTTTTAGCTGTTTAACTGCTCTTTTTTGGAGTCGGTGTTAGTACAAAAGATACAGCACGATCATGCGCTTCATCAGATGTTGTTTACTCTCGGCCAAAACACGTCTCCGGTGAGCAATTTTCAAAAGTTACCTTCAAAGTCCGTGTCTTGTTATAGCAGTGTTTCCTTGATATCAGTTTCAGTAGAATTTCTTGGAAGTCTGGGTCATGCATTCTTATGTTGAGAATCCAACTCGGTGGGGTCTTGTAGAGAATTTCCAAAGTGCCTTCTAGGGGGGAGGGGATCAAGGCTGGTCGCGACGCTCTTTAAAGCCCCGCTATCAGCTGATCTCAACTCCCTCTCGGGCCAAGGCTTGCTGCCAGTCACCCCCCTGCCTGGGGGGATCTGCGGTGGGCTATATGAAGCCCACCCTGTCGTCAAGACCCTCCGTATGCTCTGGGAGCTCTGAGAGCAAGCCAGAACATGTCAGGATGCCATGAATCCCAGACCAGAAGCCCTCAGTAAAGAGAATCTTGATTCAAATTAACAAACCTTGTCAAGTGTTCTCCTTTTAGAAAAAAAGGCTTCTCTGGCACGAAGTTCGCTTTCTCTGTATAAATTGGCAAAAAGACCTCAAACAAGTTGGTCAGCCGACTACATAGATAAGCAGTCCACCCAACAACTCTCAACAATAATTTTTAACTGCAACTCTCAATTGTAGAATTCCATTTGAATCCCCTGTCACTCAAGTTTCTCAGACCCAGTTAAAGCATTAGCCATTTACTGTGCATTACAAATGACTTTTGGGTTTTCCCATGGACTGACATCATACCATCAGACTGATGGCAATTTTTAAATTAATTTTAATGGGGCTAACAATTACACCAAAATTAGCAGAGAGTGAAAGACCTTATCTACAAATAAACAGTTTTAGAAAACACAATATATTTTCTAATAAGGGAAATCTTATCCATACTTTGAGCCAAATGATTAAATAAACTTGAGGAGCCAAAGTTGATGACTGAAGAGGGCCCAAAGAACCAGAGAGAGACCAGTACTGCAGAGAATATACCAGCAGCACCAGATGCCATACTGCCAGACTCTGCAAAGGAAACCTCACCACAGGTCTATGAATCATCTGCTAGGTTTCCTTCATGCAGGATTCAAACCCTAGCCTGCAGCCACTCAGGACCTTCTCCTGCTCCACAGAAATGGTAGCAGTGAAAGGCCCCAGCCAAGGCATCACAAAGGAGATGAAGTGGCCAACTTCTTTGTAGATCTAGAATACAGTGCTGATAATAGTACTTCCTCACAGAATCCTGTCCAAAGCACAGCACAGTCTCAGGAGCTCAACACCTGGCAGCAGTGCAACTGATCCTGACTATCTCCTAGCTAGGGTTGCCAGGTCCTACCTTCCTGCCAGAGGTGAACTCCTGATTCTTCCTGGAGTTCTTCTGGCACCCATGCAAAGCGCGCACGTGTCACACTGATGTCACCCAGAAGTGACATCATCACATTTCTGTCATTGGGGGTGATGCTCTAGGTTTTGGGCAAAACTCTATGGTTTTTTGGGCCTCAAAACTATAGAGTTTTGCCCAAAACCTAGAGCATCACTGCCAACATCAGAAACATGATGACATCACTCCTGGGTGATGTCATCATGCCGGTGCTGGCAGCACTGAGAGGGAGCTTCTTGGAGTGGGGCTTTTCCCACCAGCCAGCTGGGCTGTAGCAAATTGGAGCCCCCAATATTTGGGGGATCCCCTGGCCCCACTGGTGTAATGGCAACCCTATTCCTAGCCTATTTAGGCTGAGGGTTGGGAAGGCTGCATTGTGGGATCAACTGGTCCACTAGGTGCAAACCTGTGTTCCAGCTCTTATCAATGCCCTTCAAGTCTCACTATCTAGATCTGAGGGCACTATTCTAGAGATCTGACTGGGCCTGCATGCAGAGCATAGGACATCAGATAGTATAATCTGAGAACTAAGCCACAAATTACGCTTTTTTAAAAAAGTTATTTTTGGCTTTGGCCACCTCCTAGTATGAGTTACATACCTTAAATAAAAATGACTGTTTTATTTGAGCAATATACTGTATTACACAAACAAAATATGACTTGATTATTTTGTGAAAGAAAAATGGCAAAAGCCATTGGATTTTTTTAAAAAATAATTGTCTGACAGGTAACCCTGTTTATTGGCATCCATACATGATATTTGATAGTTTGGCATACCTTTTTATTATGCACATGTGGAAAAAGAGTCTTCTAACAGCTGGTGACAGTTAGTTATTATGACCCCAGTGTTGCTCTCAATCAGTTACTGGCATTTTCAATATATGTAGTTAGATTTGTCCTCTAGTATGATGATAAAACAGATATTGTTTTTCCTGGCATTAAGCTTTGGAAGCAGATAAAATTGTGCACATGAAACGTAAAACTGAACAATCACTAGATGATTAACTACCTATGGCTAATTAATCAACACACACACTAAAAAAACCCAATCATAATAGAAATTTCAGGGGAAAGACTTATTTCAAGAATTTACATTTCCATTAGGTTTATGCAATCATTTTTTTGACAGAAGAAAGTAATTGTGTGGTGACTTTACTTTTTCATCCTCCAGTGGTAAGTTTAATGTAAAGTTCCTTCTCTTACCCCTGTCAATATATATGTTTCATTACATTTGAAGTATTTTTCCCCAGTTAAATTGTGATCTTTTTCCCTATTAAGGTTCCCCAGCTTGAATTGCATATTTTATTTTATTTTTAAAGTACACATTTTCATGTGTACTTTTAAGAATAAATTGCAATATACAATTGAAGCTGGAGTACCTTTATAGGGAAAGAAGACCATAATGTAGCTGGTGTTGGGAGGGGTGCAGAAACAGATGCTGTGGTTGTACTTCCTCATGGTGGAAAGCTAATCCAAAAACAACAGCCTTAATCAAGGAATCCAAGGAAGAGACTGCATAACAGAAGGACAGAGAAGGTAGCATTCAGTTCTTCAACCTCCTTGCCTAGAACACATTGGGTATTACCATAAAGACCTGTGACTGTAAATCCTGAAGAGAGGTTCAGTTGAGGAAGTACACATAGAACATCCATTTGTAACCAATTATTTACATATGCTTTCCTCTCTTTTGAAATGGAGTCCTTTATCTATAAGAAAAGAGCAAGACAAAAATCAGTATCTAGCAAATTTTCTGTCGAAAATGATTATGTAAACTCAGTTTGAGGCCCCGGTCACACGGGCCAGAAAACGCGCGGGGGAGGCGTGGCAGTTTGCCCCGGAGCTAAATAAGGCGCGGTAACCTGATCATACGGGCCACTGGGTTGCCACACTCCAGCTCTGCACCCCGATCACACTGCACTGCTGCAGCACAGCAAAAAAGCAGCGCAGTGTGCATGCGCCATTGGGGGGGCGGGCCGCTGTCGGTGTCTTGTGTGTGCGCATGTGCTGTTGGTGCGCATCCCATGGAAACTGACAACATCTGGAAACCCCGGGGACATGGGCGGGCGTCGGAAGCCACGGGATACTGGCGCTCCCGCGATCAGACGCCAGCCTTTGCCCCGGGGTTTCCGGAAACTAGTACTTCCGACCTACTAGTTTTTTACCCCGCGTTTTCCAGGGGAAGCCGCGGGTTGGCCACGGGAGCACTACGCCTCCTAGATGTGCTGGTATGATCGAGCACGGAAAGTCCGCAGGGCTCCCGTGCCTTCAGCGGGGCAAATGCTCCGTGTGAACAGGGCCTAAATCTATTTTTAACTGAAAAATCCCATTATAAGGAGTAAAAGCTTTGTCAGTCCTCCAAGAATACTCTTTCTTATAAATGGGCTTACTCAAGAAGAATCACAGGAGGAAGGATAACTTCATTCCATGCCACTGAGAACTTCCATTTTCATTTCATACCACCACTGAAGGCATCAGAACCACTAGAGTTTTGGTCACAAGAGAATGGAGTAACCTTTGTCACAGAAGACATTTTTCCTTTGTATTCTATGTCTAAAGTTGGAAGCATCATTTGTTTATCATTAGTATATCTAATTTTCAGCATACCCCCATCTGTGGGTACTTAAATCCAGAGATTGCAGCCATGAACAGACAAGAAAGATCTTTCTATGAACTTAAAAAAAAGCCTCTGGTTTGCAGAAAAACCTGAAATTAAAAAGAAAAAAAATACATTGGGGACCTTAAAACCCTCCAAAATAATAAAAATCATGCCTGTACCTTTAAGAAACAGAGGCCCTCTGCAGTGGCCATTGATAGGATTGCTAAACAACCACAATAGTATTGCCAACCTTCAAGACTTGGTATCCATCAATAAAAGGTGGGGGGGAGGGGCAGGATCCTTTCCAGGGCTGTTGTGGTCTTTGAGGAAGGGCTCACTGGGACCCATCAGAAACCACTGGGAGACTTGCAACTGCCTGACTTGCATGAATCACTCAGTACCAGCAGTCTGCTACTACTCAACAGCAGCCACCACAAGAAAGCCTGTTACAGAGATGGATCTGAGAGACCTAGGTTCAAATCTCCACTGTGCCATGGTGCTCAATGGGTTACCTTGGCCTAGTCCCACAAACTCAGCATAACACACCTCAGTGGGTTGTTCTGAGTCTAGGTTTGCAGAAAAATCTGAAACAAAAAAATAATAATTTGGGGTCTTAACACTGAAATAATAGAAGCAGTGCGTGTACCTTTAACAAACAAAACCTCAGTGGCCATTTCGAGGGTTGCCAGGCAACCTCAACAATATTGCTAGTCTTGCTTTCCATGAATAAATATCAGGGGGAACAATCCTTTACAGGGCTATTTGGCCTCACGGTCCATTCCTATACCCCTCCATCCTGCCCTGGCAAGAGTACTAACTGGGGCCAGACCCAGAAGCAATCACTAGGCAACCTGCATGACTAGGCAATTTGCATGATTTAACCAGGTGCAGTGGTAAACAGCAGCTGACGATATCATTCAACTCACTTGTGCCCAGGGGCAGTCTCCACGCAATTTGTGCAGCTTGGCTAGGCCTGGCAGTGGCTACCACACAACTCACCTGTGTGACATACTAGTGCATGACTTTTGGAACTTGGCCAGAGAAATGAGAGAGGGTGAGGGAATGGGGAGGGGAGTGAAAACCAGTACGGTTTAGCATTTATAGTGTCAAACTAAGATCTGGGAGACCCTCATTCACTTCCTTGTTCTTCCATGTAAGCTTGCTGGATGACATTGGGACAGTCAGCCCAAGCTATCTTACAGGGTTGTTGTGAGGATAAAATAGAAGAAAGGAAAATGATGTATGCAGGTTTGGGTCACCATTGGGGAGAAAGGTGGGGTATGAATGAGTTTTTTTTTTTTAAACAAAGCTGAAGACTGGGAGGAGGACAGATAATAGAAAGGCTGGCTGGTGATTGGAAAGGGGAGAACGAAGCAGGGAAAAGGAAGAGGATAAAGAAGGTTGCCAGGAAGAGAGGAAGAGGGAAAAGTGTAGAGAAGAGGATACAGAGAAAAATAAAGTGTCCCCCATGTTAGCCAAATTGGTCTATTATTTAATAAAGATGGGGAATTATAACTATTAATATCTAATTGGCTTATCCATAGGATCTGACCTGTAAATACCAGAGTTAGAATTCCCAAGCACCCAGGAACAGACACAGAAACTGGGTGGCTAAAATAATGATTTATTTACTAAATATTCTCAGGCATACACACAATATTCACACAGTATAACACTAAGGAAGCAGAGGTGATTGATGGGTTATAGAGGGGTGATACAACCTGTCCAGTTGTGCAGAGGTCCATGGATTCTAACCTAAACTCAGAGAGTTCAGGGGTGGCCTGCCATCTTGGATCATGGCAGAAAACACAAAGTCTAAGGCCATGTGTGTGCTGGGATATAGGCATTAGCAAAGAATACAGGCCAATGGATGGCCCTGGGGGCTGGTCTCAGGTGAGAACAGTAGATTACCTGGACCAATGATGAGTCCCAGGGGTGTGTGATGCCAGTAGGGGCAGACCTTAGGTATGACCAATGAGCTTACGGAGAGTCAGGGTCTGGATTTAACAATAGAAGCCAGATATTGGGTAGCTAGTTAAATGGATTATCTGACTTACTAATGATCCTGGCCAGGGTAGACAAAAGGTAGGAGACGTCCCTGATTAGCATCAGGAAGGATTGCTAAACATTTGAATGATTGATTGATCCCAGTATTTTGAGGGACAGAGGTAGGAAAGACAAAGAATTTACACATAGGACACAAAAGGGCTGGGTGAGGTACTGGAGAGTGCCAGATGGCTTTTAAATACTTTACCTCTGGAACTCATTGTTATTCCATAAGCATAATCTCTGCTGAGTGGAGGGGGAAGACTGGAGGCTTGCTCTGAGGTCACCTTATGAAACATGAATATAAAATCTCTTTTTGCAGACCACTTGCAGCCTGACTCTGTGGTTCAAGCTGAGAGTGCCTGGCTCTTGGGGACTTTGGTTCAGGTTAGAAAATAGGGCATTTTTGCTTTGGAGGTACCCAAGAGTAAAAGGCAGTGCTTCTGGTAACACCCACAATTCCTTGCAGGTTCCCCATTAATATTGTCCTATTAGTGCACTATTGATTTATCGACTGATTATTTTCAATGACTCACAGGTCAATGTCTTACAGAGTTTTAGACAAATGTTTGTGATGTCTTATTGGGTACATAGAAAAATTATATTCCTAATACAGAGTAAAAAGGTGGGTTCTTTAAATGTGACAGAAGTTCATCTTCCTAACTAGAGTTTGATAATGATATATTCTGTGCAAGCAGCAATCGATCGAGCTATCTGAAACTTCAGGGTTAAGAGATCTTGACTTTTGTAATGACTTTTCCTTACTAGTAAAGTCACCAGCATATTACAGGCTGACACTGAAGATGTCAGATGCAGCCAAAGCAGTGATACCAATAATCTAACAATTTGCTGCTGAGTTCTTTGGGGGGGAAAACCTTGTGAAAATTGATGTCTTGGAGAAATGGTCACCTCAATATAATTATTGGTGAAATACAAGGAAAAAAATTAACATGAAAGTAAAATGGAAGGCTAATAATGTGTCCAATTTAGACCTGTATCAAATACCTGATAATACCAATATATAATAAGAATACATGTATTTTACCAGAAACTGAAAAGGCTGAATTTATAGATGAGTGAAAATGTCAAGAAATAACACTCATTTAAAAAGAATTGTAAATAGTTGTCATAATTTCATTAATTGATTTGTGGTGATTTATTATATTTTACTTGTTTTCTATCATGCTATGATATTTCAGTCATTTTGTTTTATGCTTTATATAATTTAGTAATAACAGCCTGGTGTCTCACCCACACCGTGTTTACAAACATTTTACAAGATTCTTCATCCATATTTAGCAGTGTCTAACTAAGTATACTAGAATTAACTGCTATGGGTATGTTAGATAGGTCTCTCATCTAGTAATTATGAGTATGCTCATCATAGTTACAGTATGCTATAGCAATCATACAATTTTTACCCACTGAGTATTGGTCATTATGAAGGATGTATAAAAACAACATGCTACAGTGGACCTGTATCCTGCTTATTTTATAATAATTCTTATATCAACGTTATTATTAAAGCAAAGTTATTTGTGTGTATAGTACTATCAATGTGCATGATGCTTTACAGCGCAGCCCCCAAATACAGGTTATTAGTTGTTGTTTTTAAACCAAAGATCTTACACTCTAGATTTCAGCAGTGGAAAAGACAAAAGGGGGGTAGGAGGGGCCCTGACCAAGATTGACTGGGCAAGCCTTATCTTATCAGATGTTGGAAGCTAAGCAGTGCTGATTCTGGCAAGTACTTGGAAGGAAGACCTCCAAGGAATACCAGAAGTGGGACGCAGAGGTAGGCTAAACTGAAAAAATGTCCAAGCCCTCTGTAGGGGTTGTCAGAAGTCAACCATGGCTTCCAGGCAAGCATACAAACACACACACACAAATATAAACAAAATAAGGGTAGGAGGGAAGGGGAGAGGCAATACGGGGAAAAAAATGAATTATTTTCAGATATTACATTCTTGACATGAGGGGCAGGTATATGAAACAAGCACATTACATGTAAATTTCCTGATATGCACAGTTTCCATTTCTTCTGAAAGGGGCAGTGCCCAGATTTTCTGTCTCAGTGCATGTGTATCAGACACCTGATTAATATGGGGTCTGGAATGTGTGTTCCAAAGCTGGAGCGTATGTGCCAGCCCTTTCAGAAGGATAAGTAACCATGATTATCAAACTTCTTTGTCCCATAAGCAGGGGTCTTTTAGGGGGGAAGCGCAGCTCCGACAGCTCAGGAGCCAAGCCCCGCCCCCAGCTGGCCTCCAGGGAGTCTTTCAGGCAGCCAAATGTCAATTTCAGCCCCATTATATCCTATGGGCCATTGAAGTCAATGGTGAAAACATAGGGTATATTCTGGGGGCTGGAGGGGAGGGGTTTGAGGGAGAGGCTCCAAACTCACAGGGTAGCTGATGGAGCCTCTCCCCAAAATACCCACCAAGTTTCAAGAACATTGGACCATGGAGTCCAATTCTATGGCCCCCAAACAGGTTGCCCCCATTCCCTCCATTGTTCTCTATGGTGGGAAAAATGTGACTTTTTCCCCACCATAGAGAACAATGGAGGGAATAGGGGCAACCTGTTTGGGGGCCCATAGAATTGGACCCCCTGGTCCAATGTTCTTGAAAATTGGTGGGTATCTTGGGGAGAGGCTCCATCAGCTACCCTGGAGCCTCTCCCTCAAACCCCTCCCCTCCAGCCCCCAGAATATACCCTATGTTTTCACCATTGACTTCAATGGCCCATAGGATATAATGGGGCCAAATGGCTGCCAAATTTCTTTCATTCCCTCCTTCTTTCCTTCTCTCTTTCTTTCTTTCCCACCTTCTTCTCTTCTCTTTCTTCCTCCTTTCCCTGTTTCCCTCCTTCTTCTCTCTCTTTCTTTCCCTCCTTCTTTCCTTCTCTTTCTTTCCCTCCTTTCCTTCCTTCTTTCCTTCTCTCTACTCTCTCTCTTTCCTTCCCTCTTTCCTCCTTCTGTGGTCCAACTCTAGTGAGGAGGAGTTTAAACTTTAAACCCCTTCTCTCTTAGCTCCCCCACCCAGGCCAGCTGGGAAAGGGAAGGGGAGGCTTTTGAAGATGCCTCCCCCCCTTTTTGCTTCCCCTTCTGACATCACTTCCGGTGATGTCAGGGGGGCATGGCATATGCTAATAGCCTAATAGCTCATTAGCATACCATATGCTAATGAGCTCCTGCAGCTCTTTTTCTACGAAAAGACCCCTGCCCATAAGCATAGTCAAACATAACAACTGAATGGGGCTATGGTGTTCCATGTAATTGGCCAGGGTTTGTTTGATGATAAGGATTAAGGGTTGCAGCAAAAGACCCTTAATTATTTTAAGTAGAGACAGTCAATTATTACAAACATCCTGGGTGATCTCACAGTTATGAAACTGTGGATTTACACATCCTTAACACTATCCAGTATCCATGGTTTCTATAGGCACTGGGCAGAAAATTGAGAGGAAGGTCAATAAGGACAGAAGTCTCTGTAGCTAATGATGAAAAAGGGGGAACAGGAGGAAGACTATTATTTCGTGACTCCTAAGGTTCTTCTCCCCATTATCCCTTAATTTTTCCCAACAGAGCAAATGCCCAAGAATAGAGAATGATAAGATTCCAAATGGGATAGAGCTGTCAGAATCCAGTTATCCCATTTTAAGGAGTCATTTTCATGTAAGAGTTCTGTGAGGGCATTTTAGGCATAACGGAAAGCAACACATAATATGTAGCAGTCATTTTAAAGAGTAAGAGTTTTTCAGCTAGCTGAGGATAGTAGAGTGGGAGAAGCAGAGGTCATATAAGTAGGCAAATAAGGGCAACCCCCCCTATTTTTTTTCTGAAGGAATATTTCCCTTGATGACAAAACACTAATGTAATCACTGTGGTTGATCCCGTATTCCATCTGAGACACAACCAAAAGCAGAACCTGAGTTTTTATTGGATTACTCAAGTCTGAAACAGTAAAAGTATAATATTTAATTTGTGCCTATGTTTAATTAGAAACAGAGTATAGAGTAATCCTGGAGAGCTATCCAATACCCTCACTTTGAAATAAAAGCTAATCTATTCTGCCAAGTGGAACAAGAGAAGCAGATGAGCCAAATTCATAATCAGTTGCTTGTTCCCCGGCCACAGCAGTTCTACGTCCTCTACATGTCTCATGCTGTTTCTTTCACAAGATGTGTGATGAAGGAGAAAATTGGCTCGGAATTATTCTACTTTCACTGTCAAGAGATATTTAGGAATAGCTGACTTCCAGGCTTCTTCTGTAGGTGTGTGAAACAATTGCCATCTTAAAGCAGGTTCTTGTGTTGCATTAGGAGTCATTTTCTATACATTCCTGGGCAGCTGCAGTTGATATTAACAACATAACATGCGTCCATAAGTTTATTGTTATAAACTTCAACAAATGACCAGTGATCAACCTGATCAAAAATGTATGTCCATGCTCAAAGACACTTGTTCGGTTCATATATTACTTTACTATATGAATACAGGTGAAAAAGGTGGTGGTGCATGCAAAAGCTGGTCTAATATGCCTTTTGGAAAATCCTCATGATTTCTTGAAAAATGTTAGTATGTGTCTATCACCACTAAATACAGTACACATCTATGTAATGTGTATGAACACAAATATAGACTATACATTTTCTTTGATTGTAACTCATGTTTTCAGAAAGGTATTTTTTACTTGCTATTTCTATGCTGGGGAAAATGCTCATTTGCAAGCCGTGATCACATGGGCAGTTTGGCTCGACACAGCCATTCCTCCCCTCCGGATCAAATGGCCGCAGTCAGACAGCCACATCTGTCAGGTGTTCCCCAGCCATACTTATCCCATCATAGAATGACTTGAAGCTGGGTTAAAAAGGCACCACATCACAAGTGGTGTTTTCTGTTTCCTGTGCAGTCATTGCACATGGCTGGATGTCTGAATGCAGGGGAGCACATGCAGAATGGATTTGGCCATCTGAACCTGCCCCTAGGGAGGGATTTTTTTTAAAAAAAGTCTATATGTGCATGTGTACGCATGCACACTTATGTACATGCATGAATTTTGAGGGGTTTTGGTAGTACGCTCCATGGCTGAGGTGCTGCAATAATGTGGGGTAACCCACATCAGGGTGTGCTGTGTGGCTGATATGCCCTGCAACACTTTCAACCTGTTCAATTTGAGGTGGCACCAGATCATGCCAAGTCACCAGAGTGACCACGGCCACACATTACGTTTCTTCATATGGTAAAAATATTGTTAGGATTACTGTGTTCATATGTTTGGGAAGAACCTATAGAAACGTAAGTGTTTGCATTGTAAAGAAGCAATCTGGTTTAATTTATGTATGTAATTCACAGTTTGCTTGCCCGAATCCTTGATGTCCTCAGAAATGGAGCTTATTGCCTAAATAAAAAGGACTTGCACTCTCTCTTCCTCAGCAAAGATTCTTTCATGGAGTGAGTTCATTGTGACCCTTTCCCCACAGGGATATGCACAAGGATTTAACCACACTCCTCTGTACGCTTGGTCTGTGGTGTTCTATTGTGCAACAAAAACATATGATGGCTTTATAGTTCTTGGATATATAACTATGCTTCTTAGGCCTCATGGATGGAGTTGGAGAAGGAGATGTGTGTTTGAGAGAATATATAAAGGCTGTGTGGTTAGAATCTTATTAGCATGTGTTAGATATGAGACTCAGGCAGCAGCTCGTTGAACAGTGAAATCAGCTTTATTTACAGAGCTAAGAACAAGATAGGACAACAGCAAAACTGGGGAGCAACAGGCTCCTTTTTAAACACTCTGGGCTTGCTAAACCACCCCCAATAGTTCAGTAAAGACCAATCAGAATAAATACATAAAGTCCAATCACAGTGTTTCCCTCCTGCACATATCTTGTATCCTGATTGGACGGCTGCGCACTCTGCTGTCCAATCAGATTTCAGACTTCAGGATACCAGGCTTTAATGGGGGCTGGACTCAAGCTCCTACATTTATGTGTGTCAGTACATAACAGCGTGGATTGGGTTCTTAGGGATATGTAAAACCCATCAATTTGTTTCTGCTCTAGGCTTAATATTGCGTGAGTGCCCTTGAAATCTGTTATGAAATGAGGAAGTGAGGGATAGCCTGATTTGCACTGAGTGCTTATACAATGAGCTTAAAATCAAACAAGCAGACCACTTAACTTTTCCACCATGCCAATACATTCATATCTTTCAAAAGTACAAAAATAATATTACCTTGGTCACTGTCAGTTGAGAGTAATTGGTATACAAGAAGATACCTGTGTGCTGTTACAGCTTGGAGGGGGCAATATAAAAAGGGAAAATCGAGCAGGGACTATGCCCTCCACAAGTGTCTTGGTTTTTTTTCAGCATGTCGTATCATAGCACCTTTTAACTTCAAACAAAAACAAAAATTTGCAGATGATCTTCTGGTACTCATTCATAGAGCCTAAAATAACCTCACTAGGGACAAAAACAATTCTTGTAATAATCTATACCATTAATGTAAATGTAACAATAATCAATATAATTAATATAAATCTTGTAATAATTAATAAAATTATTTATCCTTTATTCCAATGTCTATATGCAATGATGGCACATTAATTTACTAAGTGCAATCCACCAGTTTCTTGCTAGGATTTTTAAACATAAGCATGAAACTGACCAAATTCAGAGAATATAATGCAACTGTTTTAAATGTCTTAATGGCTTCTGCTGCCTTATATCCTTAAAATAATGTGCTGTGCATAGACACATTGTTTTGTATCTATTCTGTAGTATTACTATTATGCAAATATTTATACAACATGAAAAGAACTAGAAGAGCACTGATAACAGGGATTTAGATTGGGTACTGAAAAGGATGATAAGTGTTACAGGGGCAGAAAAAATTAAGCCAACTTTATTATGATCACTGTACAAATTCACTTATTGAGTATTAGGCAGGAGGATTAGCAAACAGTGCATGATACTGAGCAGATTACATAAAATAAAGAAGCTCAACATTTAATCTCAAAAATGTATTTCTTCTCATGTTTTTTTTCTATCCACTCTATTTTCTCTTCTTTATCCCATTGTTGGCCTTCACCTTTATTCAGAAGGGCAGATGAATACCCATCTCTGGATCTGATGGTGCTGCAGCTCTGTAATCTATGTTTCCTGCCAGTTTTTCCCCTGGAGGTCATTACTTTTTAAATGTCTTCATCTTCTTCCAGCATAATACTGATGAAGATCCTGAACTTGTTTTAAAATTGATCCCTAAAAGCTGAGACAGTACCCCCATGTGATCATCCTTCTATGAAAGAGTGAGAATAGTTCTTGTTCTGTCCTTTACTTTAAGGCTTTCTTTGTTGCAAATCATTATTTATTGACCTAAAATATTGCTAGCCTTTCTTAATACCAAAATATAACATACTTTTAAAACAAGTGCATAGATTCTTAATAAAATAACATTTGAAATCTATAGTTTCACAAACCCAACAACAGAAACAGAATCAAGTAGACATACTCTGTACTCTTGCACTTCACATTAACAGTTTAGGATTATATATACACATTATCAGAATGTTTGATATAATATTTATGTCTAATTATCTCAAACAACAAACCAAAACCCCATGAATCTGGGCATGTGAATAAACATTCACATGCTCATAAAAGGTGCAGCTTTCCACCTCAAAAAACATTATTTGCAGGAACTGCATTAATTAGTGAGCTCAGATGGAGGTGTGTCATTGATATTTCTTATGCAGTCCAAATGATACACGTGATTGCTGACCATTTCACTGAAGTCTTGATAAATTAAAAGGTTGTTTTCTTCTGGCAGGGTCCTCTCCGACTTTCTTTTCGAAGAAAAATCACTAACAGCATCAATCATACCCCCTCTTCCCTTTTCTACCCATTGTGTTCCCTACAGAGAAGACTTAGTTTTATTTATTTGATTTATAAAGGGATTAGACTCTTTGCTAAAAAGGAAATATAAGATAATAACAACACACCAGCTACTGGCAAGACTAATGAACACACAAGCAGCAACATATAATAGCCAGGAAAAGCTCTCTTTGTAAGCATTTGCTTGGAGGAGGCAATAAGGAAAGTGACTTGATAGTCATACAAGGAAGATTCTACAATGCGGAATGCCACACCTACAAAGAAGGAAATATGGAACAATGTCTTTCAGTCTGACAGACTCCAGAAGAACATAGGCATAAAACATATTCCATCAGAACAACAAACCCTGTTCACCACCATATACTGTACAGTCAGTCACTATACTGTTCTGTTATCTAATTGAGAGCAATGCTCCCGCTAAGATGTGGAGTCTTGTGAGCAAAAATTCTACTTTGTGAGCTACCAGCATTAAAGTTGTAAGTAAGCGATTTGGCTACTGCATAAATTAGTTTGCTCTGGAGCCATCCTTCCTGAGCTAAGACAAAAATGGGTGAGCTGGAGGCTAGAAAACTGTGAGCTCAGAGGGAACACTGTTTGAGAGTGTTTGTATCATACCAACACTACCAGTTCCAGCAGATGTCTTGCACTATTGTGGAAACTCTCTGCACAAGGGACTGGAATGAAATATGACTAACTGGAATGAAATATAACTAATGTGACACAGTCCTGAAATGTCAAGAGTAAGCAATCCCTTTGCTTCACTTGCTATAAAGATTTTTCAGGGTATGTTCCAGCTCTGAGGCTGGCACAAAAAAACGGTTTTATACAAATGGGATTTGTAGAACTAAGTAACCAGTCAATGCTTTCTCTTCCAAGGTCTTGGCTGTTGTAGACTGTTTTAGCTACTGAAACAATTAAGGCATTCTTATTGTCATACCAACAGCTTAGCTGAATCCTTTTCTCATCTATAACAACACCATTATCTAAATCTCTGGAGGAGGTCACCATGATCTCCTCTTACAAGCTATGAATCTATGGGAATTTTATATAAAAAAGGAACACTGCTTCTGACCATGCTCCAAATGAATGTTCTTCATTCACAAATCAAGGGCAGTCTATCAGTACTCAGTCATAATGCTGTCATTTTTCTGCTGGTTTAACAAAGAACCACTGAAAAATATTGTATTATTTATCTTGGCATTTAATATTAATATCTTTCTTTGAACAAAGCATTTGGGTACCAAATCAATTAATGGCTGTCATCCATCACTGAAATTATCAATGGCGGTTGATCTCATACAAAGAACAATAGCATCTGCATGCAAATCAGTTAGCCATCATAGCTCATGTATAAGCATATCATTACAAGATATATGAAATGTAGACACCAAGTAAGACATTCATTTCCACTTGATCTAGTGTGCCGATTTAAATATTTATGAAAATTAACATTTGATATCTCATATTTATGCATATATACCATCCCTCTCTCCCCATATTTGTACGTTTGAATATTTCATATTTACACACAGACACGCACACACACATTCTTAATATGATGAAACTGCAGGTATATAGCTTGAATTGGTGGAAACAAAACTCTAAATGTGCCCTCAGTATCTCCAGCATATTCTTGCCACGGTATTCTTTGTGTTATTTATTTTTTAAAAATGGGAGAAGAATTTAGTGCAAGTATCTTATATTTCCTGTGCCTAAATTCCTTCATATCATCCCAAAGTGTAGAGATTGTGAAGACAGAAAGGGAGGAAATGCTACATATGATGGAGAAAAAAGATATCCAATTAAATTTGCTTTATAATTCATAGCATTTTAAAGCTAATGTGTCTGAAAGTGCCATTTGTTTTCAGTATTTTTTTTTTGTTCAGATGGAATAGAGTTAAAAAAATATATCATTGCATAATTGGAAAAGAGCAAAACCAACCAGAGCTGAACTCCAATGAACAATGAACTCCAATGAACGAACTAGAGCACTAATGAAATTATGAGGGATGCCATTGGATTGTCAAATGGGGCAAACTGCTCACCCCAATGGCCTTTTTCCCCACCCCAAAATAATTTAGGGGCAAATGTAATATGAAGAAACATCATGGAAAAGGCTTATATCACAGATCCCCTTCCCTGCCCACCACTTACTTTTCCATTCCACGCGCAGTCAAAAAAAAAAAAAAAAACCCCTACGTTTTCAAATTCTGGTTACCTTTTTAAACACACATTTCAAACCCTATGGAGGGGAAAGCAATTTTGGATAGTGTCTTAAAGCAGGGAAGCATGAGATGGGAAAGAGTTAAACATTCCATCCAATCCTCTGCTTCATTACATCACCCTCTCTGATCCTATTTTTCCCCTTAGCAGCCATTGCGACTGTGTGTGTGAATTACACACATTTGTATATAATTACAAGTTTGTGCCATGCTCCCATGGAACACACAGTGTCTCTCCCCACAAAAGCTAAAGTGTGTTTCTATGCCTGGGCAGGACTGGTTGGCTCTGTCATGACTTTCAGGAGGTGTTCACTGCATTGTTCAATTGTGCCACAATAGGGTCAGAAGGAAAGCACTAATTTTCCAGTACCAAGATAACTGCTACAGCGGTGCCATTCTCAGGTCAAGAAGATACATTACCCACTTAGTGCACCAGAATCTATTTATTATTACTTTGGGCAGCTTAAGAGAAGCGATGGTACAGGCAGTAAAACGCCTACAGTAATTCATCAACGAACAGCCATAAGCCTGTTCGAGTCCCACCGCGGCCGGGGTGAGCTCCCAGCCCTCGTCCTAGCTCCCACCTACCCAGCGGTTCGAAAGCCTAGCAAGTAGATAAATGGGTACCTGCCTAGGTGCAGGGGGGCACCCACCTTCCAGCAGTGAGGAGAGGCAAGGAGAAGCAATGGTGCTGCCGGCGGCAATGGGTGGTGAGACGTTCCGGCTGAAAAAGCATGGCGGCGAATTGACATCTGCTGAGCGAGCATTCCGGGCTGCACTGGCCAGAGACGAGGCAACGCAGTGACGCAGCACAGTCGGAGCAATCAGAATGGAGGCTAGTGCAGTAGTCGTCGCACAGCCACAGACTGTGGAACCAGCCCAGTAGGAGCCGGTGCGGAGCCACGCCGAGCCGGATCACGCCGGAAAAACATCATGCAGAAGCCGGACCACGCTGAGCCACTGTACCAGAGGAACCACGGAAAGAAACAACAAGCCAGCAGGGTGCCTGGTAGGCATTCACCTCCCCATTCAAGTGTGGTCCTAGCTAGGTAATAAAATCACTATGTAAACTGCTCAGAGCCTCCGGGATGGAGCGGTATAGAAATCGGAACAATAAATAATAATAAATATTAAACATTTGGTCCATAGGATTTTACATAGTGCATTACTTGCCAGGACCTAGCTGAACTGTTCAGATACAGCTACTTTTTTTTAGCTATCTGCTTGTGATTTTTATATTTATCACTAACACTATTTCAAAAGCAACATATTCACTACAATTTAAACTAGTTTATGCCAGACCTGTTAACTTTGGTTTTCTATTCCTTATTTTATATGCTGGCAATATATAAACAACTAGACATGAGATTGCCAGTAATCAGAGCCACTCTGGCATATCCATCTAGACTCTGTTTAAGCAGCTTGATAATACAGATCAGCAGCCTGAGACATGAGATTATCCATGACAGACATCAAATGAACCTTTCACAAAAACTCATTTGCTATTTAAACAGCACCTATGATTACATCACTTATTTTTATTTAATTAGCCATCTAAGTGAATCATGAAAAACTCATTAAAACTTTCATTAGACTAATTAAGCATCTAAGTATGAATACTTAAAGGTTTTGAGATACTTTATGTGTGTGTTTATACACACACAGGTACACAAAGACCCACACATATACATTTCAGGTTCTTTGTTTTGCCCCCCCACCCCCAGTCAGAAGAAAGAGACAGACACAAGGTTGGGATAACTAAGGGTCACTTTAGTAATACAATATGCTTCAAGCAGCAAGGACCAACCTAACAGTGTGGGATGGCAAAGCCAGGGGTTGCCCCTGACCACTCCTTGCCACATTGGGTAAGCCACCTTGCCTTGGCCCCTCCTTGCCAAGTTAGGCGAGCCACCTTGCACCTGGAATGAGCCATAATTATGTGTCTTACACCCAGCTGGCATAGCAAGCAGGTTACCACCCTGTACCTCCAGCCCCCAAGTGACACACTTCAAGAGGCAGAGGTATCCAGGGCGTTCCCACAGGGAGTCTGTATTCCCAGCTGTGAGCTGCACAACCCGAAGGCTGATACCGACAGACCCCCCCCTTTCCCAAAAAAAGGTGAGGGTGACAACTGGTGTTCCCCGATCTGCTTATCCTTCTCCCACACTATCCCACCACAGCCCAGTCCAAACCTTGGTTTAGGACCTTGTGCCCACCAGGTGGCCCAAAGTCACCCACAACCCTTGTCACAGGTCAACTAGGAAGATATTGTTCCCTTTGTTTTCTTGTAATAGTAGAGGCTGGAGATCAGTAACTGGTGTCAGTCAAAATCATTTTGTCTTATTACATTTCTCAAAACTGTGCAAATTATTATATACTCACTGAGTAGCTATTTTCCTGCTCTATCAATATGATATCATGAAAATTATCCTTTTCATTTTCAGCTATATATCCCAGGGATCTGTCTTACTGGTAGAGAAAATTTTGCATTCTAATTTGTTTCTAATTGTCAAACAATTTTAAAAGCTTGTTTTTCCATTAATAACAGGGCAGTGACCAGTGAAAACATCTGGGAGTACTTTAATCTAATCTAATTTTCTTAGGTTGTTCTTCTAATTCCCAGGCAATTAAAAAATGGTAGATTTTTTTAATGAAATGCAACAGCATCATTTGCAAGCAGTGTTTGTCCCAACTTTCTTATTATTGTGTTCTTAAAAATAAAGAGTAATGAATCCAGTCAATTTTAAACTCTCCCAAGTAATTAATTTGACCTTAAAATAAGCATCATCTGCTGATTACCAGACTTGCTTAATGCTTGAAATTCAATGTTGATTTAGTGAAGGACATTCAAGACATCTGTGTAATGGAGAAAGGCCTTGTCAGAATTTGTTCATTCTCCTTCAGCTCATTCCCCTGCACAATTATTCCAAAGTAAGATCCACCAAATTCAATCGGACATTCTCCCAAGTGTACACTGGATTGCAAATTTAGATGAAATAATTTAAATAAATTACTCCAAGGTAGTCTCACTAAAATTGTGGAATGGAATGGTTTAAGAATGGCAGCCATAAAATTGAGAGACAGACAATATGGTAGAAGTGATTATTACTGTTAATCTATGCTTTTATTTTAGGAAATTTAGAAAGACTATTGGTCTGTCTGTCTTAGTACTGTCTGCACTGATTGGCAGTAGCTCTCCATGATATCAGGCCACATAAGAGCTTTACAACATCTTGTGGCAATTATCCTTAAAAGTCCCACCTCTCCTCCAGGACTCTGAACCAATCCTTGTGGTTTAGGCCCCATGCAAATTCATGGAATTCCACTGGATGAGAAGGGGTGAGCAACCTTTTCATTTGGATAGGAATTTCATGGCACTGGAAAGCAGCATCACATTATCCAGGCTTTTATTGGGCTTTCTAGTTAGGGGTTGGGGGTCAGTTTAAGGGAGGCAAGGCTATTTGCACCATCGCAATTTGACCCGCCCCTACGTGATCAGACGCAACAGCGGTGAACCGGTGTTGTTTTTATTGGTGCTTGTTTCCCGTGCACTTCAACGAGGAAGCAGGGACACGAGAGGAGCATGCTGGAGCGATCACACGGAGAACAGCCATCTGCAGCCCATCACTTTTTAACTACGCATCTTCAGCCAGACAATACAGGTTGGTGATGGGTGCACGACGCTTACCAGATGTTCCCATGTGATCGCGCCCGTATAATCTGCCCAGCATTGGTGGCTCTCCCACGGCAAATTCTGCATGTGAATGGGACCTTTGTGTGACAAATAAGCATCCTGTTAAGGGCCCATCAATCCTAACTGGTATGTGTAGGTTCTGTGTTAAGGTGTTCTGTGGGGGGAAAAGAGCAGCCTTGAACATGCTGAGGTAACCTGTTCAGAGAAAAAGGAATCAAATCACCCCTCAGGGGTTATTAACTTTATATATTTATGTTATCCACACATTATATTTACCTTATTAGTAATTTGTTTCTGTTTGTTGCTCATCTCCATCTGCGTCTTATCTGTCAGGTCAAAAATCTAAAAAGCAGGGGTCTCTGTTTACCTTACAGATAAGTACAGTCTTAGTCTAGCAGGTTTCCAAATAAGAAAGCTCTAGGGAACACATAGTTTACATGATACTGAATTTAAAGTTTGTATCCCCTTTTTTATTTGATTGTAGTTGGCTGGGGTATAAAGAATTTATAGGAGAGCTCAGAGTATGGGGAACTGGATAGTCTTCAGTCCAGAAGGCAGTTGCCGCAGAGCCTTCCCTCCTCTCTCTTTCAAACAATGGCCACCACACATCAGTTACCTGAAAGTCTTTAACTAGATGTTGCCCGGGGGTTGAGATTGGAACCTTCATCATGCCAAGAATAAACTCTATCACTGAGATTCAGCTTATTCCCATAGGCTGAGGCAGTGAGTGTCAAAGTGAAATAATTACAAATTAAGAGTTTGTCTTTCCTTGTTACCTGCCCACATACATTGCAGTTTCCTTTCCTTACCCATGTCTTCTTTGGTACTCTCCAAATCCCTGAGTAATCCTGGCCTAGTTGTTTTCTTTCTTGGTATGTGTACCTCCTGCCAGTCTTCTCTTAGTATCTCTCCTTCTTCCATAGACCTTCCATTGACCTTGCTGACCTTAACTGAGAATTCCTTCCCTTGTCTGCACATCCACATTGTTTTCTCTGCCCCAGTTTGGTGTTGAGAGCCAGTTTGGTGTAGTAATTAAGTGTGCGGACTCTAATCTGGGAGAACTGGGTTTGATTCCCCACTCCTCCACTTGCACCTGCTGGATGACCTTGGGCAAGCCATAGTTCTGGCACAGCTGTTCTTGAAAAAGAGCAGTTTCTGTCAGAGCTCTCTCAGCCCCACCTACCTCACAGGATGTCTGTTGTGGGGAGGGGAAGGGAAAGGAGTTTGTAAGCTTCTCTGAGACTCCTTTGGGTAGTGAAGGGCAGGGTATAAATCCAATCTCTTCCTCCTCCTCCTCCTTCTTTGTTCTTTACTATCTTTGTTTAGCCCTGCTCTGTCCTCACCTTAGACTATTCTGCCATTCTCAGATATCACAACAGTTCAGACAATAATTAGTAGAAGGTAGAAGCTTTGGCACCACATGGCCAAATCCCTTTGCTCATGAGTTGAAATAAAATAAAAGATACATTTATGTTAGAAAAAGAATGAAAGATGACAGAATGCCCAAGTAAAAACAACAACAATGGGTGCTTGAACCTGCTTTAGGGCAGTCGTAATTATTCTTGTTGTTGGACTATAGAAATGGACTGGAAAATAGGACACAGTCCTAAGTAATGCCGCCCTGAGCCTGCTCGTGGGGAGGGCGGGGTATAAATTGAAATAATGAATAACTAAATGCCAAGCACAGAACAATTTGCTGCATGGCTAGGGTTATCAAACTCCAGCTGGGGGGTGGAGTTCTCCCAAAACTGTAACTATAGAGATCAGTTCCCTGGAGAAAATGGCAGTTTTGTGGGGTTGACTTTATAGTGCCACATCCTTGCTGAGCTGCCTCCCCAGGGTCTGCTTGCAGAGTCACAATTCCCAACCTAGAGTTTGCAGCCCAGCAGTAAGTGGATCTTTGATTTGATTAGCAAGACAGTCCTTCAAATTTATGTAAAGGGCTTTGCTTTCAAAGCTGATGGAAGCATAGCAATAGTACAGTTTGATTCCCCAGCTCCATTACATGATTGGTGCTTCGGGTGACTCTCTATTTCTGATTCAGGTACTGTCTGGAAACAAGTGTAAATTTGTAACCCGCAACTTGCTGCAGAAAAATTACCATTTTTCTAATAGCATCAGCTGCACTATCAGAAGCTCATTTACCTCCACATCCACTAATGTCATATATTGCTGTCACCTGCAAGCAATGCCCTTCAAAGGTTTATGTTTGCCAAACAGAGTGGCTTGATTTCAGTGGGCTTAAGTATGCTTAACTGGGTGTTTGACTGTGGCCTGAAGGTTTACTTCAAGAAAAACAATAACAGAAAATGAAGCCTGACTATGGATTGAGTATCATTGCCATCTGAACACTGCCTATTCCAAAGGTTTTATAAAACTGAATGTTATTCATTTTTTCTCAAGTCAACAGAACATAAATAGGTGTTGTCATTTTGGCATATATGCCTCTGATGTAGTAGACAAGACATCATTGGGAATAGTTCATCATTTTTACCGTTACTGCATTTTGTAAAAGGAAGAAAAAAGCTTAGGTAGTCCGAAAAGAATTTGGGGGGAGCAGAACAAAAGCAATGCCTGGGGTTTCCTATATTTGTGTCTTATTAAGGGATTCTACAGCTATTGACTATGAAGCTCTGGGAACTATTAGAGCAAGGCCACTTTTTAAAAAGTGTGAAGAAGATCTCAAAAGAAAAGAACAAGACTAATGTCAGAATGCTGTTTAATGTAAGATAGCAAGCACCTAAAAATAAATGGGTTTAAACTGAAGTTAAAAGGAAAACACAGACTGAGATCACATGTAAGTGATTCCGACAGGATTTTGTTGCACAGAGACTAATTGAAATACAAAAGGAATTGCCCATTGGACAACAACAATAGTAATGACTAGTGCAAATCAGCTTGAGGAGCAACTTGGCAGATGATTGAAGTCTGAGCAATTTAATTGGATGCCAGGGGCGCTGCACAGGCACAGCCTGTATTCACAATCCTGTTACAAGGCTTAAATGGAAGCGAATTTATGACTTGATCTTATGACCTCAGTAGAGAGGCATCAGTTCATATGATAAGGCAATATGTTTATTGTCTATGTATATATGTATATACATTTTAAAAATCACTTTTCAGTACATTAAAGAGGAACTTGTTAAAAACCTCCCACATCCAGGCAATGAACAATTAATTCTTTCTTGCCTCTAGAAGGACACCCAGATACATTTCCTATGGGAAGGTGTTACAAATTATCAGAGTTGTACCAGTGTAAAAAGGTAAAGGTAAAGGTTCCCTTGCTCGAAAGCCAGTCGAATCCGACTCTAGGGTTGCGGTGCTCATCTCCATTTCCAAGCCGAAGAGCCAGCACTGTCCAAAGACATTTCCATGGTCATGTGGCCGGCATGACTAAACACCAAGGTGCACGGAAAGCTGTTACCTTCCCACTGAAGTGGTACCTATTTATCTACTTGCAATTTCTTGCTTTCGAACTGCTAGGTTGGCAGGAGCTGGAACTAGAGACGGGAGCTCACCCCGTCATGCGGTACTCACGGGTCTTGAACTGCTGAACTACTGACCTTCCACAGCCTGCAGTTCAGCGTCTTTTTTTTTTTTTTAAACAAAATTTTTATTGGGATGCATTCAACATTGTTAAACATCGTTACCAATACAATTTCAAAAGATTCTCATCCCATCCCCCCACCCCCCCAATAGGCTTCCAACACTGCTAATAACAAAAAAGAAAAAGTTAAAAGGTAATCAAGTTTAGACTTATAACAATCGACAAACCAGGTAACAAAATTCAGATACATAAAAACCTGACTTTTTTCAACATAATTTCCAATAAAGGTACAGTACAATCAAATAATCATTTCATTTCACATTCCGTATCAATACAAATCAAGATTGTACATTTTCCCTTTCATTCTATATTCAGTTTCCATGTAGAATTTCAGGCCTTCCCAGTCTTTTAGATATTGTTCTGCCATTTGTCCATTTAATTTTTTCGTCATTTTGTCCATTTCCGCTAAAAATAGCAGTTTTCTTAACCAGTCATGTATATCTGGCACCTTCTCCATTTTCCATTGTTGAGCAAAAGCCATTCTCGCCGATGTAATCATATACCATAATAGTGTCCTTTTTTCTTGTGGGATTTTTTCCATTGTCAAACCAAAGAGAAGAAGTTCCGGACTTTTCCTAATAGGAATTTTTAATATCTTCTGCATCTCACAATGTGCATTTGACCAGAATATTTTTGCTTTATCACATGACCACCACATATGGTAAAAAGAACCCTCCGTTTTTTTACATTTCCAACACTTATTACTCAAGTTCTTATCCATACTAATATTAGCAATCTTTTTTGGTGTCATGTACCACCTGTACATCATCTTATAACAATTTTCTTTTACATTAACACAGGTTGACATTTTAAAAGCTTTTTTCCATAAAAATTCCCATGCTTCCATGGAAATTTCCTTGTTCATATTTATGGCCCATTTTATCATTTGCTCTTTAACAGTTTCATCCAAAGTAAATATAGTCAACAAGGTTTTATACATCTTTGATATCATTTTTCGCTCTTTTTTCAACCATATATCTTCAAACTCATCGTTCTTAGCTCTAAAACCAACCTCTTTACAATCTTTTTTGTAAATATCCCGTATTTGACAATATTGTAACCATCCATACTCAAATTCTAATTCATTATTTGGTTTTAAAACATATTTTTTTCCTTCCTTTTGAAGCAGCTCTTGGTACTTCAACCAATCATTACCTTTATATTCTGAAAAGGGATGAATAACTGCAGCAGGAACAATCCACAAAGGTCTCTCATCAGAAACTGTGTTCTTGTATCTGGTCCATGCATCAAACAGTGTTCTTCTTACATAATGATGCTTAAACATTGAGTCTACTTTATTTTTCCCATACCAAAGATAGGCATGCCAGCCAAATCTGCAATCGTGACCCTCAAGGGCCAAAAGTTTTCTGTTTTCCAAATTAACCCAGTCAGTTAACCAAGATATACATACAGCTTCATGATACAAACGCAAATTCGGGATTTGGAAGCCACCTCTGTCTTTAACATCATACATTATTTTCATTTTAATTCTTGGCTTCTTTCCTGCCCAGATAAACTTGAAAATTTCTCTTTGCCATTTCACCAACACTTTCACATCCTTCACAACTGGTATTGTCTGGAACAAAAACATTAACCTGGGCAGTACATTCATTTTGACAACGGCAATTCTTCCAAGAAGAGATAATCTAAGTTTTTCCCATTTTTCTAAATCACTCTTTATCGTGCAGTTCAGCGTCTTAACCACTTGAGCCACAGCAGCTCTGTACCAGTGTATGCTGCGCTTATTGTAAGAGTCAATCTAGAAGTTTAATCTAGTATCCAAAGAGGATGGGATTTCAACAGCAATTCATTCATAGACCTAGGGTTGCTAGCTCTGCATTAGGAAATTGCTGGTGACTTGGGGATGATGCCTGGGTAGAGTGGAGTTTGAGGAAGGGAGCAAATTCAAGTGGAGATCAGTTCTAATTCTAAGAGAATTCCAGTTACCAGTTGGAGATTGGTAACCCTAGATGGACCTTAAGTGTTGGAGGAGAGGTGATATGGTCGGAGGCAGATAACCAAGAGTCCCAGTGCTGTTTAGGGATGGGCATGAACTAGTAAAAATGCTATTTGTTCCAGTTTGTAGTTTGTGGCATGCCCAGTTTGTGAGCCACAAACTTTTAGATGAACCAGTTCAATTTGTGAGATTCATGATGTGGTAAAATGCCCCCCAATAAGCTAGAGACATCAAACTCACAAGGGCTCTCCAGCTGACTCTCCTCTACCTGCTCTCCAGGTTTGGTGACTATTGGATTTATGGGGTCTGAATTATGGACCCACAAAGAAGGTGCCCCCAGGAAAGTTCTTTGGGGAGAAATGTCAGGTATATGTTCAAAAGTGTATGGAATTGATCCCATACAAGCTACATGCACCAAACACTCAGGAAACATCACCCTGCCTTTAAAGTTTGGTAGACATTTTGATTGGGTGGAGACAGTCTGTCTGGAACTGTATCTGTCCATGAACCCCCATGATCCATTTGAAAGCTTGTGGTAAGTTTGTGCCTGTTGACCTGCCACAAACTTCAGTTTGTGAATTACAAACTGGCCAAAATTTGTCACTGGCCAAAATTCCAATGCTCTCACCTGGGGCCATTCATTTCCTTGTGCATAGGGCCAACTGTGGTGTAGTGGTTGCAATGTATAACTAGGATCTGGAAGTTCCCATAGCCACTCCACCAAGTTCTAACTCAGCCATGAAGCGTTGCTAGATGATTTTTCATCAGTCATAGCATCCTAGTCTACCTTATAGATTTGTTGGAAGCAGGGTTCTTTATGTAGCAGGAACCCGTTTGCATATTAGGTGACACACCCTTAATGTAGCCAATCCTCCAAGAGCTTACAGAGCTCTTCTTACAAATGCTACTGTAAGCTCTTGGAGGATTGGCTACATTAGGGGTGTTTCGCCTAATATGCAAACAAGTTCCTGCTACAAAAAGAGCCCTGGTTGAAAGGATTAAATGACAAAAGGGAAACCTTGTATACTGAGCTCCTTTGAGGAAGAAAAGGATAAAAATGTACATGACAGACAGCTAGATAGATAAATAGATAGATTGATAGATGGGCATAGAAAGGGACTAGCTATAGCCACTTGTGATTTATTACCTGTGGTTCCTGCTGTATCTGACAACAAAGACCTTTATTTTCAATTCTCTGTAGTGTTTCAACTCTCTGTAGTGTTGATTCAGGGTTTGTTTGCTAAATGCATTTTCAGTTGTTAGTCGATCCATAGGATCAGCTGCCCATTGTAATGAATTTGCAATGGATTGGTCTGTAGTTCATTTTGGGAGTTACAGGCTTTTGCTCAGGTTTGTATAAAGTATGATCCCCCCCATACACACAAACACTGCTACCCTGACCCAATGATAAGTTTCAAGGTTATTTGCACAAATGTCAGTCTGTTCAGTCCTTTCCCATATCTAGTTCTATCAGGTTTTCTGTCTGCATTATCCTAGGGCTTTAGAAGGTACTTTAAGGGGCTTGGTAGCAGAAATATATTGTACATGATGAATTTTAGTGTTCATGGAAGGCAAAGACTGATAGCTCTGGCTAAAGGAGGGTATAGTGAGGACCTGTCTTATCTTGGCTTCTTATAAAGCTCTATCAATCAATATATCTGAATCCACATGTAACACAGACTTGCGCTTCATGAGGTGTTTTGTTTTTGATTCAGCAAAAGTTTTTTGGTATTAATATATCTGAACAATATCAGGCATTGGAGGCTATGCTGTTTGTACAAACTCATACTGCCAATTGTGATTACTGTGAAGGGTAATCCTAGACAAAGGCCATTTCCCTGTCTACCGCAAATCACTTAGCATTCTAACAGCGAACCAATCTGTGCAAGAAATACATTTCCTGGACACTAGTGTAAAAATACACAATGGACACATAGACACAACCTTATACCAGAAACCTACTGACCAACAAACATACCTACAAGCCATCCTAAACATACTAAACTATCTATTGCCTATAGCCAGGCTCTATGCTGCAGCTGCATCTGGTCCAGCAGACAGAGATTCTCACCTGAGAGATCTACAACAAACCTTTTTGGAACTAAAGTATCCACCTGGTGAAGTCAAGAAACAGCTTAACAAAGCCAGAATGGTACCAAGGGAAAACCTGTTGCAAGACAGGCCTCAAAGAGACAAATAACAGAACACCACTAGGGGTCACATACAGCTTGCTACTCGAAACAGTTCAGCATATCATCAACAACTTGCAACCTCTACTGGATGACAGTTTTCTTTCACAAGTATTGGGGGGCAAACCTTTTCTTGCACACAGAAAGTCCCCAATCTCAAACAGCTCCTCACCTACAATCTAATTTGAACATGGACACTGGCACCAGAACTTGCAATAAACCCAGATGCCAACTTTGCTGCTACATACACCCAGACAACACAATCACTGGACCTACCAACATCAACTACACCATCTCAGGCTTATTCACTCTGAACCCTGAGCCTGCTTCGGCAGGGGAAGGGGTGGCAAAAATAAATAAATACATTTGCTTTCTCATCTTCTAACATTGTATATGCTATTGAATGCCAACAATATCCTTCAGTTCTCTACATAGGGCAAACAGGTCAAACCCCACACCAAAGGATAAATGGACACAAATCTGACATCAAAATTTACAAAACTCAATGGAGAACCTTAGAGTAGCTGCTTTATTGCAAAAGGATTTGAGAAACATGCTTAGTCTCTCTGTTCTAACTTATATCCAAAACTGAATTTTGTTGGTCACTGGACTCACACTCAGTTCTCACATCTGTTTGTTAATTCTTGTATTTGTATGCTAATTTACTGCCATTCACAGATCTTAACAACCAACTTTGTTGGTCTTAAAGCTACCATTGGACTCAAAATTCCAAAATATAATGACCATAGAATCATACAATGTTAGAGGTGGAAGGGAACTTGCAGGTCATCTAGTCCAACCCCCCACACTCTGCAGGAGCCTAGCCAAAAGATAGTCCTACAACATACCCAAAAGATGGTCATCCAGCCTCCACTTGAAAACATCCAGCGAAGGAGCATCCACCATCTCCTGAGGCAGTCTGTTCCAGTGCTCAACCACTGGAAGTTTCTCCTGATATTTAGCCAGGATCGATTCCCTTGTAATTTCCACCCATTAGATCTAGGCTGATTTCCCTCTACAGCTGCCTTAGGGTTGCACCGCCATTTGCCCCGATACTATTCGTCAATTTCACACCTGAAGCCGCGGGGCTGCATTTTGACAGGATCACGAAACTGTGGGGGAAATCGGGCGAAGCCGTGGGTCAAAATGCAGCCCCACGGCTTCGGGTGTGAAATGGACGAATAGTATTGGGGCAAACGGCGGCACAACCCCGAGGCAGCTGTAGTGGGAAATCAGCCTCGGGCTTGCAATCCGGAGCAAGAGAGAATAGATCTGCTCCACCTTCTACATGATAGCCCTTCAAATACTTGAAGACTGCAATCGTGTCCCCTCTAAGCCTTCTCTTTCCCAGCCTAAACATATCCAACTCTTTCAGCCTTTCCTCGTAAGACTTGGATTCCAACCCTCTCACCATCCTGGATGCCCTCTTCTAGACAAGCTCGAGCTTGTCAACATCCCTCCTAAAATGTGGTGCCCAAAACCTGACACAGTACTCCAAGTGAGGCCTGACGATAGCAGAATAGAGAGGAACTACCACCTCCCGGGATCTGGATATAATGCTCCTGTTATTGCATCCTAAGATTGCATTAGCTTTCTTCACAGTCACATCGCACTGCAGGATCATGTTGAGCTTGTGATCAACCAAAACACCTAGATCCCTTTCACATGTGCTGCTGTCAAGCCAAGTCCCTCCCATTCTATATCTGTACCTTTGATTTTTTGTACCTAAGTGTAGGACTTTGCATTATCTCTATTGAAATTCACTTTATTTGTCCCAGCCCACTGTTCCAGCCTATCTAGATCATTTTGAATCATGACTCTGTCTTCTTCAGAATTAGCAATCCCACCCAGCTTCGTGTCATCTGCAAATTTGATAAGCATCCCCTCTATGTCTTCCTCTAGGTCATTTATAAAAACATTGAACAACGCTGGGCCCAGGACCGAGCCCTGTGGCACTCCACGTCAGACTTCCCTGCACGTAGACACAGAGCCATTTACAAGCACTCATTGGGTACGATTTTTCAACCAAGCATGGATCCATCCAACGGTTGCACCATCCAGCCCACACTTAACCAGCTTATCCTCAATGATATCATGAGAAACTTTGTCAAATGCTTTACTGAAATCTAGATACACTATGTCCACAGCATTGCCAGAGTCAACCATTTTAGTAACTCAAACAATGCAATTTAAATAAATGAATAAAATCCTAAACATGTTCTGATTTACTCGGCTGACTAACACTGCTCCCCACTCTGAGCTTTGGGGCTAAGAAACAATTCAAAACCACACAGTCAGTGCAATCCTAAGCAGAGTTACACCCTTCAAAGCTCATTGACTCATTGTTGTGGAGAAGTCAGTCAGAACCTAATTGGTAGAGTATCCTGCACTGTTCAGCTACCACTCGAAGAGGCAAAAAGTTGGAGAGAAGAATAGGATAAGTACATGGGGCACTCACTGCATATATCACATTAGGATCATTCTCAGCTGCTGGTATTAGTGTAGACTGAGTGAAGGTTGTCTCTCTCCCTCTGCCACTACTCCTTAGAGGTAGATGACAAAAACAAAGGCTGCTGGAAAAAAATATATTGTACAGTTACATTTCTGATCAATGGGACCTGATCTCTCTTTTTTTTAAAAAAAAACAAAAACAGAAAACACTTTCTGTATTGATTTTGAAGTTTTTAAGGTCCGAATCAATTCTTCTTATCATTTTTTTTTCTGAAGAAGAAATATTTGCAAGAATAAATATAATGAAATTGCACTTGGTTTGGTAAAAAAGGTGAAAAAAGATGAAAACATCATGAGAATGCAGCTATAGGAAGAATATCCTATGGTTATTTGCATAACTCAAATAACAGGATTTGTTAAAAAAAATAGATTGCATAATACTGCAAGAATTTTTAGACTAAGATTTGTAAGTCATGGATAACAATTCAACCAAAATCCATTTTTGCTGCTGCCTGAAAATGTCCCAGTTACAACTGGAATGAGTGTCAGTTTAAAACATAGGGCTCAGTCTCACTCCAATCCCCAGAGAATGCATGTCTGTCATATTTATGCTAGGCAGAACATTATGAAATATCTCCAGTTTTGTCTCTGTCATTTTAAGAAGGAAAAGCCATGACACAGACAAGGCAAGAATGAGTTTTGCATCTTGTGCAGCAACTCAGTATCTGAGCCCCTTGGCATGGCTGTGGCAGAGGGACAGGGCTAGGTTAAAATTTGTCACTTTGGGCAGGCCACGTTGGCTGGAAAGATGCAACAACTCAGTATCTGAGCCCTTCAACATGGCTGTGGCAGAAGGAGAGGAGGGCTAGGTTAAAATTTACCAACTGGGGCAGGTCACTTTGGGCTGTGGTGGTAGACAGGAATGATGTATAGGGCCGGCTCGCTCACTAGGTGAACTAGGTACTCGCCTAGAGCAGCCAGCCCTTAGGGGCACCAAACTGCACCCACCTCCTTGCCAAAAGCCCCCCTGCCAAAAGCCCTACACGCACCTAGTCCCTGACCAGGGGACCTCCGCTGCCGCCTTTTTCACCCCGACTGCAGTGCCCAGTGCACCCAGAAGTGGGTGGGGAAGGAAATGAGGAGGGAGGAAGCACCCCCTCGCTATGCTCGGGGCCTGTCCTGAGGCACAGGTGACCTGCAGGGTGGAGAGGAGGTGGATGGCACTGCCTGAAGGGCCCAGTGGCAGGGCAGCTCAGGTAGGTGTGGTGTGGTGCATAGGTATGGTGCATAGAGGAGGCTGGAGCAGACCCGCCACTGCTTCCTCCTCCGAGATAGGCCTGCTTGGACTGGACGACTCCTCCACGCTGCCCTCAGTGAGTCTTCTTGGTGCTGCCCCCACAAGGAGCGAGGGGATGGGGCGCACATGGCTGGAGGGTCCTGGTCCCCTGGGAGGGGAAGGAGAGACAGGGGGAAGTAGGTGGGGGGAGAAAAAGCAGAAGGGCCACGCTTGGAAGAGCCTTGTAGCCCCCTCTCCCCCCCGATGCGCCCAGCTTAGCACCCGGCTTGAGCACTGGAGAGGCATGCAACAGTGTGTGGGGGGGAAACACAAGGTGAGGGGGGGCGCCACAAGGCAGCCTTGCCTGGGGGGGACCTTGTTTCGCCTAGGGTGCCAAAAAACCTTGGGCCGGCCCTGATGATGTAGCAACTCAGTATCTTTGAGCTCCTTGCAGACCCATAGCTAGAGATGAAGAGTGCCCCTGCCAAGCCTCTGGCAGGCAGCTCAACCATGCACAGCCCCAGGTCAGCCAGGATGTTGTGGCACTTGAGGGTGTGCAGCAGCTCCAGCAGGATGCCCGTGGTCCCAGCCTGACTGGTACGGCCTGAGCAGCAAGCCTGAGCAGCAAGCTGACCAGTCCTATAGGAGGCTCCTGGCCTCACCTTCCAGCTGCTTGATCTCCAGGATCAGGTAGAGCTCCAGCTGGCAGCAAACTGAGTAGTTCAGCACCATCTGCGGCACCTGAGCAGCCAGGGAAGCCTCCACCATGGCCCAGTTGCAGCTTGCTCACCTGCCTTCCTCCTTCAGGGCTCCATGGCTGCTTTCTCAACTTCCTGGACGGGGAGGAGATACAGCCACAGCCCAGTTTCACTTCTGAAGCACAGCCATGCCATGCCTCTCCCAGTCGGAGAGTAAGCCCAGCCCTCTTTGTGCAGAAGTCAACGGGGATTTGCAAACAGTGGTCTGTCAAGTGCAATAGAAGATTCTAGCACACCAGGAGAAGAGCAGCAGGGGCTGTAGCAGCAACTGACCATGAGGGCCCAGTCTGAAGCCACCTGGAGAGGAAGGTGGATGCCTGGGGGGGGTGTCTGGCATCCCCCTGGGGTGGGGGTGCCATAAATTTGGGGAGGGTACTGCCCTCTGCCTAACTATGGCCCTGGCCCCTCAGCATGGTTGTGGCAGGGGGACAGGAGGGCTAGGTTAGAATTTGCCAATTAGCACAGGACACATTGGGTTGGCCAGGCCAGTGGACAGGAAGGATGCAGCAACTCAGTATCTCAGAGCCCCTCGGAATGGCTGTGGCAAAAGGACAGGAGGGCTAGGTTAAAGTTTGCCAACTAGGAAGGCCATGTTGGGCTCGGCTGGTAGACAGGAAGGACTTAGGAAAACAAATACATGTGATGAAAACAAAACTACCCAAAATAAAACTAGTAAATGGGCCAGTGGGTCAGAGTCCACTGTCAGAGTCCACTGTCTGATTGAGCCCCTCTCCCTGGCTGTGGCAGAGGAGCTGGTGGGTCAGAGCCCTGAGCCCACCAGACAGCACCTCAGCCAGGGATGGGGTCCAAAAATCCCACAGAGGGGGACTGTGTGGGACCTTTACTCCCCAAGCCCAGCAAGGGGAGGTTGACATTGATGAAGAACAACTCATCCACCAAGGCTGGGCCCAAGCATGAGCACTGGGGGTTGAGGATGTCTCCTGGGTGGGAAAATACCCACTGACTCTGGACACAGGGGAGACAGTACAGGAGGTTGATGGTCACATAGGAGAGGTCAGGCCAGATGGCAGCCTTCCATGACCAGTACTACAGGGATTGGAGTCAGTAGGCTCAGAGGGCTCAGTGAGGTAGTGTGCACCATCACCTCCACCGAGTCCTCTACCAGGGCACCCCTGGCCACTCTGGCACAGCCAACCTCTCAGCTCACCACTGAAGACCAGCAGGGGACCTTCTTGGTTGGGCTCTTGAGGGTTGAATTGCTGGGCTGCTGTCCTTGGGGGCCGAATTGCTGGGCTGCTGTTTTGGGGGGCTGAATTGCTGGGCTGCTGTCCGCTTTCCCTCCTCTCCTCTTTTATCCCTTGTTACCTCCATCCACACCACTCAGCCTACAGCCTCGGGACTCATTTGCAGAGGGCCTGCCTCCATTCTAAGAGCTCCATGTTGCAACAGAGTAATGCTGCCCTTTATGTGGGGGGCACAGATGCATGCTATTGTGTACTCCCCTGTTCATAGAGAGGATGCAGCCATGTGGCCACACCCACCTGCAACCTCTCCACCAAGGCCCTGGCCCTCGGAAGAGCTTCTTCCTGCTCCACTGCAGAGGCCAGCACCCAGTCCAGCCTGTGGTTCAGGGTGATGGCTTGCCCCAGGCTGGCTGTAAAGAAGCACAGGACATGCATCATTTGGGACAGAGTCACCCAGTCATTTGAGCTTATGCTGAGCTCCTGTTCCCTGTGCAGGATGGCCATAGACGAGATGATGTCCTGCACTGCAGCCTTCTGCTCCACCAGACACCCAATCATTGCTTAGGTGGAGTACCAGTAGGTGGGAGTGTCCTGTAGGAGCCAGTTTTCAGGCCCCTCCCCTTCCCCTTGCCTCTTGCGCAGCCAATGGGCAGACTTAAAGCAGCAATGGAAATAGGCAGCAAGGTGCAGCAGGTCTCCAACAAGTACTGAGTCGGCAGTGTGAGAGCCAGTTTGTTGTAGTGGTTACAAGCACGGACTCTAATCTGGGGAAACTGGGTTTGATTCCCCACTCCTCCACATGCAGCTGCTGGTGTTACCTTGGGTCAGTTACAAGTTATTTCAGAGCTGTTCTCTCACAAGCAGTTCTCAAAAGAGCTCTCTCAGCCACACCTACCTCACAGGGTGTCTGTCGTGGAGAGGGGAAGGGAAAAGAGATTGTAAGCCATTCTGAGACTCCTTTGGGTAGTGAAGGGTGGGGTATAAATCCAATCTCCACCTCCTCCTCCTCCTCCTCCTCCTCCTCCTCTTCTTCTTCTTCTTCTTCTTCTTCTTCTTCTTCTTCTTCTTCTTCTTCTTCTTCTTCTTCTTCTTCTTCTTCTTCTTCTTCTTCTTCTTCTTCTTCTTCTTCTTCTTCTTCTTCTTCTTCTTCTTCTGTGTAGCCTCATCTCAGGTGAGCTTAATGTTGCTCTGCAGCCCAAGAGCAGCCCTCACCACCAGGTGCAGTGTGTGTGTCATGCAAATAATGCTCAAGGCCCATATCCCTCACCCCCTCTAGCATGTTGGCAGTGGCATCCATGCCCATGTTGCTATGGATGATGTCATTCACAGGCACCCACTCCTGCAGGCTAGAGCAGATCATGGCAGCTATGTTCTTCTCTGTGTGATCTGCATCCATCGCCTCCACATGGAACAGAACCACTTTGTAGCCTGGTCGCAGGACTGGCCCCTCCTCCCAGGGCCTTGGACTTGCTGTGGCAGTCTGGAGATCTTCCAGCTGCCACCAGTGGGCAGTGAGGGATAGGTATCCATGCTCCTGGCTGCTTCACAGGTCTGCTGTGGAGTGCACAGTCTGCCCTCACGCTTCGAACAACTGGGCCTTGACCATCTCCAACACAGAACAGTGCAAGGAGAGCACAACTTACCAGGAAAGGGTCCTCTGTGAGGGAGATGGAGTACCACGGGGTGACATGATGCAGCAGCCAGCAAAAGCCCACATGCTTGATGACAGACAAAGGTTGCCCATCCAGGGCTATCATCTCACCAATGAGGTGAATGGTTACCTCCTTGACCTTCCCCAGCCCTTTTGTGTGCCAATACCAGTGTCCCTGTGGGAACGAACTCCTGGAGGGTGGCCTGTCTGGAGGTTCCACTCCCACCCATAGCACCCTTGATGTGAGTCTTTTTCCTTGGGGTTTTCTCACTCCCCTTCTCCCTGCTGAGCAGGCCTCTTCTCCCTGCTGGGTGCTGCTCCAGAGGCAACAGAGTTTGTGGTGCTTTTGCAAATGCCTGCATTGAGTGGTGGATGACAAGTGTTTGGGGTCTGAGCCCCTCTGCACCTGGAGGTCACAGACACAGCACTCTACCATGCAGGGGTTGTTGGGGAGGGTTTTGAAGTGGTCTCAAAGCATGGAAAGTGGAAACAGGGACACAAAAGTGGGGCGGGCCAGAGGCTTAGCCACTGTGGTGTGGTACTGGGCTGGGAGGACCAACAGAGGGGTGGAATGGAGGCAGAAGCAGCCTCAGGGAGTTTTGATGTGGAGGAGCTAGATGTTTCTCCACCACCCCCTAATTCACCACCCTCAGTTTCCTCCTCCTCCCCATACAGTCAGCAACTGCTCCAGTTTGGGCACCGCTAACAGCTCTGCTTTCTCTGACTCCATCTCCAAGAGCAAGTCAGGCAAAGGAGACTCTGCCTCCAAGAGCTCTGGTGACACCCCACTACAGCTGGGCACTGGTGGGCCAGCAGGATGGGCCTGTCCCTCAGAGACAGGGGCCTGTGGGATGGTGGGTGGACTTCTTCCCCCCATGATGAGCATCCTTGGCCTCCACTCTCTCCCTCATGGCTAAGAGGGAGGAATCCACTGAGGAACCCACTGGCTCTGCCTCTCTGCTTGACTGCAGCAGAGGAACAGGGAGTGGGTCAGATCCCTGAGCTCACCAGACACTTCCCCAGCTGGGGTAGGTACACAAAAATCCCACTCGGGGGGAGTGTGTGGGTCCTTAGTTGAGGAACCCACTGGCTTTGCCCCTCTCCCTGACTGTGGCAGAGGAACAGGAACAGCCATTAAGTTTTGGATGGCTATGACTGGTGTCTCCAGGGCTGCAAAAGGGCTGTAGAAGTCCACCCCCCCTTTCCTTGACAATGTGTCTAGCCCACAAACCGCTCCCATGAACTCCACTAACCTCTGCAAAAACTGGTTCAGTTCGTGGGCAGTTTGTGGGCAAGCCAAATGCGTGAACCAAGGTTTGCAAATCACAAACTGGTTTGTAATTCAGTTCATGCCTATCCCTATTCCCCATATCTAGCGCATGTTTTCTTGCATTCAATGGGGCTTACTTTCTGGAAAGTGTGCATAGGCTTGCATTGCTAACAAGTGCTTTCTGGAGATCACTGAAACAAATTAGCATGGTATGAAAAATCACACTTGATTACACTTTGAAAGATCTGGTGTATAAAAGAGTGAGGTATCAGTGCAGCTTCTATTCTTTCATGGATGATAGCACAAAGAAGGATGCATCAACTCCTGCTACTGTCTTATGTATGTCTCTTTTACACACCTACTTTTAAAATCCCATTTTCCATCTAAGGAGGATAGGTTATAAATATGTGATCCTTCCTTTCCTCATTTTATTCTCATAGCAACCAGGTAAGGTGGATAAGGCTGAGAGATAGTGACTGGCTCAAAATCACTGACAGTGCAATCCTAAATTGAGTCTCACCCTTCTAATCCTATCTTAGTCAGTGAGATGGGATTGTGTTGTCAATGAACATGAAGGCAGTGTGAGAATTTGGCAGAGTGGGAATTTGAAACTAGGTCCAATATTCTAGCACTTCATTGTTCTGGCCGTCATAGTTCAAAAACTCTGAAAAGGTGTGGTTCCTTGTTTCTAAATGCCCCCCTGGTTCTTTTTCTTATTTTACTTCAGTACCTTGATTCAGATGATTCTGTGTTTTATCTGATAAATACTGCATTCATGCCCGGTAAATTTCACAGATTCTAGATATAGAGGTAACTTTTCTTTCACAATACTCTTAAGGACATAACATTATTATCACTAGAATTCTTTGCAGGCTGAAATCATGCCATCTTATTGTTTTCTTTTGTTTACTCTCTTAATGAAGGAATAAAATATTTTATTATCTTTTCAGTCCAACTATTCTGTATGCTTCATATGCTGGATGATGATAAGCAAGCAGAGTCTTCAAGGATTGAAATTTGATTAAAACAATCACATTTTGGGCTTTAAATTTATTTGCTATTAGATCTTCAGTTTCTTTTTCTTTTTTTAGCAAAATGATCCCATTTCAACATTTTTCATCCATCAGATAACATCCATCAGATATCTTTGACAGCATCCTCACTTTGTTCAAAGTGATTTCTGAGGTGTGGCTCCCTAATCTAGCTACATTTTACTTGCTTTCAGCAAGATATCCAATTATCCAAGTACTTTGGAAGCCAGAAATGGTTCTTGATGTTTCTATAGTGGATAATTGCCTAATATTCCTAGCAATTTTTAAAAAATCCCTGAGGTCTAAATTTGTTTGTGAAATGATACTCATACAATTTTCTTTTTAATGATGAGATAAGTCTGCTTTGAGGTTACTCTGGAGGTATCTGAGTAAATGGATTCATAACTTAATATAAAGAATATCTTTATAATCTTCTACCATTCTGCATCATATTTTTTTCATTTTCAAATGTGTAACAAAATTAAGCCTAAGTCATGTTTTGGGCTGAAAAGTGAAGAGCAATTTTGAGTGGTCCATTCCCAGCTTGCATGGATAACATCTGCAAAGAAAAATCAGGTAAGTTACATGGTTTATTCATTGGGAGGGGGGACATTAAATAGAAACAATGTTATCATGCCATTTGCTAGTAACAAGTGATACCTCCTTTATAGACATTAATGATATGGTTTGGGGTCAGACAATGCAAAAGCATATCTCATATCACAGCTGTAATGCATGTATCAGGTCTCAGAATTGCAACTAGGAATTTAGTTTTCTGTGGACTGAGACAACCAGACCACTTACACAGTATTTGCAGTCACTAATTGGTAGAAATGCAATGAAACAAGGCTTTATGGCAGGGGCTGGCATACAAAGAATCCAACTATCATTTTGGTATATAGTTTATTGATATTTATTTATTTATTTATTTTTCATATTTGTATCCCACCCATACTGTGAGCGGGCTCAGGGTGGGTCACATCATCTCAAATAATACAATAAGGTTTAAAACACAATAAAACATTACATTATAAACATTTTAAATCAGTAGTTATAGCTGCTGGTGCAAATTCTGGCCCATTAATACTGGTTGTTACGGCTGGTTGATGGCAGATGGATGGCCAGTAGGTAGGAGACAACAACCTCAGGGAGGCTATATGTGGACACCCGCTGACTCAACCAAAAGCCTGGCAGGACAGCTCCATCTCACAGGCTCTGCAGAACTGAGTATGATCCCACAGGGCCCTGATTTCGATGGGGAGCATGTTCCACCAGGTGGGGGCCAGGGCAGAAAAGGCCCCGGTCAAGGCTAAATGGACGTCTTTTGAGCCAGGGACCACCAGGAGATGTTGATTACTAGAGCGTAAAGCTCTTTGAGGTATATACGGGAAGAGGTGGTCCCTTAGATATGTTAGTTCCAGGCCGTATAACACTTTGAAGGTGTGAGCAGACTAGATATTCTTCTTGTTCAAAGGTGTCTGAATCTGCTCACATAGAGGTTCAATAAACAGGTCAGGGTGGCCACCACCTCCGAGCATGGCAAGTGCCAGTCCCCCATTTTCTCCCCCCTCCCCAGACCCCAGGGTCGAGGGAACACCCTGCCACTGTCTCCCTGGCTGGGCGGGTCGGGTCACAGGGTGGGTGGCTACCTACACTTCACAGGGGGTGTCGTGGGGGCGATGACAATGGCAGGAATGGGCTCGGGGTCTTAAGTGTCCAGCTGCCGGAGCATCCATCCCATCCATCCATCCCATCCCATCCCATCCTACGGCTGCCAATGCACTGCGGGTGAGAGGCTGTCTGCTGGCTCTGTGGGTGGGACTGAGCCAGTGCAGCAAGGCAAGTCAGCCAGTGGCCAGGGACCCATTTCTAACTGGCAGTTCATGTGGTGAACTGATTTTGCTGTGCATCGAATCTTGCCAGATCACTACACAATTATATAATAGGACAGGATCATTGGGTCTTGTCTGATCTTTGTAGCTAGAATTTGTAGATCTTTGTTGCTAGGATAAATAGTAGAGGTGACAAAGGACATCCCTGGTGTGTTCCTTTTTCAACTGAGGTTGTTTCTGTTAATTTCCCATTTATTAAAATCTTTGCTTGTTGGTTCAGATATATACCTTGTATCCAGTTCCAGTATTCAGAGTCACAGCCTAAATTTTGATGTACATTCAGTTTAAAAATGTCATGTTAAATTGTCTTGAAGTTATCAGAACCCAAGTGGAACCTGAGTAAATCAGCCCCCCCCCCCAGTTCACCTATCAGTTGGATCTCCTGTCAGGTGAGGATAGAGGAATAATTTCTCTCTATCCTGGCATAGTACACCTACAGTGAAATAGGTCTGGAGCTTTTAAGAATGCTCCTGTTCAGGTCACCATTTCCCCAGAAGTATCAATATTGATTCCATATTGAAGTAAGAACTGACTCTCTCCATCACTTTCATATTTTCAGTTTGGAGATTTGATAAAATGTTACCTGAACTTGTTCAGGCTGGCCTTTGCTGGAAATCTACAGCTTTTCCCCTAAGGCATTGGCAGAGACAGTTTCCATGTACATTTATTCCCATTTCTAACTAAGCTTAGACTTGCTTTTTAAAATACCATCTATCTCTTTGTTCCTCCTCAATGCCATATGTAGCCAATTCCATATATTACTTAGATGTTCTTTGAGGTACATATTCATTCCTTATTAACAGTATAGTAGTATATCATCCCTCAAATATGATTTCTATAATACTTAATATGAACACTTGCTCATTCTTGCTGTATGCCTCAAGATGTTCTTCTCTCTCTTGATAACATATGCTGCTACTTCTGGCCTATTTTCAAAAACTTTTTAACTGTATTATAATCCTGACTGCCTGACCTGCCCTACCACTTCTCCCAACAAACATGTTCAAGCTCAAATTATGGATCATTTGGCTGCCCAATAGCAACCTCAGTGAAAGTGCTACATATGTCTAGATATGATTGCCAGTTTGTTCCAGCTTGTGAGAAAGAGAAATCAGAATATGTATTAATTCTTGGCATCATCTGTTATCTGGCATAACAGTAGCGCTTATCCTTATGGCACGAATCTCATAATGTAAAAGACCTGGCTTAGCAACTATTGTGAACATTTTTTTCCCATTTAAGCCAGTAAAATTGTGCAATGTGGGTGGCCGGGGTGGGCTTGTAGACCACAATCTCAGTCTAAGTTTAATAGTGACAGAAGCAAATATTATTGCATAAGTTTTGGTACATAGTTATCTGAGACTAAGGTTGCAGAGTAAGAAAAGGCTGAAGCAAAATTGCATCATGAACTACATCTCATAAAACCATTGACTGTACCAAAAGTAAGTATCAGGACTCTGATCCAAAGTTCTGTGGGAATTCCAATGTGTTCATGATACTTCTGCATGAGTGGCTGCAAGAAATTGCATAAGGTAGAGGAAACTGGTGGAAATTACCATTTCAGGGGTGGACAATTTAGTCTGGATTCAACCCATCATCTAAATGCAACAAAAATGCCATCACCAAAGTGAATTGTACATGGGAATCTTCAAGATAATAAAAAGGGTATAGGGCATATCTGTGTACGTGGCTTGCTGTCACCGTACAATCAGCTGGAACTTTCAATTCACATGGAGAAGAAAGCCACATAATCTTATTCAAATGAGTCACTAACATAGAACATTTTATACCAGGAAATAAAACATCACATTTCAAAGGTCTGTGTGCCTTCATTAACCATTGAGTACATTACACCTTTTTTTTTCTGGTAGTAATAGGCATGTCAAGAGTTTCATTTATATATTGGCTGTTTCTCAGCAGGTCTTCCCAAATACTGTCAATGATTCTGCTGTATGCAAAATATGTATATCTATTTTATTGTAAGGATCAAAATAGACAATTGTGACTAACTGAATAACTTCCTGCAAGCAAAGGTACATGGAGACAGAAACAGACACAGAACAGAAGTGACTACATAAGAAAATTTCAGGAGGGTAGCTATGTTGGACTGAAGCAACAGAACAAGTTTAAGTCCAGTGGCACCTTTAAGACCAACAAAGTTTTATTCCAGGTATAAGCTTTTGTATGCAAGCACCCTTCCTCAGATACAGTGTTTCAGAATTTCCTCAACCATTACATATTGGAAGAATTAGTTGCCAGGAAGGACCAATTAGAGTCAAGACAGAGAAAGAAACAAAAATGGAAATTACTAATCCATACATATAGATAAAGGATGAGCAGTAAATTATCATACAGCATAATGAAGATGTTTAACAGATTCAAGGATCAAACAGAGATAATAAACTTAGTTTATATGTTGTCGAAGGCTTTCATGGCCAGAGTTCATTAGTTGCTGTAGATTTTCCGGGTTGTGTGGCCGTGGTCTTGGCATTGTAGGAACGCCAGTCCTACAATGCCAAGACCATGGCCACACAACCTGGAAAATCTACAGCAATTAGTTTATATGGTTGCCATTTCTTTGGGTTCAGTTATGGGGGGGAAACAATGAAGGAAATAAATATGTCAAAATTGGAGAGTGATGTATCCTTAATTGTGGAGTGCTGAGAATAATTAATTAAGGCCCTGCCATCTGTCTCCTCTCAAGCATGCAGGTGACTTTACAGTGTCTTCTTCTTTGAAGTGGGGTGACTGGCTGTGCAGATTTATCTCCCTTGTCCTATTGTTCCTAAAAAGAGAATAAAATGGCCCTTTTGGGGGATTAGTGAGAATACAGATGTAAGGGTTAAATGAAGTTAGCATATGTAATGAGATAAGAAACCAATATCACTGTAAATTCTGGTCCTTACAGCCTGCAAGACAGAGCTCTTCCACTGGGATTTTGGCTGAGGCGGTGGGCGTCCCTCTTCCCTTCTGTCTATCTCCCCTCCAATACTGGGGCACTACTGAATTTCAAATAAGTCGATTGACATCGGAACTAACTGTTGCATGGTATTTTAGGGTTTTGTTGTTTTACATTGTTTTTAATCGTTGTTTTAATGTTATTATAATAAAATTGTTGTAAACTGCCCTAAGCCTGATTGCAGGGAGGGCAGTATATATATCAAATAAATATTATTGTGGGTGAGGAGTTGTTTGAGATTGGGGGGCTGTCTGTGTGTAAGGAAAGGTTTGCCCCTGTAATAACTGTCATTATCCAGTAGAGGTTGTAAGTCGCTGTTGATACATTGAACTGTTTTGAATTGAGAGTCATATGTGACCATTAGTGGTGTCCCATTATTGTTTCTTTGGGGCCTGTCTTGCAATAGGTTTTCCTTGGGTACCATCCTGGCTTTGTTAATCTGTTTCTTGACTTCAAGAGAGCCAGTTTGGTGTATTGGTGAAGAGTGGTAGACTCTAATCTGGAGAATTGGGTTTGATTCTCCACTCCTCCACATGCTGGGTGACCTTGGGTCAGACACATTTTTCTGAGAGCTGTTCTCTCAACAGTAGTTCTCTCACAGCCTCACCTACCTTACAAGGTGTCTGTTGTGGGGAGAGGAGGGGAGAGGATTGTAAGCCACTCTGAGGCTCTGAAGGAAGGGCGGGGTATACATCCAATCTCTTCTTCCTCATCATTATCATCATCATCATCATCAGGTGGATAATTTAGTTTCAGAAAGGTTTGTTGTAGTTTTCTCAGTTGACCATCTCAGTCTGTAGGATTGGAGCAGATGTGGTTGTAGCATAGAGCCTTGCTGTATATGATGCATCCTTTTTATATGTTTAGGATGGTAGCTGGAGCCATGAAGGTATGTTTGTTGGTCAGTAGGTTTCTGGTATAAGGTCGTATCTGTGCATCAATTGTGTATTTTTACAAAAGTGTCTAGAAAATGTATTTCTTGCATAGATTGGTTCATTGTCAGGTTAATGGTGGGTCAAAGTGATTGAATGCCTGGTGAAATATGTTCAGGGCTTCTTTGCCATGTGTCCAGATAATAAAAATGTAATTAATTTATTGCAGGTATAAGAGAGCTAAGAGTGGGTAGGAGTTTAGGAAGCTCTGCTCCAAGTCAGCCATAAAGATGTTAGCATACTGTGGGGCCATGCGGGTACCATTGGCTGTACCATTAATATGAAGGAACAAGTTGTCACCAAATCTGAAGTGGTTATGGGTGAAAACAAAATGGCACAGTTTGGTGGCAAAGTCAGCTATGGTGTTGTCAGAAATCATATTCCTTATGGCTTGTAATCCATCTTTGTGTGGGATGTTGGTATACAGAGATTCCATATCCATGGTGGCTAAAATACTATTCTCTCGAAGGCTGTTCTAAGGTTGTATTTTCCTCAGAAAGTCTGTAGTGTCACAAATATAACTAGGAGTGTTGATGGCATAGGGTCTTAGAACAGAGTTCATATATCCAGATACCTGCACGGTGATAGTGCCTATGCCTGAGACAATGGAGCATCCTGAGTAGCGAGGTTTGTGCATTTTGGATAGAAGAAAAAAGGTACATGGTCAAGGTTCTTGTGGTGTGTCTGAAAGATTTGATCCTGAATGTGCAGGTTTAATTCCCTTATAATTTTATTTAGTTCTTTTTTGTATTCCTGTGTGGGGTCCAGTTGTTTGTAAAAAGCAGTATTTGAGAGTTGCCTTTGAGCCTCCTTCATGTTGTCTGATCTATTAATGATGACAATGACTCCACCTTTGTCTGCCTCTTTAATTAAAATATCTGGATTGTTCATGAGACTGTCTTTGGCCTTCCTTTCAGCATGGCTAAGATTATGCTGTATGCGATGTTGTTTGTTGATCATATTAGTTTGGACCCTACAGTGAAAGCATTCTATGTAGAGATCCTGTGGTTGAATCGGCATTTGCATTTTTAAATCAGTTTTGTGCTGCTATGACGCCATCAAGCATAGAGAAAGACAGCATCACAGCAGCACGAAACTGATTTAAAAATGCAAATGCAGCACGAAACTGATTTAAAAATGCAAATGCAGATTCCACCAGTGTGGCATTGCAACCATCAGGAGGGGTCCATGTGGAATCTCTTTTTTGTAGTATTGTTTTGATGGTATGTGGTGGTAACTATTGTTCATTGATGGGTTGGAGGGAGCTGTTCTCCAGTAGATTGTGTGATGGTATGTTGTGAAGATGCTGCCTGTTCTTTCTTGTTCTGGTCTTGCATATGTTGAAAATGTTCCTTTAGGCATAGATGCAGGGAAAATGGCTTCCAGGTCCCCGCAGAACTGAATCATCTGTGTTGATTTAGTAGGGCAGAATGAAATTCCATGTGAAAGAACTGATTTCTCTGAACCCATACAAATAATAATCATATAAACTAAGCTTATTATCCTGGTTTGATCCTTGAATCTGTTAAACATCTTCATTATGCTGTGTGATAATTTACTGCTCACCCTCTACCTATATGCATGGACTGGTAATTTCCATTTTTGTTTCTGTCTCTGTCTTGACTCTAATTGGCCCTTCCTTGCAACTAACCCCCCCTTCTTCCTATATGTAATGATTGAGGAAATTCTGTTTTCACTGTATCTGAAGAAGTGTGCTTGCACATGAAAACTTATACCTTGAATAAGACTTCATGGGTCTTAAGGGTGCTGCTGGACTCAAACTTTGTTCTACATAAGAAAATGTGCAGGATCTTGTTCAACCAGCAAACTGAGCTCCCATCTGAATTACGTGTAAATTAGCAAATGAAGGTTACACATTTGTACTACCATTTTATTTCAGTATTAAAACTAAAATATTCTCCCTCTGGGGAAAAGTCATGAAAGTTGATAAGGGTTCGGAAATGTATTTCTTTCATTTCCCACCAGCACTGATCAATAAAGGGTATAATTCCTTTATATACAACATATTTTTCTATATAAAAGGGAGGAAAATTACTACAAGCATGTGTGTGTTTGTGTGTATCACATATAAATTTAGATCAGGAAGCTGATCTAAATAAGCAAGGTATGAGAGAAAAGTGTTCTGTACCAAATATCTCTTTATCCCCTTCTGGCAATACACTAATATTGTAATAAATGGGTTATATAAACAAATAGAGGATAGGCCTGTGCATGGCTTTTATACGTGACCTCACTTTTAAGATAAACATGCCTCTGGAAATGCCAAAGCAAGGAAAGTTCTCCTTTTAGAATTGTACTGATTTTTCCCTTTGTCTATCACACTGGAAACATTAGCTCTGTTCACATTACAGTGAGCATGGACATGCTTAATCTGTTTATACGAAAGAGCCAATTAATATTCACTTTACAAATAAAATCATGGACCAGTCCCTGGGTTAATGTGATGTTTGTATGGCATGTTGAGCCGTTCATGTGTTGAGTGTAACATAAGAATTATTCAACTCACATATGAAGAAAACTCAATTGTACACTGTACATGGATTGTGTATGCATTTATTGTAATTGGTCATTAGGGATACTGATAAAGGATGAAGAAGGCATCTGATTTTTACATGTGGAATGGAAATCAAAGCGGTTGGGGACAAACAACATGACAAAGCCGTGATAATCATACCTGATTATGAGACATATGGCTGTTCAATATAAAGAAGCATGATGCAGAGCTAGGTGGATCTTTGATCTGATACCATATGGTGCATGATTGTTTTCTTACACTCTTTAAAACTTTGAAACTAACCTCAGAATGAATTTGCTACCCCAACTGTACTTTTTTGGCAAATTATATAAATAAATGACTGTATAACTTTGTTCTCTTAGAGCCTTGTTACCTGCCCCCAAAGTACATTTAGTTACCATTTACAAATTGTTTTCTCTTTGTTTGTTTGTTGTTTGCCATTGGAGTTGCTTTTCTACCCCAAATCTATTTAATGTGTTTGGGTAAAACTAAAAAGTACCCCAAGAGTTCATTAAGAAAACACTGATTCATGGAAAAGTTTGAAGTACTCTAGAGAGATCAGGATTGTTCAGTAAGTGCTCAGGCACAGCTGCCCTTTAAAAGTTTTCTCAGCCTAGTGGAAATTTTTGAGCAGCTCCCACATCATTGGAGATTACTTAAATAATCCAAACACATAAACAGGGCTGATCAGGTAGGTCTTTTCCATGGTATCAGGACTCCATTCCATTGGTTCATCTTCTATGGCTGGGTCATGTTCTTTGAGCCACATGATATCTATTTGCAATTAAGCAACTTCTGCATAGCTGAGAAGATATATAATCAGCAGTCCGAAGCAACAAACCTTGTGAGGGATTTGGACAAGAGAAGAACTTCCTTCTTCCCACCAGGGCTGAGGAATCCCCTTCTCTTGACTCTTCTTTCCTGCTGCATCACTTTCCTGAAGTGATGTCACAGCTTTGTAGGAATTGCCAGAAACTCTTCCAGCAACTACTACAGATGTGTGATGTCCTTCCCAGTTTTCTCAGGAAGTGATCTCATGTAACTACAACAGCACCTTCTCTCATGTTCCCACTTCCCCAGATCCTGCTGGTTGTCAGGCTGTGTGTGACAACTCTAGACAGGAGTGAAGTTCCCTTAAATGTTTTCCTGATTCAGATTCTTGAAAATGCCTAACTTGAAAACAAAGTCCAAAGCAAGTCAAAAAGGTATGGGGCACGCAAAATTCATCTGTGTGACTCTACAACTGCTCCTCAGGTATTTACAAGTTAAACACTAAACATGGAATACAACTCTCATTTGTTTTAGATGCTGTCTTTTAAATAAGAGTTTGTTTTTAAGCTGTATTTTATATTTGTTGGAAGCTGCCCTGAGCCTGCTATGAGGGGAGGGCGGGGTATAAGTCTAATAAATAAATAAAATAAAATAAATACATTCCTGCCTGCAATTTTGAATAACTTCTTTTATCTGCTGCAAAAGAACAGAAACCACAGAGTATTGTGTTTTTACTCAAATCTTATTTGTTGTTATGGAAACAGCATCTCTATTAAGCCTCCTGCTGTACAGCCCATGCAGAAGATGTAACAAAATGTTCAGGAGCTAAAAACAGAAGGTTAACGTAAATTCAAACCATTACTAGGCATGTACTCCTAAAAATGATTTGAAATGCTTAATGCACTTGACTTTCTGAATGGATTTGTTTTGGTGAAATGTGTCCATTACAGGATTTTCTAATGTTGTTATTATTACAGCAAAGCTAAAAAATGATCTCTCAAATTTTATGAGGTTCAAATTGTTGCAACTTATGTAAAAACACAGTTTTGGCATATTGCAGGAGTCTGTGTGAGCCAGAAAAGCATGAACCTGTTGTTTCAGCAAAAGCCCTCTGTGAGACCACTAAGCTATCCTTGACTTCAGTGGGAAATGAAAATCCTCAGACCCACACCAGTGAGATTCATTATTTTCTAGGATACTGGCCTGTGTCTTTACCTAAACAGGGTGGTGGAACGTGCTTCTATCAGAATGAAATGGCTTTCTTTCAGCAGAGAAACTTTATATCACCTGGGAGGTGAAGCTTTCCATTTTGCTGAGATTGAAATCAAGGCCAGGGAATATGTACAATGGTTATGGCTTATAGTCAGCAAATGATTAATGGTAAACTCATGCTTAATTTGCATTGAAGTAAAGTATATACATGTATACTTTAAAAGCTAAACATCTGGAAAAATACTTTGCTGAATCAGGGGGACTGTTTGACCTTTTTGACCAAGATTTTCAAGAGTTCAAGATCTGGCTTGGGGTTAATTTACTGACAGCATGTTTGTACCAGTCAACATAAGGTCAAATGCACATTGAAGTCTACTGCAAAGATGAATTGTTTTGCAAGGAAAAAGCTGTTGTCAGTCTTAAGTTAAAGCCAAGAAAGGCTATGAATGATAGTATATGAGCCCTATATAAAGAAATGAAAAGACCAGGTTTTGATTATATTTTTAATCATTTTAAATGGAGAAATGAGGTCCAGAGCACACTATATCTCAAGGTGTGCTAGCAATGTACAAGGGCTGCTATGTCCTTGAGCACAGTGCAAAAAATCTTCAATGTGCATCAGTTTAGAGTATCTATCTATGAAAGTCATGATCCATAAAAAGGTGGATGTAGGAAACAGGGTTACCAGAATGGCAGATGCGGTTATATGGCTGTACCAGACAAAGATGCAGCTCCTGTCAAACATCTCCCTGCCATACAGCTATTAAAGATACAGGCTCATCCTTCAAGACCAGGTGCTGGCAACCCAAAATTCCTCTGAAAGTCAGCTGAAAAAAAATCTCATTTCCTTTAAGTGGAACCAGGGTTGCAGCAATGGCCTTTAAAATATATTCTGAATTTATTAGCTTGATAGATGTGCAACACTTGTTACGATCAGTGGAGGCTGTACATTTCATTCTGACAGGGTTTGGCTTCCAATACTAATAAAACTCATCCTTTAGAGAAAAACGAACACTACTGATGCAACAATAAATAGCATGCGAACCTTTTTTCTATCATGTTCAGCTCTGATGAAGGTTTTTAACAAGCTACATTTCCTTTTGTAAATTTCATTCAGACTTTTTTATTTCTATCAAGCTCATTTATTTAGTATAAGCAAATGACGTTCACTTTTTTCCTTCATTCCAGTTGAACTAATTGGATTAAATCAAGCCAATGAGTTTAATATAGACTAATTACTGTAGACAAAGCACTTGAGAAAGCAGGAGTATTTGATTTAAATGATCTACAGTAGCTACAACACTACCCTTCAAAGGAATCCTTTTCTTTGAAAGCTTGGATCCAAGCCAGAGATGCAATATAAGTTAATACCAAGAGAGATCGTTTAAGTGCTGTTATTAAGGAGACTATGATTAATGGAGTTTGTAGCTGGCAACCTGTTTCCCCTTTGGCTGTGCAGCAAACATCAGCAACAGATCAATATCTCATCTGCATGAGATTACAGCCACTTTTGACAACAGCAGTGGGGGTTTTTTGGATTTTTTTAAGTGACACATTTGGCTGTAAATTTGTAATGGTTGCTCCTGCTTAAATGGAAGCAGAATTAAATAATTCATCTTCTTGGAATATAATCACATACGTTTCATTTAGTATGACCTTCTACCCCCCTGATTTCCTTCCTCCCTCTTCAATGTATCTACCCAGCATCGATATAGCATTCAGCTATTAGAGCTAAACTGGCATTATGCAAGACTTCTATGACCAGGATCTTCTGAATCTTTCTATGTCAAAGGAGCCAAAGGAGAGATGGTTGGTTCAAAATGATTCTGTATTCCTTGTACCATTTCCTGATTTCAATCTTTCTCTGAATCAGCTATTTGCTCGGGGCGGGGGGGCGGGGGGGGGGCTCTCCTCCTCTTTCTGCTGGATGTTCCATTTTACTCCAGGCTATAACCTTTGGGATGAGAACCAAAGTCTCATGCTTCTGGGCATGTCCAGATCTTAAAAGCCTGTGAGAAGCAGGTATGATATCTTTCATATTGTATCTAAAGTGTATATAGCCAAATTGACTAAAATACTTTAGCATATCATTATATATTTTTAACCCAGAGATTGCTATACACTATATTTTGCTTGTGCAACACCTCTAATAGAGTTTGTGGTTCAGTGCAGATTTTAAAGTGGTGGGGATGAGACCTAAGTTTCAGACTAATAGTCTTTCAGTCATTTGTCATTTGTGAATATAAAGGATTCTCCCTGCACACACCAGTTCAGAAGAGGACTTCTTCTAGAAGTGGAAGGCCATGGCTGATCTAGGTTCATGGTTTGGGTAAAATCCACAGCAAAAAGCATCAAAAGGATGGTGCAACCATATTTCCAAAGTCAATAGTATAAAGAGGCAAAGACATGGTGCAGATGAATTAACACTTGAGTTAGAAATTCTCAAAGTCAGACAAAGTGTCAGTCCCCCCCAGAGGAATTTATCCTGGTGTCTTTATATCTACCTAAAGTACAATTATGCTTGAGTTTTCTTGTCTTCTCTACATTCCCATATGAGGTGATATTATGAGGGATTCACTGTTTTTTGATGTTTTTGTTTGTTTTTAAGATTTACAGCATTGACTCAGGTATAGTAGCATAGTGCAAGTGGGGGCTGGTTAAGAAAAAAATAGAAGTGGTTAGAGTAAACTGAGAGAAGGATGGTATTACCTCTGTTGGCAGAGACTATGCACATGGGGTAGGAGAAAAATTGCTAGTGTGGGAGAAAAGAGTTTAGGTAAGGTGGCAGGGTATTAAAATACAATAGAAGGCACATATTCCCCAGCGTCATCCTGGTCAAGTCACAAAAGTGACTTACTTGTCCACACAGAATCATTCACATCTTGGCCCTTCTCAGTGCCTGTGCAAATGGATAGATGTTTTAGGCTGCAGTCACACATGCAGTTCAATCTGATGTTGCCCCACCTCTAAGTGATCAAGGCTATTTTGTAACAGAATCATGATCATACTCACCCCTTTTAACACTCTTCAAAGCACTTTTATCCTGTCCTTGGGCAATCAGACCAGTAGCCAGGGAGTGAAGCCATTGGCCATTTTTGCTTGTTTGTTTGTCCTTTGAGCAGGGCTGGCTCGAGGTTGTTCTGCACCCTAGGTGGGTGCAGATGCCAACCTCCCGGTGGGGCCTGGAAATGCCGCCATGCTGTCCCCGCCTCCTCCCCCCAGGGAGGAGGGTGGGTTTGGCAGGGGTCCCCACTTTGGGGGGGGTTCTATCCACTGCCGGCCAAATGGCCAGTGGGGGAAGCTCCACCCCCAAGCCCCAACACCCACAGCCACCCCTCTCCCTTTAAATGCAGAGAGCTGGCATTTCCTGCTCACCTGAATGCCAGCTCTGTTTAATTACGGGCAGGCAGTCTTCCCCACATGCTCGATCTCGAGCAGAGATTGGGCATGCCTGGAAATGCCAGCTTCCTGCTCTTAAAGGATCTCTGCTCAAGATCAAGCTCACGGGTTTTAAGGGAGCAATATGAGGCAAGGTTGAACAAAGAAGTATTTTGGAACTTGAAAAAATTGCAACAGAAATCCTTTGAAGGTGCAAACAAACCTGGCAAATATTTAGCATGGCAATTGAAGAAAAGAAGAGAGAATAAAACAATCACTTGCTTGAAAGATGGAAATAAAGAGATCTCAGACCCAGGAGGAATCAAGAGGGAATTTTATAAATACTACGCGACTCTCTTTCAAGTGAAGCAAGCGGATCCTCAAAAAATGTTGGATTACCTATCCAAAGTTAATTTGATACAACCAAACCCTGAAATGAAAACATTTTTAAATGCTGCAATAACTAAAGATGAAATCAGTAAAGCAATAGCTGAGGCAAAAATCTCTAAAGTTCCAGGCCCAGATGGCTTTTCAGCTAAATTTTATAAAAAATTTCATGAAGATTTGGTCCCGGTGTTGGAGATTCTTTTAAACGAAATTAGAAGGACAGGAAAGATTCCAGATTCCTGGAATGAAGCTGCAATCACCTTAATTCCTAAAGAAATGCAAGACTTAACAAACGTTAAAAACTACCGGCCCATTTCATTATTGAACAACGATTATAAGATATTTGCAAAAATATTGGCAGAGCGCCTTAAAAAGTTTTTGAAGGATACTATTGTTGAGGATCAAGCTGGTTTTTTACCAAATAGACAAATTAAAGACAATATGAGGGTTGTCTTGGACGCAATTGAGTATTATGATAAACACCCTGAAAAAGAAGTTGCTTTTTTATTTTTGGATGCAGAGAAGGCTTTTGATAATTTGAATTGGGAATTTATGTTTAAAGTGTTTGAGAAATCTTTGATGGGCGTAGAATTTATAAGAATGATTCAATCGATATATAAAGAACAAAAAGCTTCGGTGATTGTGAATGCAGAACCAACAGATATGTTCCGGGTAAGAAAAGGTACTAGACAAGGTTGTCCCCTGTCACCATTGTTATTTATCTGGATTTTGGAGATTTTGCTACAAGCGGTCAGAGATGATGATAACATAAAAGGTTTGAATATTGGAGGTTTTCCATTTAAATTAAGAGCATTTGCGGATGATATCATGTTTATTGTTGAAGATCCTGTTAATAATATGCCTAAGGTATTTGAAAAAGTAAGAGAGTTTGGTGATCTTGCAGGGTTTTATGTCAACAAAAATAAATCTAAGATATTGTGTAAAAATATGATTGGTTCAAAGCAACAAATGTTACAAAACGTGACAGAATGTGAAGTGGTTAAAAAAGTTAAATATTTGGGAGTCGAAATCACAATGAAAAACATAGATCTGTTCAAAAATAATTATGAAAAATTGTGGGGTTCGATAAAGAGTGATTTAGAAAAATGGGAAAGGTTAAGACTATCTCTTCTTGGAAAAATTGCCGTTGTTAAAATGAATGTATTGCCCAGGTTAATGTTTTTGTTTCAGACAATACCAATTGTGAAGGATGGGAAAGTCTTGGTCAAATGGCAAAGAGAAATCTTTAAGTTCATCTGGGCAGGAAAGAAGCCAAGAATTAAAATGAAGATAATGTATGACACTAAAGACAGAGGTGGCTTCCAAGTTCCGAATTTGCGTTTGTATCATGAAGCTGTATGTATGTCTTGGTTATCCGATTGGATTCATTTGGAAAATAGAAAGCTGTTAGCTCTTGAGGGACACGATTGCAGATTTGGCTGGCATGCCTATCTTTGGTATGGGAAAAATAAAGTTGATTCTATGTTTAAGCATCATTATGTAAGGAGGACATTGTTTGATGCATGGTCTAGGTACAAGGATACAATCTCGGACGAGAGGCCTTTGTGGATTGTACCAGCTGCTGTTATACATCGGTTTTCTGAACATAAAGGTCATGACTGGTTGAAATATCAGGAATTATTGCAAAAAGAAGGGAAAAAATATGTTTTAAAGCCAAACAATGATTTAGAATTCGAATATGGTTGGTTACAATATTGTCAAATAAGGGATATTTATAAAAAAGATTGTAAAGAATTTGGCTTTAGAACCATATATGATGAATTTGAAAATTTATGGTTGAATAGAGAGCGGAAAATGATTTCAAAGATGTATAAAATTTTGTTGTTTGTATATACATTGGACGAGACTGTAAAAGAGCAAATGATAAAATGGGCTATAAATATGAACAAAGAAATTTCTATGGAATCATGGGAATTTTTGTGGAAAAGATCTTTTAAAATGTCTACTTGTACCAATGTAAAAGAGAATTGTTATAAAATGATGTATAGATGGTACATGACACCAAAAAAGATTGCTAATATTAGTATGGATAAGAACTTGAGTAACAAATGCTGGAAATGTAAAAAAATAGAGGGTTCTTTTTACCATATGTGGTGGTCATGTGCTAAAGCGAAAACATATTGGTCTAATATACATTGTGTGATGCAGAAAATATTAAAAATCCCAATTGAGAGAAAGCCAGAACTTCTTCTCCTCGGTTTGACAATGGAAAAAATTCCACAAGAAAAAAGGACACTGTTATGGTACATGATTACGTCGGCGAGAATGGCCTTTGCTCAGCAATGGAAAATGGAGAAGGTGCCAGATATACATGAATGGTTGAGAAAACTGTTATTTTTAGCGGAAATGGACAAAATGACAAAGAAATTAAATGGACAAATGGCAGAACAGTACTTAAAAGACTGGGAAGGATTGAAACTGTATCTAGAAACTGAATATAGAATGAAGGGGAAAATATATAACTTGGATACGTATGGATATTGAACGAGAAGTGAAATGAATTTTGAACTGTATGTACTGTTATATATAATATGTTGAAATTGTAGAGGTTATATATAATTGAAATGTGTTACCTGGTTTGTCGATGCTTTTAAGTCTAAGCTTGATTACCTTATAATTTTTCTGTTTGTTATTAGCAGTGTTGGAAGCCTATTGGGGGGTTGGGGGTTGGGACGGGGATCTTCCTTTTTAAAATTGTATTGGTAACGTGATTGGAAATGTTGAGTGTATCCCAATAAAAAATTTTGTTTAAAAAAAAAAAAAAGATCAAGCTCATGGGGAAGGCTGTACTTAAATGGAGCTGGCATTCGGGTGAGTGGGGAAATGCCAGCTCTCTGCACAGCACAGCATTTCCCTGTGCGCAATGGGTATGCAGCCAGGGGGTCATTCAGGACTTGCGGTGGCAGGGAGAGTCCCCGCTGGCCACTGCCATGCTGCCCCTGCCTCTTCCCCCCCTCTAGGGTGCTTCCTGCACTCCAGCCGGGCACTCAGGACATGTCGCCCCACCTCTTCTCCCCACCAAGGGTGGGTGGGTGGGCGGATGAGCTGTGCCGCCACCTCCTGCACCCTGGCTGGGCGCTCTTGGCACCAGTGGTGGGGAGGCGGTGGTGGTGGGCAGTTCTGTGCACATCACTAAATAATTTAAAAAATGGTGGCTGGAAAACAAGAGAGCATTCAGACCTGCCTGACAGCTTGGGTGCGCAACAGAGCTATCAGACAACAGACAACAGGAAATCCATTTTGGAATGAGCTCAGACCAACAGGACTGGACTTTCACTGGTATCAAAGAAACATGCAGTAAAGCGGGGATGGAATGGGGCTCAGATGATTGGAGCACAACAAACAAATGTTGCTGTCTAATCATGCATTTTAAATCCATGGGGGAACAGCAATGGCAACAGATCAAACTGCATGTCTGATCACAGCCTTAAATAACCACTGTTGACTGACCAATATGCAGATCTAAACAGCTCATTGTCATTGATAGATGCCCCAGTTATGCAGCCATTCAGATGCAGATAGTGTGTTAATATATGGCCCCCTAATTTCTCATTGTAAACAGGATGTGAACCTAACTGGAAATTGTTCAAACTTTATAAAAGCCAGTCACAGGAGGTGTGACAGGCCTTTTCTGCCAGCTGAAAAGGCTTCAGGTTCACTGCCACGAGGTACATTCAGCACTGAGCAAGTGGAGCATGGATATCATTCAGGTAGGAGTTGCATGTAAATAACAAAAAAGATTGATTTATTTACAGGTTGGTTTTAAACAATAGATCAGCAGCACAGATCTCCAGATAGTCAAAGGAGAAACCTATCTGAGGCAAAAACATTAAGCCAATTATGGCTTCAGAATGTGATTTGAATTTTCTTTAATTCTTTCAGGCACAAACGGGTTTTTGTTGACTAGCAACTAGGTTGAATCCTCTCATATACACAGGATACCACCAACACCAAGAGTCTTTTCCCAAGAGTCAGACTAAATTGTACAAGGTCTGCTCATTACCGGAGACAGGCCTAACAATCAGGTATAAACCACTCTGCCACACTACTAGCAGAGCTATTCTTCAAACTGTCTGCTCTGTTGCTGAGCCACACCTGAGTTATCAGGACCTGAAGTCTCTCCTCCTGTGCTTCCCTCTGACATTTGATTTCCCTTCTGAAAGGTGATTGGATGCTGGAATAGCAGTCCTATAGCGTCAGCTGAGTGGCTGTTTTTCCCTTCAGGGGTAGGACAGCCTCTTGTCCAACCTACAAATTTAATTGGAGGAGCAGCAAGAGAAGGGGGGCACTTGAATCCTTCCCTTTGATTAATTTCAGCAAAGTATCATATTCCAAGTTGTTTCTCCAGCAAGTGGAAAAGATTTTGTTCCTCACGGAGATGCACTCTGAGAAAATTTTCATTATAATTTCAGATCCAGAATGTGGGAGAGTGGAGTAAGAGATATTACCATGATTGCTGGTTTTCAGATAAGACATTAGCAGTTCAGGATTCAAATCTGTCTGGATTTCTTTCCAGGTTCTGGAATTTTGGGACCATTGTTTTCAATAAGTAACATATGTGAGAATCTGGGGAATCTGTTTTTAATATAACGGCACCAAATTCACATACAAAATAGTCTTCCCTCTAAATTAATCTAAACCTACATGCAGAGCTGAGGTGGAAGGAAAAAATGGGGGTATGAGGGGTCTTTAGTGGACAGGCAGCACTAACTCCCTTATAATTTTTGTGTCCTGTAGCTGAAAATGGCCAGCCCCCCAATAGGGAATAATGATAGAGCTCCAGGTCTGGCTGCCTCATGCCCCACTCTCCTGTGTGGGGGAGAAGTCACAGTTCTACAAGTAGGATGACTGGGGGTACCATGTTTAGAGACCCATAGAATTTAATCCCTTGATCCAATTCACTTGAAACATGGGGGAAGGCTTTTAGCGAACCAGCAGTAACAGTTCATCTGCAATTTTGGTGTCATTTGGTTGAAAAATGGCCATTCCCCCATAGGGAATAATGAAAGAATACAAGACTGGCTGCCTCTTCCTTTTCTCCCTCCTTTGGAGGAATGGGCCATTTTTCTTCCCATATATCATCTCTGAAAGTAGGATGGCTGGTGCCACTTTGTTCAAGAGCTAGTAGAATTAGACCCCTTTGTCCAATTTGCTTGAAATTTAGGGGGTCTTTAGATTAGAGAGAAGACTATTTTGGAGCAAGGGATCCAGTTCTTTCAGCCCTTGAACAAAGTGCCTGATCCATCCTATTTGTAGAACTGTGGCCCCACCCCCATAAAGGGGGGAGGGAAGGAGAACAAGGCAGCCAGACCTGCTGAGTCCTGCATATGGCTTGTGTCAGCTGAGAGCTCCTCTCCAGATAAGACTTGTGCCAGCTGAGAACCCCATTCCCCAGTCTGTATCACACTTGCCTGATTAGATTGAATTGCAAGAAAGAAATGCCACTGCCTGGGAGATTCAGAGAATCAAAGAAAAACAAGCTGCTGTTGCTGCTGCTGGTAAGCAATCAAGCACCAGAAACTGAATTGATGTTTTGTGGTGGTGGTGCATTTTTCGAAATGCCTAAGAACCCTATATTTGTGGAGATCCACGCATGCGCTAGCAACAGAAGCCGTGCCTCAGACTCTCTCCGCTAAACTAAAAAGATTTATGGCCTAGAAGGACACAAAAAGGTAATTAATTACTCGGGAGGAAGAGGAACAAGCTCCTAACGAGGTCAGGATTAGGAGGAGGAAACATAGGAGAAAAAGAAAACAAATTGGAGATAAGGTAACCAGGCACGCCGCCAGAGTTACAAATCAAAACTATTAGGAATACAAGGTAGCAGCCAGAAGCTGTAAACAGAGCGACTATGGCCCGGAGCATTAAGGAACTATCAGAGCAGATAGCAGCATTCCAAAAACAAATCTCTGGAGATATAGAAGCGGTGAAAAAAGACACCACGCAGATAGCACAGGAGATAGGCATAGTGAGAGAAATTGCTGAGGGAGCAAAGAAGAAAGCCGATGCTAATGAAGAAAAAATTAAGGAATTGGAGAAAAATTTAGCAAGGCAGTCAGACCGGCAGCGAAGGAGGAATATGATAATATCGGGTATCAGTGAGGAAATACTCCCAAAACAATTAGAATCTGAACTATGCCGGTGGTTCAAACAAAATGGCGCTAGCGTGAACGAGGTAGAGGTAGAACGGGCACACAGGCTCTTTAGGAAACAGAAGGGAGGAGAGCCAAGACAAGTGATAATAGCATTTGCCAGAGAAAAATTAAAGGATGAGGTTTTTAGAACGCTCAGGAAGATTAAAGACCTGAACTTTAGAGGCAAGAAAGCATACGCCAGCCATGACTTCAGCCCAAGCACGCTCCAGGAAAAGAGGCAGCTGAAACCCTACGCACAAAAGTTGTTTAAGGAAGGTATAAACTTTACGTGGGGGTACCCAACAACTTTGATTGTATTTCGAGAAGGCAAGAGATACAGAGCCAGGAATCCAATGGAGGCGGTCAGGATGCTTGATGAACTGGGAGTGGACTCCAGCAACTGTGAGGAAGGTGGAATGGACGAAGGCAGTGACTCAGATGCCGAGAGGGAGGACTCAAGGCCACATGGATCCAAGCGGCAAAGAGCCAACTCCCGAGGAGCTAGCAATTAAAGGGAAGTATACATTTAAAGCTGGGCCTAACATTGAATAAAGGTTTAAGGGAAATGTGCAGGGAGAGGAGGGGGATGCAGGATCTCTGGAATGTGGAGAGAAGGGGTGGGGAACCCCAGAAGAATTTCTCTCACACAAGGGAAGGGGGAAGGGGAATGGAGGAATAATAGGGGAATAGGCAACATGCTTCAGCAGCGGGGGAGGGGCACGAAATGTTCCAAAGAATATGGCTAGACCTATCAGACTACTCTCATTGAATGCAAATGGCTTATCCTCAAATCTCAAACGATATAGGCTAGCTAAGATGGCAAGAGACGAGGGTATCAATGTAATATGCATACAGGAAACACATAAAGCTAAAAGGGACCCTAAGCCACTGTTTAACAACCTGGGGTGGGTGACTTTGAATGAGTCCAGAGGGACCAACAAGGCTAGAGGAGTGGCAATATTAGCAAATAAAAATTTGAACATAGAGGTAATAGACAAACTGACAGACAAGGAAGGCAGGTATGCAGTAGTGAAGGGCAAAATAAACAATACGTATCTTACAATCCTTAATTTATATGCACCCAATAGAGGACAAAAGAAGTTCCTAAACAAAGTAATACTAAAGACCCAAAACTTCTTGCAGGGAGAGCTAATAGTAACTGGTGACTTTAATATGGACATCACAAAGCATAGCAAAAATCTGACAAAGAAATGGGGATTAAAGGAAGTATATGAGCTTAGTGGTCAAAAATCTACTCCCACCTTCTTTTCTAACAGGCATATAACCTACTCTCGTATAGACTTTGTGTTAATTAAGGAAACTAGAACACTCTCAGTTAAAGGGGTCCGAACTCATCCAATCTGGATCTCAGACCATGCCCCTATAACCCTGGAGGTGGACTTGAGCACAGAATGGACCAAGAGACCTTGGAGATACAATAACTTAGTTATAGCAAAAAAAGAGGATAAGGAATACATAAGGAAGCAAATCAAACTATACTTTAAAGAAAATAGGCATTCTGTAACTAGTAATACCTTGTGGGATGCGGCGAAGGCAGTGATTAGAGGAGTTTGTATTGGGAAGGAGATCAATATTAAAAAAGAGTGGCACCAAAATAGACAAAAAAAGATTCAGGAGTTGAGAGTGCTCCAGCAACAACAAGCGAGAGGCTATAACCCCCAAAGGCAGACCCAAATTAGAGAACTGAGAAGAGATTTGGACCAGTTAGATGCAATAACTCTGTGGAAAAAAGAGACATTAATTAAAAATGAATTTCGGAGGAATAGTATAAAGTCAGTCCAAAGATTGGTAAAGTACCTACGGGCTAGGAAAGAAAAACAAAGTGTGAAGTGCATAAGAGAAGGCTCCACAGTAACGCAAGGTTCAAGGGAGATTAGGGAGGCCTTTGCAAGATTTTATCAGGACTTATATAAAGAGAAAGAAACGACAAAATTTGAAGAAAGAATACAGCTCACAATAACATTAGAGGACAGACAGAAGCTAGGGAAGGAGATAACAGTACAAGAAATAGAAGAGGTAATTAAGAAATTAAAAAAAGGAAATCCCCAGGACTAGATGGGTTTACTGCAGAATTCTATAAAGAACTGGTAGAAGTCTTAGCACCAGAACTCCAGATAACGTTTAACGCGATATTGAAAGGAGAACAAGCCCCAGAGTCATGGAGGAAAGCAGAAATAGTGGTCATCCCCAAACCTCAAAAGGATCCAGCAATGGTCGGCTCATACAGACCGATTAGTCTACTTAATCAGGACTATAAGATCTTTCTTAAAATTTTAGCAAATAGACTAAAGGAGGTGATACCGAAAATAGTTAAAGGGGATCAATATGGCTTTGTGAGAGGAAGGAACATAAGCCATCCAATTAGGAACATTCTCAACATAATAGAACATGGCCAAAAAAAAAAGTTTGCCCTCCTTAAGTTGGATGTATATAAGGCCTTCGACATGCTCTCTCACGAATATATATGGAAAATAATGGATGAATATGGGATAGGTGAAAAATTTAAGGGTGCCATACAAGAAGTATATAAGGGAGGGAAAGCAGTGGTAAGGGTTAACGGAGGGCATTCAAGGGAGTTTAGCATACAGAGAGGAGTAAGGCAAGGATGCCCCCTCTCCCCATACATATTTATTATGGGAATTGAGGTCCTAGCAGAAAGAATAAGAAATAGCGGCAGAATAGATGGATACCATATTGGGAGTGAGGAATTAAAGATCAATTTGTTTGCAGATGATATAATGATTGCACTGCTAAACCCTAAAGAGGGGAACAGAGAAATAAGGACTATATTGGAGGATTTTGAAGCATATTCAGGGCTAAGAGTGAATATGGACAAATCCGAAATTATGTACTTCAATGTTAGTAAAGCAGAGAGAAGAGAAATTGCAAAGATGACAAAAATGGGCCCAGGAGCTAAGTCAATAAAATATTTGGGGATCGAAATCAGGAAGAATTGGAAAAAAACAGGGGAAGGGAACTTCAAAATGGTCTGGAAGAAGATCTGTAAGGACATGAAAAGATGGGCAAATAAAAATTTGAGCATCTCAAACAAAATAAGAGCCGTAAAGATGTTCCTAATTTCTAAGATGATGTATCTATTCCAAACACTCCCAGTAGAATTAAGTATACAACAGTTAGAAAAATGGAATGGAATAATTAGGGAATGGATCTTTGGAAGTAAAAAGCCCAGAATGCAAAAGAAGTTCATTTATAACCCGCAAAATGTATTGGGGTGGGGTGTACCCAATCTAACAGACTATTACGAAGCTTTTAACGTCAAGTCAATGATAGAGATAGGAGAAGATATAGAGCAGAAATGGGTTAGATTGGAAAATGAATTAAATGAAGGAGCTGGGAGGCTGGGTATATTTACAAGAAATGTGAAGAAGGAATACGGCAGAGCGGTGGGACCTAGGAGAACAGCGTTGAAAATATGGGAGAAATGGCAACCAATCTGGTTGAGCAAGCTCTCTGAGTGGGCACCAGTGGAAAGTGTATATGGGGAATCTGACGACCCCCATTGGTGGAAACTACTCCAAGAAAAAGGGTTTGCTAGAATAAGAGATATGTATGGGGAAGGAGGCCGGCTTAAGCCACTACAAACAATAATTGAGACAGTAGGGAAACAGTACTGGTTGAAGGCGACCGGTCTATATAATGCAATAAAAAAGGAGAGGCAAAAGAGGGAGGGGGACTCAGAAGAAGTCGCAGAAATCTTGTACAAAGAAAAGAGGAAGACAAGTAAGGGTCTAGCGGGTAAGATATATAAAATAATGATAACTAATGAGGAGTCAGTAATTAAAAGCACTCAAGCGAGATGGGCTAGAGAGGGACTAACCTCAGAAACAACCTTAAAAAAATTAATGGTGGGGGTCAAAAAGATCAAGTTCGATAAATTTAGAGAAATGGAGCTGAAGTACTTCACCAAATGGTACCGGACGCCAGCCCAGCTAGCTAATATGATATCGGGGATGAGTTCGAACTGCTGGCACTGCAATCAAGCTAAAGGGTGGTACTCACACATGTGGTGGGAATGTGCCAAAGTCCAGGAGTTTTGGAAGGAAATATTAGCCAGAATAAAGGAAAGGACAGGTGTATCAATACCTATAGATGTCAACTTAATGACATTAGGAACCTTAAAGATCGAGAGAATAGAAAGCACATATCAAGAGGTAGTTAAGGCAATGATACTAGCTGGAAAGGCAGTCATAGCATTAGGATGGAAAGACAAGAATAAGTGGACAATGGAGAATTGGAATAACTATCTGTTTGAATATATTCAATCAGATATAGTGACCCTGACAACGGAAGAGAACACCTGGGAGGAAAAGAAGACGCAAACAAGCAAGAAATGGTCATCGTATTTCGATTACATCAAGGAGGACGAAGCCATGAAGGATGCCTATTGGAAACTTCGGATTCTGTGCCCGTGGCTGAAGCAATGAAGAAAGAAGAGCAGGGGGAGGGACTGAGGGGAGGGGGGGGTGGGGGAAAAAAAAAATCTTGTATCACGGTAGTGGGAAGATTATATGTGTGAAAGCCTGTTGAAATAAAGAGAGGTTAAAAAAAAAAAAAAAAGAACCCTATATTTGTGTAACTGTAATGGACTCCTGGCCATTGAAGTCCAAACCAGTCTCTGGGAACCAATCACTCCCCAGGGTAGTTGCATAGCCTCAAACCAAGCAAATAATACAAAAACCCATACCACCCTGGCAAATCTGCCAGAAAACGCATAGGTCCCAGAATCGTATTGTGCCACAAGTGAAGAGCATCAGCTAAAATATAAGAATAGAATTTATTTAAATATGTAAAGTTCTTTTAAAATATAGTACAAACTTTCAGACTTCAACATGGAGAAAAATACAACACAACTAACTGGAACTACATAGCACGTAACTCCAAAAGTAATTGTAAACAGTTGAAGATTTCTCAGTTGCAAGGTAGGTACTTACAAAAGTCCATAAGCAATCCAGTGGGTTTCCAGCATACAAAGCAAAGTTCTGCATATTGCTCTTTAAGACACAAAAGCTATATTAACAGTACCCCCCCCTTATTTCTTAAGCCAACTAACCCACTACAAGATGGGTAGCTGTGTTAGTCTGTCTGTAGCAGTAGAAAAGAGTAAGAGTCCAGTAGCACCTTAAAGGTATCTGAAGAAATAAGCAGTAACTCACAAAAGTTCATATCCTATCACAAATTTTGTTAGTCTTTAAAGTGCTACTGGACACTTAGTCTTTTCTGCTAACCCACTACAATTATACTCTTGTAACTTTCTAATCAAGTGATTCCTATTAACATAGAACAAGGTGTAAATATGTAAATCTTCTCAAGGAGTGATGTCATGGAAAACACTGCCTGGAATCAATAAAGATGGTACAAGGAGAATATAGGAATCTGTCTATTCCCAACAGCAAATAGGCTACAGGTGCAAATAATTATGGCAGTAATTTTAGCTACCCACATTGTTAACCCTTAAGCACACTTCAATGAGGAGTGAAAACCAAGAACTCTACAGTAACCATTCTGGAAAATCATGCTTACAACTCAAAACAACAATTTTCATGTATATTTTCAGTTCAGGAATTCCAGAATACAGGTAGGAGGGATGACTCTTTTTTCCCCTGGGGAAAAAAAACAGCTGGAGAGAAACAGGTTAAGCACCACCCATCTCTCTTGGAGAGGAGGCAGAGGAGGAGATTGGATTTATACCCCACCCTTCACTTGGAGTCTCAGAGTGGCTTACAAACTCCTTTCCCTTTCTGTCCCCACAACAGACACCCTGTGGGATAGATGGGGCTGAGAGAGCTCTTTCAAGAACTGCTTTTTCAAGAACAGCTTTGACAGAACTATGGCTTGCCCAAGGTCATCCAGCAGGTGCATACAGAGGAGTGGGAAATCAAACCCAGTTCTCCCAGATTTGAGTCTGCACACTTTGCTACACTAAACTGGCTCTTGCTATAATGAAGTTTTCAACACTGGTGGCTGCTTTTTCTTTTAGAGAGAGAGAGAGAGAGAGAGATCCTCTATGTAAAATCAAGCTTGGTCCTAAATTATATTATTCTAGGAGTAAGGCCCATTGTGGGAAGGAATACAATGAGCTCTAGAAGGAAGCTCCAGGTGAGTGTCTCAGCTGTGGCTGGTGGGGCAGCAGAGGGAAGGGGAAAGTAGAGGGAGGCAAGCCATGTTTATTTCCTTCTGCTTAGCTATAAGGCAGTGCTGTCTCAAGTCATTCTGCTGCCCCAAGTGGGTAGTATGGGAGGACAGCCTCATGGTAACCAGTATGGTTCCCTCCACCCTGACTTATGTTGATTTGGGGTTATGCAGTGGCAGCTAAGGTAGAAAAGCACCTCCTCTTATGCCATGTCTTCTGGGTTCCAAGGGTCTGGAAAGCGGCTCCATAGCCAGTTACAGGGTTGCAAACTCAGGGTTGGGAAATACCTGTAGATTTGAGAAGTAGAGCCTGGGGAGGGCAGTGTTTGGAGTGTGGAGGGACCTCAGCAGGGTATAATTATATAGAGTTCATTGCCCAAAGCAGCCATTTTCTCCAGGAGAACTGATCTTGGAGATCTCCAGGTGCTGCCTGGAGGCTGGCAATACTAAGGGGAGGGCCAGACCTGTAGATCTGAGGGGTAGACCCTGGGGAGGGTGGGGTTTGGAGTGCAGAGGGACCTCAGCAGGGTATAATGCCATAGAGTCCACTGCCCAAAGCAGCCATTGTAATAGCTGGAAAATTTTCTGTAGGAGAAATGATGTGTTGTGGCTGGGGAACATGGTGATTTCTGGGAGATCTCCAGGCCCCACAGGGAGACTGGCAACTCCAGTGATCATTTAAGGGAAGATTGGGATATGTATTTTTACCTCAGGGCACATTTAATGACTCCCAACAGCAACAACAAACTGTTTAGACTGTTAGAGGCAAAGGCCAAATCAGGCTGCATATGCAAATGACCTCTGTGTTCTGACTGGCTATTGGGGAGAGAAGAACAGCAAACTGTTTAGAATACTGGAGGTGAGACTCAGGCAACACAGCTAGTGGACAGGTACAGCCTCTGAGTGACAGATCAGGGAGCCAACTGATTTGGGAGCATGTGGAATGTTCAGGAGAGTCCATGACCAAAACAGAACTATTATATAGAGAGATGTTAGTTAATGTATAAATATTAGTAAGTCAACTAAAGCCCTTGGACTATACATATCAATTCAGTAAAGAAAGGAATAACTAGTAATAATGGGTAGCCTTTATTACTTCAGTAACTAGGCAGCCAAATGTTTTATTTGTTTGTCTGTTTATTTATGCATATGCCCAGGCTAGCCCAATCTCGTCAGATCTTGGAAGCTAAGCAGGGTTGGCCCTGGCTAGTATTTGGGTGGCAGACCACCAAGAAGTACCAGGATCATGATGCAGAGGCAGGCAATGGCAAACCATCTCTAAATATCTCTTGCCATGAAAACCCTACAGGGTTGCCGTTAGTCAGCTGTGACTTGATAGCAATATATACACACACATGTATGTATTTATATATTCTTTAGAAATCCCAGAATATAAATGCAAGCATAATTTTGTTATACAGTAAATTATTCATCTTCACAGGGGAATGGGGTTGGCTCATGTCCCATACTTTGGCACTCTGTGCCCTAAACTGGATAAAACCTTTGCTCAGTTCCTTTTGTTTTTACAGGCTATTTATTTTTGATACAGTAAGCTGCTAAATTCCTAGCAAAACAAGTAGAATTAAAAGAAGGGATTATGAAGGCATAAAGCTTAGCAGAAATAAGGTTCAAAACATGATCAGTAAAGACATTTCTGGCACAAGATTTACTTATTGCATTTGAATAATGTTTAAACTGAGCTTCTTAAATCGCATAATAAGCTCCTACGTTACATTCTTATGAAAATTGTAATATTTTGTGTATCTTTTGGAAACTTTATAAAAAATACATCAGAGTTCATTTATATGGATTTAGTGACCCAGGGTGATTCATAAACTGTTTGTTACCCTTTGGAAATAAGGACTCCGGAATCCAGACTATGGTTTGCAATAGTGTTGCTTCATGAATATTAATAAACAATCTCCAAAGCTCTTTGTGGAACTATACGACACATAATCTTCAATGTACAGATCTCATTTTACATTATGAGTCAATTTAGGACTTATATGGGAATTGATGTTCAATTCATCATATATGCAAGTATTATGTACCAAGTAAATTAATATTCTGAACTAAGTAAATATGAACTTCACCATGATAAAAAGTCCTAATACAGAATATGTAATAGTTATACTTGAACCCACCATGTGGATCAAAGAGAAAGTCACCCAGGGCTAGTTTGTACTTTTCAAAAATATCAGTAAAGTAGCCCTAACTAGATAATGAATGAATAGCTTATCAGAGCTTCTTGTTTATAAAAAGAGAAAAAGATTGTTTCCTTTCTCCCCCCTTATCCAGAGGGAGGGGGAAAGAGTTAAAAACATTTTAAAAGTAAAATCTATTTAAAAAGAAAACTTAAACCAATTAAAGTCAGCTAAAACAACACTCTCCTGTAGCAGAGCACAGCCTGTAAAAGCCTGGTCACATTCAGCCAGAACCCAGAAGCCACCTTTTCAAAAATATCAAAAGTTGCAGAAATAATGGGGAATAATCCCTCCTCCAATATAGCCAAAGAAAAGAGCAAGCTGAGCGCTCTCTCTCTCTCTCTCTCTCTCTCTCTCTCTCTCTCTCTCTCTCTCTCTCTCTCATAGATCCAGGTGGTAGCTATGTTGGTCTGAAGCAGTAGAAGAAAGTCAGAGACCAGTGGCACCTTTAAGACCAACAAAGTTTTATTCAAACAATGATGACCTTATAAATTTAGCTTGTTATTCCGGTTTGCATCTGTTAAAACATTTCATTATATTGTATGCAGTGATGGCCTCAGGTTTTTTTGCCCACTAGGTGAGGATACATTCTGGCGCCCTCCCCTGCAGGGCGGGATGAGGTGGGTGCCAGAGCTGCAGCAGGCGGGCTGAGGGGGCAAGCAGCAAAAGCATGCAGGGGGCAGGATCGCTTGAGGGGAGGGGGAGGGGTCTGTGCCAGGCTGCAAAAGGAGCTCCAAAGAGACCACGGGGGCAGAAGAGGGCAAGCAGCACTCCCGTCATCCCGGGCTGTTTCCCATGCCTATCCCCTCTGCCTCCCTCTCTTTCTATCTGGGGGGCGCTGCAAAGAGGGGAGTCTCTTGCCGGGGATGGAGCAAGAAGCTGGCAAGGGAGGCTTCCTGTGGGGGGCAAGGAGGGGATGAGGCCTGCCAGAATGACGCCCTCGTTGAGCTGTTGCCCTAGGCGACAGTCTAAAATTTAACAATAACAGGCTGACCCTGATTGTATGCTAATTTGCTATTCAACCTATGCCTTATATGTACAGACTGTTACGTTCCATTTCACTGTGTCTGAGGAAGTGTGTGATAAGTATGAGACAACACACCGGAGGTAAATTCAAAAGTGATTTCAGCTTTATTTCAGCTCCAAGTTAGACCAGCTAAGGACTAGACCAGCTAGACAAAATACAGTCCAAAAACAGCAGTTTATATACACTTCAGGTTGTAGCAACCACACCCACAGAATGTAAACGCGCCAATAACATTTGAACAAGGCAGCCAATCATAATGCAGTTATAAGGACCAATCATATTCCATAACAATAGCCAATCAAAGATGTTCCCTCCATAAGCCCTTTGATTGGGCAATACAAGACAGTTTCTGAATCCGCATAATGAGCACCTGCTCAACTTATGCTAACCTTATGTCTATGAAGACATAACAACTCCTCCCCCCTTAGATGGAACACACTCGTAATCAGACAAGTGGGGAGGGGCCCTTCTGCTTCGTTGTGACCGCCTTAACTCTGGGGCTTCAGGTGGATCAGGGTCTGCACTAGGTTCAGCGCCAGGCACTGCTGGGCTGACAGGCTCTTCAGGGTCCGAGAGTGCCGGGGTCTGCCCTGCCTCAGGTTCTTGACGAGAACCAGCAGCACTCACCTCGTCCGGAGGCAAGTGGGACTGCTCCCTGGGCCTGAAACAATCTCTGGCTTCAATCTCCTGGTCCGCAGGAGACCATCGCTGCCGGAGTTGGTTTATGTGGTGGTGTATCTTTCGGCCGTCAGATAGCCTCACCACATACATCCTGGACCCTAGACGGTGGGTGACTTCGGCGGGAAGCCACCGGTGCCCCTCAGAGTAGTTTCGGGCAAAGACCCAGTCCCCGGGCTGAAACTCTCTGGATGGCATGGGCGGTTCGGCCCGTACAGCTCTGCTGCCATCCAGATCCGGGTGCAGGCGGTCGAGGAGGGTTGTTAGTTTCCTCCCCATGAGCAGCTCAGCCGGGCTTTTCCCTGTGGCAGAGCTCGGTGTGACATGCTGCCACAGGAGAAAATCGGCCACTCGATGGTCCCAGTCCTCGCCAGGCAGTCGGGCGAGGGTCTCTTTCTCCGTCCGAACCATCCGCTCTGCCTGACCGTTAGAAGCAGGATGGAACGGGGCTGTGGTGATGTGCCGGATTCCGTAGCCCTCTAGGAAGCCGGCGAACTCCCTAGAGGTCAGTTGAGGGCCGTTGTCACTGACCAGTACTTCAGGTAGCCCATGGGTGGCAAAAAGTTGGCGCGAAGCCTTTATTAGGTTTGCCGATGTTGTGGACCTCATGGGAACTACCTCCAGCCACTTTGAATAAGAGTCCACAACCACCAGGAGCATTTGGCCGTTGATTGGCCCCGCAAAGTCAAAGTGCAGCCTTGACCAAGGCTTTTCAGCTCTGTCCATGGGTGCTGGTGGTGTGTGCGGAGGGTCAGGCCGTGACTGCTGGCAGCGCACACAGCCTCGAACTTTCTCTTCGATGTTTGCATCGAGCCCAGGCCACCATAAGTACCCCCTCGCCAGGGCCTTCATGAGAACAATCCCTGGGTGCCCGGCATGCAGGGACTCAAGAACCCTTCCTCTTAGTTTGGGGGGAATCACGACTCTGTTCCCCCATAGTAAACAACCCTTAACAATGGACAGTTCAGACCTTCTGTCCCAGTACGCCTTGAACTCAGGCTCTGAACAGACACTCAGCCACCCCCTCCACACCCAGTTTAAAACACGAGATAGTATTAAGTCCTTCTGGGTGAACGCGGCAACGTCCTCGGACCGAAGTGGAGACTCCGACAGTTCATCCAAGGCGCAAATGTCCGCTGTAGGAGCCGGATCGAAACCAGTCTCAGGCAGAGGACAGCGGCTCAGAGCATCAGCGTGCGCGATACATTTTCCAGGTCTGTGTTCCAAGTCGTATTCATACGCCGCCAAGAACAGGGCCCATCTCAGCATTCTGGGCGACAGTATGTTGGGCGTGGGGCGGTCTGGGGCAAATATTCCCAGTAGCGGCTTGTGGTCAGTCACCAGAATGAAATGGCGGCCATACAAAAAGTCATGGAATTTCTTGACCGCACTTACAAGTGCCAAACCCTCTTTGTCTATTTGCGCGTAGTTTTTTTCTGCACCACTCAATGACCTTGAGTAATATGCAATTGGCGCCTCAGACCCGTCAGGCATTACATGGCTCAAAACTGCCCCAATACCGAATGGCGACGCATCAGCCGCCAAAACCAACATTTTACCCTCATCAAAATGAGTCAGCACACTGTCAGAAGTCAGTAACGCTTTAACATTTTCAAATGCCTTTTCTTGTAGCCGTCCCCAAACCCATTTTGCGCCTTTATTCAACAATCGATGCAATGGCTTGGCTACTGAAGCTTTGTGGGGCAGAAATGAGTGGTAAAAATTGATTAGTCCTAAATAGGCTTGTAACTCCATTTTATTTTTAGGTCTGGGTGCATTGTGTATAGCTGCTACCTTTCCAGGGGTTGGGTGAACACCTTGTTCATCAATCTTGAACCCAAGGAACTCGACACTTGAGACCCCAATCGCACATTTTCCCCGTTTTACTCGCAACCCAGCCTTATTGAAGCACTTCAGAACACTCCGGACCCTTTCAAGCAACTCTTCATCACTTTTTCCCGCAATAAGCACGTCATCAAAATAGGGAATTACTCCCCTGATACCTCTGAGCAACCCCTCCATTAAACCCTGGAAGATTCCAGGTGCGACGTTAACCCCAAATTGTAGGCGCTTAACTTTAAACGCACCTCTATGCGTAACGATGGTTTGTGCTTCCGCAGCATTGTTATCTACGGGCAACTGTTGATATGCCTGGGCAAGGTCTAATTTTGCAAACACCTTGCCTCCCCCAAGAGATGCAAGTACATGGCTTATTACCGGTACAGGATAAGAATGCTGTTGTAATGCCTTATTGATTGTACATTTATAATCTGCACAAATACGTATGCTTCCATCAGGTTTGACAGGAGTAACAATGGGCGTTTCCCATTTGCTGTACGGAACTGGCTCCAAGACCCCTTGCTCTAGGAGCTTGTCAATTTCCATTTCAATCTTGGGTTGCAATGCTAATGGCACCTTCCTATATTTTAGCCTGATAGGTCTAACATTTGGATCCAACTCAAATGAAACCGGGGGACCCGTATACGTTCCCAGCCCTTTTGCAAAAACCTGAGGAAACTCGTCATACAAACAATTCCATTTATCATGACATACCGTATTAATACCAGAAATAGCAATGCCTAATGGCTCAAACCAATCGAGCCCCAACAGGCTTACCCTGTCCCCTTCGGCAACAATCAGGGACAGAGCCGCCTTACGCTCTTTGAAACGGACGTCAAATTCCGCCTCACCTGCCAATGGAATTCGGTGCCCTTGAAAATCTGCTAGACAGGCGTCAGTGGGCAGGAGGCGGCGGCGGCTTCGGCTCGGAAAAAGACGATCCAATGTACACGTTGAAATGATTGTTCTAGCCGACCCGGAATTGACTTCAAACGGGCAGGGAATTCCGTCGAGGAACAAGGTGACGAAAATCTTCTTCCTCCGGGGTGCTCCCGTGGTGAGGACGGATGATGAAGAGTGGTTGGACGACAGGGTCGGGTTTCGGGACGACAGGGATGAAGAGCAGGTTGTGTTGACCTTGCTTCGGAATTGAGAGCGCTGCGGAGGCGACGTAGACGGCGATCTCTTCGACTTGCAAACTCTGGCGATGTGCCCACGTTTACCGCAAGCCCGACAAACCAACCCTTTGGTCCAACAGGTGTCGCGCTCGTGCTTCCCGCCACAACCAAGGCACTGACGCGCTGGCGCAGTCTTCACTTGGGTTCGCGGCTGGCTGCTGGAACAAGGCTCTCGTACGTCATCCACGGCGGCCGCCGGCTCACAGTCCTCGACCTGTTGGTGAATGCTGGATTCAGCTGCCGCAGGCTGCTGTCACACTTCTCGCGTCGACCTTTCAGCAGCTTCAGCGGCGATGGCTTCCTTGAACGCGACCTTGAATGTCAGCGTCTTTAGGGCGAACAGGCGTTGTTGCAGCTTTGCATCGCGGTGGCCGCAGACCAGCCGGTCTCGCAAAGCTGTCTCGAGATCGGCGAAGTTGCAAGCCCTTGCCAACTTCCTCAATGCCGCCACAAACTCGGCTACTGATTCGCTGGAGCCTTGCCGCCTTTCATAGAACGCATGCCGGGAAGCGATCTCTGAAGGCTGCGGTGCGAAATGAGCCTTCAACTTCTCCGTCAGCGTGGTGTATGGCACGGTCTTGATGTCATCAGGCGTGACAAGTGAACGAGCAATGTCGAACACCTCTTTGCCACACGAGCTAAGCAGTGCAGCTCGTTTCTTCGCAGCATCCGTCACCCCGCCGCTCTCGAGGTGAAACTCGAACCGGGTGAGGTACGCCTCCCAGTCCTCGGTCGCGGGCTCGAACGGCTCGAACCGGTGCTTGGAGCTCATCGCGGCGCTTCCTGGAGCGGACGGCCCCCTCGGAAACTCACGGTCGATCGGAACTTCCTCCGTGGTGTCTCAGGGGGGCTGCCTACCCACTAGATCCCATCCTCGTCGCCAGTTGATAAGTATGAGACAACACACCGGAGGTAAATTCAAAAGTGATTTCAGCTTTATTTCAGCTCCAAGTTAGACCAGCTAAGGACTAGACCAGCTAGACAAAATACAGTCCAAAAACAGCAGTTTATATACACTTCAGGTTGTAGCAACCACACCCACAGAATGTAAACGCGCCAATAACATTTGAACAAGGCAGCCAATCATAATGCAGTTATAAGGACCAATCATATTCCATAACAATAGCCAATCAAAGATGTTCCCTCCATAAGCCCTTTGATTGGGCAATACAAGACAGTTTCTGAATCTGCATAATGAGCACCTGCTCAACTTATGCTAACCTTATGTCTATGAAGACATAACAGTGTGTGCATACAAAAGGCATACCTGAGTAAAACTTTGTTGGTCTTAAAGGTGCTACTGGACTCAAACTTTGTTCTTTCACACATAAACACACACACACGCACAAAGCAAAGCAAAAGGACAGGGATTGGCTGGGGGAAGTAAAGGATGGACAGAGATGGGTAAGGGGATGGAAATCAGCTTTGGTGGTAGGGTTGGGGAGCAGATGATAGGGTGGGTTGGAGAAAAGGCAGGATTGCCAATGGAGTGGGTTGGGGGAAACCAAATGATTGGTCAGATTGGGAGGGAGGAGGAAAACTGGGAGACTGGGCAAGTTGGGGATACAGATAAAACAAAGTCTAAACAAAAGGGGGAAGAAGCAAAGGATGGGTTTTTCCCTTTGTGAGTCCTCATGGTCCCTCTCTTGTATCTATCTACCCTGAAAAGAACCATTTCTCAGACTTTAATTACTTAGTCTTATAAATCCAAACACAGTCACTTTATCAATGATACTGAATAACACTTGGATCCTATGCAGTTACTCCACTCTATGTCCCTCGATAGATTGGAGTGGGTCTAGATAGGATTGCACTATTAGTGTAGGACTACAAATGTTTTCATAAGTAACCATCAAATATTTGTAGTCAAACTTATTTATCTGATAACTGTTTATTGTTTGCATCTGTATAATAAATTATTTACTCATTTGACATTTATGATTTTTTTTTGGAATAATATAATCTATCATTAAACTTTTTATTACATTCTAATTAACTCTTTAAAGGGAACTGTATGTGAGCTGGAAGGCAAAGTTTGACAAAATTACATTCCTTTCACTACTTGCTTTGTGACCTTCATCTACTTTCTGCTCATTTGCATAATCTGTCCATTGGCAAGCTTCCTAGTCACCTTTAATCTCTCACCTAGGCAGAGCTTCTTATTCAGGTTAATTTCTACTCCATCTTTCTATGAAATGTACTCAAGGCAGTTTACAAGATCAAAAACAATAAATTACAATACAATCAAATACAATAAATTAAAAACCATATTATAATAATTTAAATCTTAAAGTAGCATGTATCCTGAGAAGCATTGTTTAGAGCAGTTCATCAGGAGTCCTCTTCTCCTTTGACAGACAGCAGAATTACAGATAAAACTGTCCCTATCACTGCATGTGATTATAAATGCAACTGTGCCACTCAGTCAACTGTTAAGCAGCTTGCAGTGGTACAAGAGCCAGGCTGGAATGAGAAAATTGGCAAACACACAGCAGAGCAACTAGATGCACACTGGTCACTGCAGCTGCTGGTTGTGTTGGTCATACAGACCAAGAGACTAGGGCTGGTAACCCTGTTAGTCCGACTGGCATCCATAACTTCATTCCTGTTGTTGTTTGATAAATGTTTGGCTTGTTTCACAGCTCTGGTATTTGTTATATTGAGATCTATGCCTCGCCCTACTCTTTATCTCACTTGTCTTCAACATTTCACTCACTCTGAGTTAACTGAGAGGATTCTCTAGTGTGTGCTTGGATATGCTTTAGCAGGGGGAGGTACAGGTTTGGGAGATGGAGTGCTGGTGACATGGGTGCTCCACTGTCACATGTGGCATGACCACATTTTCAGGGAAAATGAAAAGTGATGTCATATCAATACAGCTGCCAGCGCTGGGTTGGAAAATTCCTGGAGATTTCTGAGTGAAGACTGGGGAGGGCAGTGTTTAGGAAGAAGAGGGATCTCAGCAGGGCATAATACCATAGAGTCCATCCTCCAAAGCAGTCACATTTCTTTATGGGAACTGATCTCTGTTGTCTAGTTATCATTTGTAATTCTGAGAGATTTCCAGCCCCCACCTGGAGGTTGGCAGCCCTATATCTAGGAATCTCCAGACATTCTATAGGAAAATGATTATACCAGCAATTTAAATTTTGTTTCCAGCCTGCTGAAACAGTGGCAGCAGGAGGAGAAGATTGCTGACAGGAGGTCTCCCAACACAGCAGAAGACCTGGCAGCTGTCTGGCATCCCTAACTAAATTCATAGCTCCAGTTGCCTGTTGCTTGTCAGTAAGCCTTCTCCTCAGCCTTCACTGATGCATAGTGGTGGAAGCTCAGATATTCCCCATGATCCATTCCACAAGTTGTTATTATGGTTCACAGTTCCTCTGATTACTGATGCTGTGTGATAAGACATGGAGACTAAATGGAAGTTCTCTGGAGCACTTGAACATCATTGCCTTGCCACCAGGTAAACTGGAGACAAGGGAAGGCTACTGGACAGAGCTTAGTGGGGTATGCGGGCTTTGATTTAAGTTCACCTTTGTGAGCTTTACAGCAAGCTGCCCCCCCATCTGAGGACAGCTCACAATTAGCAAATGCAAATCAAAGAGAGCTGTGGGGAGTTCACCCATAACTATTAATTTTGTGTCCCTGCTAGTAAGCAGCCATCAAATTATTATTTCTTGTTGTTTCATCATAGTAACATTAATCATGATAATATTGATCATAGTATTATTAGTAATTACAGAAGTACTGCAATGACTGATCCTGCTTTATATAATTCTATTATTCCATAGGGATACTCCTGTTCTCAGCAGTATTTTGCTTTGTATTTTTTTAACTGTAGTGCAAGTAGTTAATGTTCTGAAATTATAACTTTAAACTAGCTAATAGCACTTTCCCCAAGTATTCCATGTGTTGAACAATGCTTTATTATCCATTTCCAGATAAGGAGAAGCGCACACTTGCAGAGGATTCCATTTGTGTTTGCTGAATTAGGAATTGTGGACATACATCTGCAACACAGCCTTTCTTTCCAATGGGGACCCAAATGTTCACATCCAATGGAAACCTCCAAGATCCTCTTGTCTCATGATGTCAAAGGTATGGGAAGAATACAACCTAAGGTGCCTTAAATGTGGTAAAAGCATCTAGAGTGGTACTAATGATTAGTTGTCTGATCAAAGCATAAACTTCTTAAGACACTCCCAGCAGGGAACAGCATGATTCCCTGAATATTTTGGGAATATATCAATAAGGCTTCTTTGGTCCTCCAGAGCCTCTCAGCCCTTTGTTCATAAATAATTACGGGTGGTTGTGGAATAATAAAGAAGTTCTTGAATTTTCTTCTATAAGTACAGTTCCAGATGATACAACCATAAATGTAGGAGGGACATTTGCCCATCTCCAGGACACTCTTGGCCAATCTGTGTCAAGAATGACACAATAGGGAATTTCACATTAGCGAGATTCTGCCGGATTGAAGCCGTTTCTGATTCGTCTTGAAGTAAACCAGTACAGGGCTGCCATTTCACACATGGCTTTCCCTGACTGGAAAAGAACCAAATCAGAAGCGGTTTGGCAATTCAGACTGCACTGCTTTGTTTTCCCACTGTTTTCCACCGTGCCTTTTTTTAAAAAAAAAAATGTTTGCTTTAGAGCACTATAGCACTATAGTGCTATAAAACAACACTGCAGGCATTCCAATGGGGTTGCTATGATGCTATAGTGCTATAGCGCTCCAAAGTGAACGTTCAAAAAAAAAAACCAACGGTTCTGTCTGAAATGCCAGACCAGAAACCGTTTGGGAACCGTTCATCTTCCGGATTATATCATCTGTCTGAAATTCCCCCTTGTTTTAATCAGTTACCCTGAACCTACATTCCTTCTTTGAAATATTTTGGACCTGCATGGGGTTTAAAAACTATCCAGTCTAGTTTGGCCTTTACACTACAGTTCCAGATACATTTATTTGCAATAACTTAACAGGTTTCAGTGGATCTTGGTTCCAAATAAGTGTGCCTAGGAGATATCCTGTGTTATTTAGTGGTTAAATCTGCAATATATAACTAGTTATTACTCTGCAAGGACATTTTAATTACTTAAGAGGTCTGAATTTAGGGTCAAGCTACCCATGGAATTTGTTTTCCTTTTAATTCTGAGGATTTGTTTTGTGAAATCCCCTCCAAAATAGGATTATGTTCTACTTGTTTTATCATTTATAGAGACCATAAATGTTTTTCAAATGTAAAGCTATATATTCTTTCCATAAGGCTAAACACACTTTCCTAGACATTACAACCCATCTATCCAAAATAATTGTATAGCTATGTGAATTGTATTTTGCTGCTTCAGATTTAAGCTGGGCACCTATTTATTTATTTATTTATTTATTCATTCATTCATTTATTCAATTTCTAGCCCACCCTCCCACCGAAATGGCTCAGGGAGACTTACATACAACCATAAAAACAACATAAGTGCATACGTAAAATAACTCATTTCCAAATAAATACAGTTAAAACCATTTAAGTGTGGCAGTGTCATGTAGTTTTTCCACTTTCAAGTATAATTGCTACTTTGCCTGTAAAACTCATTTGAACTGCATTGGCCAACAAATCCTTATGTTGGATTGCAATGCATGGATTAGAGGACTATCTAGGAGCAGTAATTATTGCCATCAAATTTCTTTTAAATTATGAATGAGTGGCATTTGGGGTACCATGGTACAAAATTTAAAATAACTGACACATATTTAACTATTAATGACACTGGGAAGTCTTTACCAGTCACATTATGATTGGCTAGAGAAGGTAAGGTCCCAATAAATGTTTTAGAAAGCATAATAGTCTGAGTGGAGCAACTGAGAGTAGAAGTGTTTAAGTGTGCCATTTCGAGCTATAAATGCTTCCCCAGCTACTATTATATATAAACTTTTCATTATGAAAATGAAAAATCTTGGAAGTTCATCTTTACATTATAGATTCCTCAAATGTCAGAGGTGAAACAGTTATACTCAACCATTGCATGGTCTCCTGCCAAAGAATAATTTTGTAATATGAAATGGAATATTCGGGGTGAGAGAGGGAATTGATGGTTGAACATAAACCCCAGTCTTTGTCATTTGTGATCCACAAATTTGGACTTTTTGCACCTTGTGGGGAAAAACAAGCATAGAGTCACTTAAAACTGCTTCCATTGATGGGTATCACATTCCCGAGCTACAATTGTTTGTGATGGCTGGGATAGGCATTAATCATTACCAGCAATTCCTGGCCTCCATATGTTTGCTGTAATGTTTACACATGCCTATTGTGCTGTGCTTACATTGCTGATATGTGCAGTCTTTTCTTCCAATTTTCAGGGGTAAGGATTGTGTGTTGCTGACATATACATACAGGAATCTATGTAAATACTATGATAAATATGTGCAGTCAAGGGGCAAGGAAGGCCCACTATCTGTTGATTTTACCTAGTTTGTCGAAAACAGTAATAGCCCGTTGATTGCAGTGAGATGTAGAACAACAATATGTATAATACTTTAAAAGCATTCAGGGATGCTACATTAGATTGGAAGGCAACAAAATACAATCTATTTTATTTTGAATCTAGTAGTTTTTTTAACAGAATATCATATCTACAGCGTTCTGAGTCTTTGTGAAATAAATAGGTAATAAAGTTTTGCAGTTGCAGATGATAAAGCACTGGGGGGGAGTTGAGATTTTAATTGATAACAGGGCAATCCAGTGCAAAGATGATTTCAGTGGTTTATACAAATAGCATTGCATAGGAGTGCATTGTAAATCTCTTCACTTAATAGCATTTATGCATTGCTTGCTTAATTTAGTTAATTTTTAAAAGCCTGAAGTACAATATTTGCATTTTTAAGGCTGGGTTTATAATAATTAAACTGGCTTCTTTTGAACTCTTGCATGCAAAATTCACAATTGGTATGATAGATCTATAAGATTCATTGAAGACACAACTTCTTGTGATTTGATTTGTCACCATTTTTGGATAATAATGATCTGTGTAAATACAAAGTTGGAAGTGGCTGATGGGCCATTGACAGTGCAATCCTAAACAAATTTACATGTTTCTAAATCCATTAATTTCCATAGATTTAGGAGTGAAATTCTGGGTAGGGCTGCTCTGCTAGTCTCTTTCAGTAATACAAGCTATTTTATAGCAAAATATTTCCAACCTATACCTATCTTTACTGAACTGTGCATAACGTGGCCTGATCCATTACACCCAATTTGTGTTTCCACATAGAGCTTCTTGACTGGGCCTTGTGTGAACAAAAGGTTGCTGTGAAGAAAAAAGCTGCAATGATTTAGATTTTCCCATCTGTTCTATTTCAACCGCCAAATTGCTATTTCAATTTCAGTTCTCCTCTGTACACATTAACTGGCTATTATTTTCATGTCATCTCCTGTTTCTGATCAAAAGTATACAGCAGCCAGTGTTACTGTGCAACAATAAATCACAACTGTAATAACTATATCTATATAGATATACATGTACATAAAAATATATAGAGATAATACCCTAGTCCTATTGCACTATTTATTGTATGTCTCATGTGATTTGATTGCGTGGTTTCACACTTTGTAATCACCCTTGGGTATCAGAGAGAAATCAGACTATAGAGTAACTAACTAAATAAAAGATTATATTGTATGTAAAAATATATAAATGACATATTAAAGATGTACAGCATACAGTACAAATGAATCCATAATATTGACAGTGAAAAGCAGAGAACTGAAACTGTTGGCAAAAATACAAGTGAATATAAATGGAACAAGGAACCTTCACTCATCCCTAAAACATACATCATCCAGGACATTATTTATTGAATTTTTTTTTTAGTTTTTTTTTTTAATTTACTTACTTCATAGCCTGTGTTTCATAGTTCTTTTCTCCTACATTCTATCTTGTAGGTTAGGCTGAGAGCATGTGACTTGCCCAAGGTCACTCAGAAAACTTCCGAGGCATAGTGGGGATTTCTACCTGGGTATCCAAATCCTGCTCTAACCTGGATAGCCCAGGCTAGCCCAATCTCATCAGATCACAGAAGCTAAGCAGCATGGGAGACCACCAAGGAAGACTAGAGTCTTTTATACAGAGGCAGGCAATGACAAGTCACCTTTGAATGTCTCTTGCCTTGAAAACCCCTCTGGGATTGCCATATGTCTGCTGTGATTTTATGGCACTTTCCACCACCACCATCCAGATCCTAGTGTGACATTCCACCCACTACACCATATGCACAGCAACTAAGCATACACTCAATGTTACTGGATCTGAACTATTTAAAGTTTTGAGAAGGAGACTCCTTCCTGTATCCTTAACAAAGGCTCAAAGGGAAAAGGAGTAGGAAGGCAAAATTCCAGGGGCCTCAGTAAACCCAGGTAGGGGGCAAGTCTTGTGATTTATTTTTCTATGATTTCTGGTTGGGTCTAGAGATCTATGAGTTCCCTCCCCCCATCCAGCTCATCTGGGATTTACCAAGTATACATTTTTAAAGTTATTACATTATTTCATCAGATTAGTTTGGATGGTATGTCAAGAAATTAGGAAAAGCACAACTGGGAAAGACAATCTTTATGAAATTCTCCCCAGATACCCATACAATAAATCTTGGCCTTCTTACTAGAAAAAAAAAGGGGGGGATCCTTCCTTTTTGTTTTCTGCTGCTTTTTCATGAAAAGAGACAAATGCTTAGTTTTAATTCAAATTGTCACTTGCCTCCAAGCACTGCTTCTCTTAAAGTGCATGCTCTTATTATGGGTATGAATTTCATTTACAAACCCATTTTACAAAGTTCAGATAATATGAATAGAATAATAATGTTTGTATGTTGCACACACTGGGTATTTTTTTCAAGGCCATTGTCTGGGCCTAACCTATAGATCTACCTGTTCTTTTGTTAGCTGTTCGATATTAGTTTCTTCCCTAACAAAACAAGATGATAACATTTTTATGCATGGGGAAGAATGAGTATTTGGTTCTGTCTTCCTTGCCTGTAGTTGTCAGTTATTTGGAGCACTTGAAGATAAAAGCTCATTCAATGCATCAACAACCTTCAGTTGTGATGTATAGTGCCCCTGAAGCAAGAAATGTGTATGAGCTTCAGGGGACGGCCACTGGATGGTGTTACCTAGTTATGTTTTAAGTTTCCTTTCAACAGTTCTGTTTTCTCGGTTAAATCACTACCTTGTGCAAGGAACATCTTCCACTTTTTTTTTTCTGGGGACTTTGTAATCACTGCTTCATCTGGAAGCCTCATAAAATATCATTTTAATTGATAATTCTTAAAAAGTTTGCCAGGCATTCTGAGAGGAAAGTAAACATTTTACATCAGAAAAAAATTCTCTTGAATAAACAACCAGCGAAAACTTCTGTTATCACTAATGTTAGTACAGTGGAGGTTTTCAGATTCCATCTGTAACTCCAGCCAGCCTCCAATCTGCTTCAGCTGTGTGTGTGCCAAAGCTTTGTTTTCAGCTGAGACTGCACACATAAAATTGTGTGTACACAATTATGTAAATAGGGGGCAAAAGATGCCATGATTGTTTTATTCAGTACTCTGTGTTTATATTCTCTGCAGCATACCTTGTTTCCTGTTGGCATTGGGTGCCACAATATAAATCACTAGATAACTCTGCCACAATTCTCCTCTTCTTACTGGCACTCTTTAAAAAATTAAAAAATCTTTTCAGCTCTGAAAAAGAATAGGAGAGTCAAAAACGAGGACAGCAAGGAAAACACTATGCAATTGGTACAGAGAATGTTGTACAATGTACTTTTTACAATTCTTCTGGGAAATGTTTAAAAGGGTAGCATTTCAGTGTTTTGCTCTGCCTTTTGCCTCCTCATGACCCTTCAGGTATAACCCGTGTCCCTGTTTGTGTAGTTCAAGCCAACAAATCTGGTGGAATTTTCCAAAGGGCAGTGGTTTTGTCTGCTTCTTGAGACATTCATTGCTCAATTGGTGGATTATGTCTAATCACATTGTTGGTTTGGACCTTCCTCAGCCTCACCTCAAGTGGATCATTGCAGCTTAGGTAATAACACTGCCAATATAGTAGAAACAACTTGTTTTTCCTCCACTGTGGGAATTTCCTGTCCTCATCCTTTTTATCCCATTGTTCAGATATTTTAAGTTTTGTGGCCTTCAAGCAGCCTTCTTCTTTATTAACACCCCTTCCTATCCCCAGTTTCAGCTCATCTGCTCTCCATATTCTCCTTCCACCAGTTTCTTCTTTTTCAGTTTATTGTCTATTCTGGGTCATTCCTTCAGTCATCTTACATCTGGGATCTTTTTATGCTTAGCTTTCCTGTTTGCCTGGATCTCTTCCAAGTTCCCGTTATGTCCAATGAAAATACTTCTCTCCAGGGCTCTTTTTGTAGCAGGAACTCCTTTACATATTAGGCAACACACCCCTAATGTAGCCAGTCCTCCAAGAGCTTACAGTTGCCCTTGTAAGAAGAACTCTGTAAGCCCTTGGAGGATTGGCTATATTAGGGGTGTGTCGCCTAATATGCAAAGGAGTTCCTGCTATAAACAGAGCCCTACTTCTCTCTTTAAGAGTGAGGTGTCAGTGCCAATTAAACTGACAATTTCCCCCATCCCTCACAGGTTCTGAGCTGTGAATTTTGTAGAAACTGACTTCTTTGTTGTCTGTGTAGATGGGATGTTGATGAGGTTTCACAGCACCTCACTGAGCTAGTATCAGAAGCTTCATTTCCACCAGCACAGCACAATATACATGTACAGGTTAACAATCCTGCAGAACAAACATGACAGAAAATACAGTCAGGGAGGACTGGCAGGCACAGGGCTTAGTGGCCTTCCTTCCAAGTGTCCAGGTCCACATCAACAAAATGTTGGCTCCCATATTTCTGTTCTGCTAAAAAGCCCCGCATGATTGGCAAAATTTACAGGCATGATTACCCCCCCCCCAAATCGGAATGATGAGACATATATTGAATTGGAATCAAACAAGGGCCACTTTATTTAACTGTTTAGAAGAATACTAGAAACTGAGCAGCAAGGGGAAAAGATACATGGGTGCAGAACAGGCAAGGCAGGTGTCATTCTCTGACCCACCATGGGTCGAGTCACCAGCCCCAGCCGTGAGCCAACAGGCTGGCTTGCAATTGATGGCCCAGCAAACTGGTATTCACCCTGGAACGCCTACCCCTGAAGCTGCACAACTTGCAGGGAGGAGCCTAACCGAGGGGTTTCCAGTGGTGGCTATCATTCCCAGCCCTGGGCCACAAAACCCAAAGGCCATTCCTGAGGGCCCCCTTGTTCCCCAATGGGAATATGCCTTAAGGTGCTCACTGGTTGAGCTTTCTTACCTACACTACCCTGCTAAGTCACCAACCTATTTAACAGCAACTACCACAACCAGCATCCAAATCCACCGTTCCCAGTGTAAGGTAGGCAAAAACACCTCCACCCAAAGGCCAATTATGAGTGGAGAAAACAAATTGCTACCTGGCCTCAACAGGCAACCAGCCAAAGCCTGCACAAAGAACAGGGCAGGAGAGTGGGCCAAGCACAAGGTGATGACTGGCTGGGCGGGGAAAAGCCTGGCCTTTATGCAGGGCTGGCCCCGCCTCTGCCCATGTTACAACACACTGCATCATGACATCGGTGCCATCCCATTCTCCACTGGCCTTTCCACAAAGGACTGAGAGCCAATTAATTTGTGCTATATTTGAATGTGTAAGGACAGAAACATATTTGGTCCTTGGAATAAGTTGGCTGTGCTAACAAAATTAGCAAACAAACTAAAGGTATATAAAGATTTATACCATGTGGATCTGACCTGAGCTTTTTGAGAAAGTTACCTTTGTATGTTTGAGAAAAGATTCTAGAAATTTCAGAGTATGCGTTAAGAGCCTGTTTGGGCTTGCATACTTGTGGTCTGTATTTGGCTCTTATTTGAATAGGGAAACATAAATCAATGCATTGCCACTGGATTTGTCAGTGGGAATGGGAGCTATATGGCTTAGTAGTTCTAAAGATACCAAGTCTGCATTTCGTATCGCAAAACTTAAAATAACCCTCCATAAAATAGTAGCTGTTGCACACGAATGCTCCGTACTATAATTCATATAAGTTATATTCTAAGGAATGATTGCTTCATACAGAGTTCTCAATTTATCAGACTACTTCCATTCAATTAAGGCTTGTGTTCTGATGGGATTACTATTCCACATATAATTCTTTTAATTCATGATAATGGGTACAGCTGAGCATTAAATGATCTATATCACTAGTCCATTGTCAAAGTGTCTTTTATTCTCGAATGAAATAAAATGTTATAAATTAAGCCACTAGCATAAAAAGAAGAGAAAACTCATGCAGGGTTGCTTGGGAAAGTAGCCTTAATTAAAATGAAAACATGCTTCTGTTTTTTACTAACTGATAGTGATCCTAAAAGAGACGGAAAGGAGCCTTAATCCTGAGCAGAAAGTGCATAGGAATATATTCACAGATGGGTGAAAGATTGTTATAGTGATCCTGCACCTGAGTTCTATGCACAGATTCAGCTCAGAGTCCTGTGCTTGTGCACCTAATATATGTATTTCCTGAGCATAGTACTGGTTCAATTTTGTTTAGCTCCCTGTGCAGAAATTACAATCAATCTACAAAGGTCAGGGGAGGAGCCAGCAACTACAATCCCAGTTTTCCTTTCCATTTCTATATTTCTGTTCACTTTGACTATTTTGCATTAGGGTGTGCATTTAGATAATAAATAATCACATTCCAAGTTGAAAACAGAATCCATTTGCTAATGTAGTTCTTATCTACCTGGAGTTTCTGAGAGAAAGGGAGACTATAAATGAAGCAAATAAATAAATAGCAACTGCTAGTAAAACAATTATAGTCATGATAAAGAGGGAAGGTCTTTCATCATATATATATGATTCTGTTTTAATCCCATGAAACATGAGGAAGCGTGAGAGAGTGGGAAATGGAGGAAAAGAAAGAGTGACTCAGCAGATACACCATTTGAGTGATTCTTGCCTTTTTGGAGAGGAGCCATTATTTTGTTCATATTAAAATGGGGGGTGCCAGCTGTTATCTAATTAGGATGCAAGCTAGCATCCAGACCAATGGGAAAAGGTGGAACAGGAGATTACATATGTTTATACCAAAACACAATTGAGTGTGAGCCATGGAGTAGCCCAGTTAGCTTCCAGCATTTTGGTGCATCTCCACCCTGGCCCCAAACTCAGCTAACATAGTTTCTAGTTTTGTTTTTCCTATCCTGCAAAGAAAATTGTGCATGCAGAGAGATGCCAAAACTCATCTCCTTCCCCCACATACCACAAAGTGACACAGATTTTACTTGACGCTGCTCAGCACCAAGGGAGCCCAATGTCCAACTCACAGATTGTAAAACCAGTGGTCAAGTGTCCTGGGAAACCTTTCATCGTCAGATACCTCAGGGTGCTTACCAGTTATCCCTAAATATATGTTCATAGCCTGCACTATTCCTGCCAACCTAGTTAGAGCCAAACCAGTCAAGGCCTGTTTACTATAATACAATCATTACATGCAATGTGAAGAAGTTAAAAAAGTTCCATTTCTTGAAAGAAGTACCCAAATTTACTATAATACAATCATTACATGCAATGTGAAGAAGTTAAAAAAGTTCCATTTCTTGAAAGAAGTACCCAAATTTCTGCTTGACTTCTGGGTGGCACAATAGCTGCAAAGCAATGGCTACCAGAGATGAGTTGGCTTAAATAGTCACAGTTTTGCCCTCTGGTTATTGGCTTGACTGCACAAGGCTCAGTTCCAGTCTTGTTCCTGTGGAGCCTCATGTTCCATTTAAAATATGAGTGTGAAAAACTGTGCTCCCTTGGCTTATGCAGTGGGGAATGACACTATCACTAAAGCCAATGAAAATGAATAGAGAATGCAAATAGGTGTAATTAGGGAAACAAGTACAAATAAGAAAGAACAAGATGACAGAATCATGACCTAAATAAACTCTGGGTATTCATCTCTGGTCTGCAGAAGTTATTTAAGGTCTAGGAAAGATTTCAGTATGAAGTAATTTGCACTCACAAGAATTTGTCAAGTTTACTTTTTCATGTGACTGTTGCAGACTGCTACAAATTGTGCAGGTAGTGTCTTGATTTCTGTTTTTATCCTGAAGGAATAGAAGTGATAACTATAATGGTCTTGTTTGTACACTGTTTTTCTCCAACCAGTCAACATCTTGTCCATAAAAGTGTTTTTGACATATCTTGACAAAGGTAACACCCAGACCAGTTAGAAATATATAATCCCCCAAAATGACAATATTGTTCAACTACCAGCCCATCTCTTGGGAACAATATAAGCACTTCAGAGGAAGTTTTATGACATGAGTAGCTAGACACAAATGGTTTTCAAACAAGTAGAATACCAATTGGCTTCTTCTTCAGTCCAAACTATCAATTGCCAGAGTATACAAGAAGGACTTATCAAAGATGTGTGCAAAATAGGAAAGAAGAAGAACTGGAATTTCATTGAAAGTGTAACTTGTCTGAATTTTAAAAAATTGATGCAGTATTTGAGGAAAATGAGTGAGAAAATAGAGCACCCTGACTCCTCCACCTAAGTTAGAATGATCCCTCAGTGCAGCATCTCTAAGTTTATTTCTCCCTTTCTAGTCACCCAGATAGGGCAGCTGATGGTTTGGGCAGATTGAGCCAGACAACCATAAAGAGATATTTCAAGAGAAGCATAATGAAAGAAACTCACGCCTGTTTCTAAAAATTGGATGAGGATGCAGAGTAATCCATCGTTACTCCTTGCTGTGGCCTCAGACCAAGGCCCCTTTACACTTATGCATAAGGGCCACCTTCCCAGGCTCCTCACTGGCCACCTGTATTAGATAAAGGTACCTACATAGCTATACAGTACTTAGCCTGTGCCTATTCTGATTCCTCTGTGCCTCCTCAAAATGAAAATTTCCTTTCTTCATTCTACTCCTCCTCCACCCTCTTGTCTTTTTAAAGCTACTTTAGCCAGTCCTCCCTAGCTTCCTCAGAAATGGAGTCTGATTGCTGTCCAAATGCATCTTCTCTGGCTCAGTATCTCTTCTTCTGGTAGATTTGTGGCTTTTTCCCAGCTTGGAATTGGCTCTGCTGGCATTTCAGGTTTCTCACAGAACTCCTGCCCCCTCCTTTGGCTGGCCTGTGAGACTCTTCTTTGTCTCAGCAGCTTTCACAGCTTCTAGGGCCTTTCCACCTCCACCAGAGCTGTCAGCCTCCTCAGCCTCTCTATCTGCTGCTGCTGTTCCTCCCCCCCAACTCCCAACCACCAGAGTTGAAATATCATGGTCAGACAGATGAGCCTCATTCTATTAGCAGCAGCGTTGTGCCACTTCCACTGGTTTGCTGGCCATGTATATTATGTTACAATATTAACTATATATATATCTTTTGATATTTGTATAGATTTATTTTTTTATAACATTTTATTTTAAATTAAGACAAACATACACAGATTGGGGGGTTTCATTTCATCACTAAAGTATCTAGTTAAGTATCTCATACAATGTAAATATCTGTTTTCTATATTCCACCTTATTTTTATGTATATTCTTTTGCAATTGATTTAAAATAAAGTTCCTGTTCTTTTCAAATTGGTTATATGTCAGTCTAATTTATAAGATCTTCAAAAATTGTATAGTCTCTCTTGTCCAGAGGGTTTTGACCTGCTTCTTTTGAAAGTATGTGTAATCTCCCATATCCAGAAAATTTTAACCATTTTTGTAGGGTTTCATCCTCTTCTTCATTCTCTGGTTTCTCCTCTTAAGTTTTAAAGTCTTAATTCTGTGTCTTTTCCTCTTGTATGTAAAGAAAATAACTTCTGGAAGTAGCCCTCTATATTCAATTCTTTGGATGGTTTGAGGTTCCATATATTTTTTATTTTTCTCTCTCTAAAGCAAAATTTCATTTTCTGCTGTAAAGATTTCCTCTCTTGTCAATCTTTCATATAATCTCACATTCAGTTCTCCAAACATTTTGTTTCTTTTTGTATACATTGAGTTGTTCTGTAGGCCATGTCATTTTGCTTGCAGACTTCATCTGTATTTTCTGTATCCATATCTGTCACAAAGATGTATGCCATATCAGTTTGCTCTTTCAGCTGGCTGATCTTCTGCTATAGAAGAAAGCCTAGCTTAGACTGTATAGAGTCCAGAGCCATTTTCACAACTTTTTCTACTATTGGAGTGATTGTTTCTTGTAAAATAAGTTTGAGATCTGTAACCATTAGTGTTAGAAAAAAATTTCCTTCTTCTACTCCAGCCATTTTAAAATATTGTGTTTACAAACAGAGAATCTCTCCAACTCTTTGTCAATAAAATCTCTACAATCACAGAGCTTTCTATGCTTACCCAATTACATTAAAAACAAGAGGGTTCCCAGGAAAGACAGACAGTCTTATAATTTATACAGTCTTTAATACAGACTTATCAGTTGTTTACAAGAACCTCAGAACATAATATACTTTACAATTTTCAACAAACTGCAAAAGTATAAACAATGAGTTATAAGGAAATGACGTAGTGAAAGTTAAAGATATGCTTAATAGTTCATTAATTCTTCCTTCGTTCTTCTTGATTTTAGTTTAAGGTCCAGATAAAAGATGTAGATATTTATAATCCAAATTAAATGTCTTTCTATGAATTTCCTTATGGTTTCTATGAATTTTCTTATGGTTCAGTTATAATTCCAGGGAAGATAGGTTTCTATTTCAATAATATGGAATCTGATGCTTATTACAGTATTCCAAAGGTTTAAAATCCACAATGTGGGTTTGTAGTCCAAAGTATAATGATATCACATTTATAAATCTGTTTCACAATCTTCTTTTCAGACATCAACCTTATCTTCTTTAGCCCAGTAAAGTTATCTGCCCTTTCTCTTCTTTTCTTAGCCGATTTAGAGAAGGGGGGGGGGATTCCTCACCCCTCCCTTTCTTTTCTCCCTTACAAATGGTTTAAAGGGCTTAATCAGTGGAAAAGTTCCTAGTAATGTTGCAGTTAAGGTTACTCACTGTGATTTATCTTCTTATATTGTTTTATTGAGATGTTCTGTTTTCCCCTCATCCCAGGAGTCATGACTTCATGCCCATGGCTGCCATGGACGCTCTCACAGAGGCCGATCTTGCTGGGGGCAGTCTCAGACTTCCACCCACTCGTGGAGAGTCCAAGTCAAGCCCCTTGCCATGAGCACCTCTCTGGAGAGCTCATTGGAGTTCAGGAGTCCCTGAATTCCTCTTAAGGATCCAGTGATCTGGTGGCTTCATGGGAGCAAGTCCCTGAGCCGACTGTTCTTGTCGTGCCAAAACTAGAAGCTCCATATTTGTATAGATTTCTGAATATAGATATATCATTCTGATTGCCAGATGGAAAGAAGTGGCAACCCTCCTAAATGGACGTTGTGACTAGCTCAGAAATCTACTTGTCTCACTAGCACCCAGTATGCTGTGTAACAGTTTTTCTGCCTTCTATCAAACTAGTACAAACAAAACATTCTTCTCTGTTCCCTATAGATGTACTAAGACTACTGGAGAGCCACAGTGGTTAAAATTTTTAGCTATATGATGCAGAATATTAAATACTTTAAATATGGTTAAGTTTTCTTTAATTATTCCAGGTGCACATTCCTAGTTATCACTATTGGCATCACAATGGTTTTAGAGGCTCCTCCAGTATTTAAAAGTGTCTGGGGAACACAAGGGGCTGTAATGAGTAGGTCTGTAAAGACTCAGTGCACACAGAATGAGTCCTGGCTGTTATTTGTATTATATTTATAAACTATTATATTTAGAAATATGCCCCATAATAAACGTTCAGTCTTTACATTCCCTATTTTTAATATTATTAGATCATTATGCTTAGTGTAAACCAATTTAGGTTTGTATTAGCAAGAACTGGTGATAGTCTCTGACCTCTGACCTTCAGGTTAATGAGAAGATCCTCAGTGTAATTGCTGTGTCTTTAGATGGCACTGTGCTGTGTAATCTTTATTGCTGTAAAAATGACATTTAAAGTTTGTTTTACATGAGCAAGTAGAAGAACATTATTTCTGCAGCGAGCAATAATTATCTGCCTCCTGGCTGAAAATATATGCAGCAAATAAATTGTGTTCATCTGGTCGCCTTTGTTTGTAAGACAAGTTAATTAAAAGAGGAATGTCGAAAAAATATGTCTGCCTACTGGGTATTGATAGAGCAATATTATTTTTCAGGAAAATATTTGGCACAAACATCCTTGTACTTTTGCTTTAAAGATATGGATGAACAGAAGATAAGTACTATGCTCCTACACAGAAAATTATATAGAAAACAAGAAAGCTAGATAAAGAAAATAATATCCATAATACATCTCCTCCTCTTCCAAATCTAATGTTATGTTTCATCTTGGGAAACATAAAATTGGTTTAAATTAGCACAAGGACAAAAGAACATGCAAAGAATGGTCACAAAGGAATGAGATTATAAATTACTTGGCTTCAATCTTTTCATTGTTATACAGAAAAGGCACAGTGAAGTCACTAGGATAGGATGGCTCAATGCTCCCTCTAAGCTGTAGAGTCTTGTGAACAAAAAAACTACTTTGCGGGCTACTGGCACTAAAGTTGTGAGTGAGCGATTTGGCTATCGCATAAATTAGTTTGCTCTATAGTCATTCTTCCTTACCTAAGACAACAATATGTGAGCCGGAGGCTAAAAAACAGTGAGCTAGCACATACTAATTCAGCTTAGAGGGAACACTGGCTCAGAGGCATATGTGGTTTGGATTAGGAAAACTGATGTGCAAACAGACCAACCAGTAAGATTAGGTGGAGCTGTAACTAGTTGATGGATCGCATCCAAAGAGTGCTTGTGAATGGTTCCTCATCTTCTTGGAGAGGAGTGACAAGTGGAGTGCCTCAAGGATCTGTCCTGGGACCTGTTTTGTTCAACATCTTTATCAATGATTTGGATGAAGGGCTAGAAGGAATGCTTATTAAATCTGCAGATGATACTAAATTGGGAGGGGTAGCAAATCCGGTAGAGGACAGAGTCAGGATAAAGGATGATCTTGACAGGCTGTAAAACTGGGCTAAAACAAAATAAATTTCAATGCGGATAAGTTCTGCATTTAGGTAGGAAAAATGAGATGCATAATTATAGATTGGGGGAGACTTGTCTTGGCAGTAGTATGTGCAAAAAGGATCTAGGGGTCTTAGTGGACCATACACTGAACATGAGTCAGCAGTGTGATGTGGTTGCTAAAAAGGCAAATGTGATTTTGGGCTGTATCAACACAAGTATAGTGTCCAGCTCACGTGATGTGATGGTACCGCTTTACTCTGCTCTGGTTAGACCTCACCTAGAGTATTGTGTTCAGTTTTGGGCACCACAATGTAAGAAGAAGGATATAGACAAGCTGGAACGTGTCCAGAGGAGAGCAACAAAAATGGTAAAGGGTCTGGAGACCAAGTCCTATGAGGAAACATTGAAGGAGCTGGGTATGTTTAGCCTGGAGAGGAGACAACTGAGAGGTGTTATGATAACCATCTTCAAGTACTTGAAGGGCTGTCATATAGAGGATGGTGTGAAGTTGTTTTCTGTTGCCCCAGAAGGTCAAACCAGAACCAGTGGGTTGAAATTAAATCAGAAGAGCTTTTGGCTAAACATTAGGAAGAACTTCCTGACTGTTAGAGTGGTTCCGTAGTGGAACAGGCTTCCTTGGGAAGTGGTGGGCACTCCTTCTTTGGAGGTTTTCAAAAAGAGGCTAGATGGCCATCTGACAGCAATGCAGATTTTGTGAACTTAGGCAGATCATGAGAGGGAGGGCAGGAAGGGTTGCCTCAGTGCTTAGTTCTTGTGGCCCTTTTTACATGCCCAGGGAAATGCTGATCACTGCTTTGGGGTGAGGAAGCAATCCTGGAGGGCTTTTTTGTCATCTTCTGGGTGTGGAACAGCAGTCACTGCAAGTGTGGAGGGGGAGGTATTTGTGAATTTCCTGTATTGTGCAAGGGATTGGACTAGATGACCCTGAAGGTCCCTTCCACCTCTATGATTCTATGATTCCATGGTGCAGGAATCCTGCATTTTCCTATAATACACAAAAGGCACTGTGAATTTGGAGCACACCATTTGGCACACCATGAATTTGGAGCACCATGAATTTGGAGCACACCATTTGGCGCAGTCAGGAAGTGCTCCCATTTCATCTGTTGGTATTTGAAATGAAGTTGATCAGATGTCCCAGTATAATCTGTTTTGCTGTGGGCTCAACCCATCACTACACGATCAGACAGCACAGACAGGGGAGGAGTGTGGGTTTTTGCCTGCTTTTGCACATGTGCATAAACAAGGGTGCAATTTTGCACATGGACTTTCCAACTTCCATCTTTGACCACTCACCAATCCTTCCATGGAATACTGTGATCCCTTTGGTTCACAGTGAGCTGTGATCATCTGACAAAGATCATTCCCTTTTGTGCTTGTTTTCAAAGCTGGCCTAGAGATGGGTATGATTATGTGGTTATGCGAATATCACTTAGTGAACAAAAAAAAAAAATGGTGCCCAGTCAGGATGGAATGAGCAGACCATCCCAATGGCCTGAGAGTGTATTTGAGTGATCAGACTAGGGAAAATTGATCCATGGCCCAATAGCAAGCATTAGGACTGGACTTTCCCCGCTGTCTTTTTACTCCATTTCAGGGGTGGGGTAGAACAGGGTGCCAATGACTGTGGAACCTTTCATAGATGTTGCTGTCTGTTCATACACTTTAGATTCCTCTGGCATCAGCAGCTATAGGATCTAAAGGCATGTCTGATAGCAGCCTCCAAGATGATGGAAACACAGATGCAGACATGATCATGAAAACTAAGCAACAAAGAGGCAGGGGATGAGCAAATGGGCCAGTAGGATTTGGGGCTGATACAGAGGGCAGGACAAGGCAAAGGAAACAGAAAGATAAGTAAGAAGGTTCAAGGTCAGATACCGTCAAGCAGCTAAAAACAATAGCCATTAACTGGCTTGCTTCCTTTTACTGAGGCTGTCAGATTAAACACCAGAGACTCTGTGACTTTTAAACAATTTTTATTATAAACATAAAACAGAATAGCTTTTTTGTCTGGGTTCCTCTCCTGTGTGGTGTTTTTATTTTCCTCTTCTACTGTCTCCTCCCCACTCTCTAAGGCCTAGTAGTGGATCACATGTTACTACAAAAGCTAGCTACTAGGAAGCCAGTGCCAAAGACAGCATTCAAGCTCAAGTGATATTGGGTGAGCTGGCCTTCCAAATACAGGGCAGCACAAAAGAATAATTCATGACCGTTGCGAACTACAATTTAAATCTGTTTTTGTTTTTAGCAGAAAGCACAATGTCTGTATGAAAAATGCACATATTGGGCATGGGATTGATCCAAAGATATTTTCCACAGAAAAGAGACCTCTAAGTCTGTAGTACCATGAATTAGTTTTGTATGTGTGCCCATATCCAGGAGTAGACAGCCTTTTGCAGCTGACAGCAGAGGCAGATGGCAATCACCCCTCCCCCCACTTTGCATGTGTAGCTATTCGGTAACATGCAGTAACATCCTGTACTGTTTTCTGACATGAAGGATCAACATCTGGACAGAACTTTTTGTTCTGTGCTTGGAGGAATCCAATACGGACTTCTGTACAGGTATCAGCTGTTCTAAACATGCATTTATTACACATTAAATTTGATGGCTGGGTCTGGAAAATATCTCCTGGCTTAGCTTGCTTTTACTTGCTTCTGTGGGTTTGAAAATAATTTGTTCGGCAATCTTAGCTCTTAAGAAATGGACTTAGTTGTCAATTATACAATACATAGAGGCATATTCTTCAGATCAATGCAATTTTAGATTCCTTTTAATAAAATGCAATGTATCAAAGGCTTTAAATATTGATCTCTGTGTCTTGGTTAATATAGCAATCTACCCATATTATGTATAACTATTTATTTTAACATTACTGATAAAAATGCATGGGATAAACCATTTTCTCCTGTAACTTTTAAAAATAAGTTCTTCTCTGGATTCATTTATTATCTAAACCTTTGCATGCACTTTCCTTTAGTATTAGGTAAAAAGTAAAAATAAATTTTAGTGGCAAAATTTAGTGGCAAATTTTAGTGCTCAGGGAACAGAATGCAACATTCATAGATGAGTGTTTAGGAGGTCAAGTGTATTGTAATAGTGTACCATAAAAATGTATATAATAAGATTGAATATGGTGTGGATGGGAGCCAAAGTACAAATTACAAAGAGCTTACAAAGAGAAGTAGATCTTGAGAGTTATTGTAAAAGTGATTTACAGTAACAGTTTCTATTAAATACAGCACTTTTGCCTCCCCCCGTGCTAGAATTTTTGTTTTTCCTCCAAGATTCTCAGGATGCATATGTTAAAGATGGAAGTATCCCTTAAAGGTATCTTAGAAACCAACAATTTATTTATTTATGTATTCCAGATCATTTACTAGAGACCTGCATGGCTCTGTGTAATTAAAATAATCACTCCCATTCACCTCTTTTAGCCTAAAGGAAATAAAAATGGTGCCCATTTATGAGGCTATGCAGCTAGTTCTCCTTTTCCTGTACCTTTGATGCACTGCTGCATCACCAGACATTATTAAAGCTGCTGAGGTGTAAGAGTGGTGAGAAATGGCATGTTCTAATAGTCCAGGATCCTCAAGTCTACATTAAATCTGGATCAGCAAAGCAGTGCTGCACACTGCCTTTCCTATCAAGAATCACAGAAAGACAAAGTATAAGTCACAACCTTTGAATGGAAGTCATAAATGGTGGGTACAGCATTGATTCATTGTGCAATTTATTCATGACTCTAATCTCAGACTGAAAGAGTGCCGTTAAAGGTAATGGGACAAATGGGGTACTATATGCAGTCGTTCCTCCCCCTTAGCTTGATATTTTCAGTAATGGGAAAGTGAGTAAAGGATCCTAATTTTGTTTCTTTTTATGTTTATTTTAATCAGTGATTTTGGTTCCACTACATACTGTTTATATAAAGGCATATGACTTTTAACAACTGGAAGTAGGACAGTCAGACTGAGAAGAGGGGGCAACTGCTAGAAAGCAGTCTAATTGGGCAAGAAATCAATGTGTTGCAGCTCCATTGTGGAAATCACTGTGTTAGTAATATAAGTGTGTAGAAAATCACAAGAACTACAGTTTTAAAAGATACTTTGGAAAAAATGTCAATTTTGACAGATTAGCAAAGTTTTATCATTTTCACCTCAATAAGTATATAGGGATGTGAACTGAAAGAATAAATACCAATGAAGGGAAATGTAGTGTGACACTACTCTAAGTACTTCTTTTTCTTATGTTGTACCCAATTTTATCGCAAATATTAGAGGACTGTTCCTAGTTATGTTGCTCTTCAACTAGTTAGATTTGCTGAAATGTACAGAGCCTGACATACTTGCATGGATGAACATGTAAGGGACTGTAAAGTACTGGGTTCGCAGCATGGAGACATGTGTTTATTATACTTCACACAAAAGACACAAATGGCCCAGCAAGGGCTAACTATATACAGCCAACCCAGACACACCCACAGTTCCACTGGGGAGTTTGAATCTCCCACTAAAGGTCCTACTGGAGGGCTCTGGGTGGCCTAGGATCCTTGACCTCTATTGTGTTTGGGACCAAGCTCAGGACTGAGGCTGCAGACCACTGGTGGCAGTCCATGGACACAACACCCCTCCCCCCATAGTTCAAACCCAACCTAAGTCACGTAGTCCTGTAGATAGGCTGGTAGCTGGCACTCTCGCAGGGAATGCTGGGGTACCAAGATGGGGTTGCTTGTGACTGGGTCCAGGCCATCGGCCAGGATACTCTGCTGTGGCAGCAGCTGCACCTCTTCTGGCCCCAGCAGCAAGGGTAGCGCCACGGCCAGTATCAAATCAGCCAGTATCATAATGCCACTGTATAAATCATTGGTGCGACCTCATTTGGAATACTGTGTACAGTTCTTGTCGCCACACCTCAAAAAGGATATTATAGCATTGGGAAAAGTGCAGAAAAGGGCAACTAGAATGATAAAAGGGTTGGAACACTGTTAAAGGTTAATTTAAAGGTTAAAATTCATAGGGCTCTTTAGCATGAAGAAACGACGGCTGAGGGGTGACACAATTGAGGTTTATAAGATTATGCATGGGATAGAGCAGGTTGAGAAAGAAGTACTTTTCTCCCTTTCTCACAATACAAGAACTCGTGGGCACTCCATGAAATTGCTGAGCAGTCAGGTTAGAACAGATAAAAGGAAGTACTTCTTCACCCAAAGAGTGATTAACACATGGAATTCACTGCCACAGGAGGTGGTGGCAGCTACAAGCATGGACAGTTTCAAGAGAGAATTAGATAAACATATGGAGTAGAAGTCCATTAGTGGCTATTAGCCACAAGATATAGATAGGAATTCTCAGTCTGGGGCAGGTGATGCACTCTATTGTTGGTGCTGGGGGGGGGCAGCAGTGGGAGGGCTTCTAGTGTCCTGCCCCCACTGCTAGACCTCCTGACGGCACCTGGTATTTTTGGCCACTTTGTGACAGAGTGTTGGACTAGTTGGGCCATTGGCCTAATTCAACATTGGCTTCTCTAATGTTCTTATGGCCATTGGAGCCGCGGCTGGCACAGGTAGACTCTTGCTTATGCTTGCTTCTGGGGTGTAGCTCTCGGGCCCCACGGAACACGGTGGGGCTTCCTCCTCTGCTGAGAGCTATCGCCGTTTTAGCTGGTCTGCATGCTTCTTGAGCTGGCCATCCTCTTTGGACACTTCATAGGAGACCAGACCTGTGGGCCTCATGACCCATCCCGCCAATCATGGGGGTCCCTTCCCAAAGTTCTGGATGAAGATGGGGTCTTCCAGGAAGAACCCCCGGGGAGCCTTCCATTGTTTGGCCAGCCTTCGTGACTCTGGTACCCAATCTGGATGCAGCAGAATGGTGGGACAGTGACCCATCAGAAGTTCAATGGGGCAATGGCCATTGACGAGGTTTGGCATGGTCCGCTGGGTCAGGAGGAAATGGGCTAGTCAGAACTCCCAGTCCCCATCTGCGATCCTGCTGAGGGCTTCCTTGGCCATTCACACCATCCGTTCTGCTTGTTCATTGGTGGTGAGGTGGAAGGGTACAGACCTCACATGCCATATTAAGTTCCTCCAGAGGAACTCCTGGAACTCCTCCAAAGTAAATGCTGTTCCGTTGTTGGAGACTATCATGTCCGGCAGCCCATGGGTCGCAAAGATCCAGTGCAGTGCTTGGATGACTACCTTTGAGGACATGGTAGTGATAGGGCTAATCTCCAACCATTTGGATTATGAGTCCACGGTGACTAAGAACAGCAGTCCTTGAAAGTGGCCGGCAAAATCTATGTGAAGCCAGGACCACAGCTTGTGGGTGGACTCCCAGAACTGAGTGGGTGTACTCAGCAGATTTGGATGGACCACCTGGCATGTCTGACACCTTCGTACCCAGGATTCGATCTCCGCATCGATCCCTGGCCACCAGACATAGCTCCGGGCCAGGTCCTTCATTTGGACTATTCCTGGGTGGGCCTCGTGAAGTGCTGTGAGGATGTGTTGTCTCAGGGCATTGGGGATGACCACCCTATCCCCCCACAGTAGGCACCCTTTGTAGGCTGACAGTTCATCCTTGTGGGTGGTGAAGGCTGTGAATTCTGGGCCCGCTGAGGCAGAAGGCCACCACCTCAACACCCAGCCCAAACCCCAGGAGATGACAAGGTCATGGGCTGAGCACCAGGTGACATCTGTGGCCTGCAGGGGCAAGTTGGGGAAGTCCTCAAGTAGGAGGATCCTATGAGTGGAAGCTGGGTTGGCTTCTATGGAAGGGAGTGGCAGCCGGCTGAGGGCATCAACATGCCCCATCGCTTTCCCTGGGCGGTGTTCCAGGCAATAGTTGTAACCCACCAGGAAGAGGGACTAGCAGAGGACCCAGGGGGAAGCACCTGGGGAGTCTGCTTTCCAGCCGTGAAGAGTCCAAGGAGTGGCCGGTGGTCCATTACAATAGTGAAAGGCCACCCATACAAAAAGTCATGAAACTTCTTGACCCCCGCAACTATAGCCAGGCCCTCCTGGTCGATCTGGACATAATTTCTCTCAGTGGCCGATAGGGTCTGGGAGTAGTAGGCCACTGGAATGCTGCAGCTGTCAGGGAGTTGGTGGCCCAAAACCGTGCCCGCACCATAAGGGGAGGCATCGCAGGCGAGAATCACCAGCAGGGATTCATCAAAATGTGCCAGCACTTAGTTAGAGATCAGGAGCACCTTGACTCCCCAGAATGCTGTGGACTCCTGGGGACCCCAGGACCATGGTGCCATTTTGTCCAATAATCTGTGCAGTGGCTTCACCACCGCCACTTTGTGGGGAAGGAAGGTGTGATAAAAATTCAGCAGCCCAAGGAATGCCTGAAGTTCTGCCGTGGACTTGGGCAGTGGGGCCTCCACAATGGCCTTGACTTTGTCCCTCACCCAATGGAGACCTGATGCATCAACCCAGAACCCCAAGAAATCCGCTTCAGGGACCCCAAGCAGGCACTTTTCCCGTTTCACCTTAAGGCTGGCCTCATTGAAGCGGTGGAGGACTATGCAGAGATGGGTGGCAAATTCATCCGGGGTCGCTGTGGCAATGAGGATGTCATTGAAAAATGGCATCACTCCAAAGATCCCTTTTAAAAGGCAGTCCATTAAATGCTGAAAGATTCCTGGAGCCACACTCACCCCAATCTGTAACCATTTCACCTTGAACACCCCCCGGTGTGTGACTATGGTCTGAGCGGTGGCCATGGCATCATCAACTGGATCTTGGAGTCGTAGTGGATAACTCGCTGAAAATGTCTACACAATGTGTAGCTGCAATAAAGAAGGCCAACGCTATGCTGGGGATTATTAGGAAGGGAATTGATAACAAATCAGCCAGTATCATCATGCCCCTGTATAAATCATTGGTGCGACCTCATTTGGAATACTGTGTACAGTTCTGGTCACCACATCTCAAAAAAGGATATTATAGCATTGGAAAAAGTGCAGAGAAGGGCAACTAGAATGATAAAAGGGTTGGAACACCTTCCCTATGAAGAAAGGTTAAAATGCTTGGGGCTCTTTAGCTTGGAGAAACGACGGCTGAGAGGTGACATGATCGAGGTTTATAAGATTATGAATGGGATTGAGCAGGTTGAGAAAGAAGTACTTTTCTCCCTTTCTCACAATACAAGAACTCGTGGGCACTCTATGAAATTGCTGAGCAGTCGGGTTAGAACAGATAAAAGGAAATACTTCTTCACCCAAAGAGTGATTAACATATGGAATTCACTGCCACAGGAGGTTGTGGCAGCTGCAAGCATGGACAGTTTCAAGAGGAAATTAGATAAACATATGGAGCAGAAGTCCACCAGTGGCTATTAGCCACAGGGTATAGATGGGAACTCTCAGTCTGGGGCAGGTGATGCACTCTATTCTTGGTGTTGGAAGGGGCAGCAGTGGGAGGGCTTCTGGTGCCCTGGCCCCACTGCTGGACCTCCTGATGGCACCTGGTATATTTTGGCCGCTGTGTGACAGAGTGTTGGACTAGATGGGCCATTGGCCTGATTCAACATTGGCTTCTCTTATGTTCTTATGTTCTTATGTTCTTATGTTCTTAACTGGCAGTTGTTGGTATGCCTGGGTGAGGTCCAACTTGCTGAAGATTTTGGCCCCTGCTATGGTGGCTAATATGTGACTTACTACCAGGACTGGGTACACATGGTTTTGCAGAGCCTTGTTCAAGGTGCATTTGTAGTCTGCACAGATGTGGGCATCACTGTTGGGCTTCATGGGGGTGACTATGGGGGTCTCCTAGGCTACATGGGAGACTGGTTCCAGGACCCTTTGCACCACCAAGTGGTCAAGCTCCATGTCAATTTTAGGTCATAGGGCAAATGGGGCACTTCAGAACCATATGCAGATGGGGGCTACCTTAGGGTCAAGTTGTAAGGAAACTGGGGGCCCCGTGTAACATCCCCTATCAAATACTGTGGGGAATTCCCCACAAACATCACTAAAGTTTTTTTGGGCACATTGCTTAACCTCCTCGATTGTGATTCCGAGCAGAGCAAACCAAGCCTGCCCTAGGAGGCTGACCAGGTTCCCTTCGACTACTATTAAGTCTAGGTAGCCCTTGAACCCCTGAACCTGGAAAGTCCCCACACCCCATATGGGAACAGGGATTCTTTGGAGATCCACCAGGTGCAAGGATGAGGGTTGCAGGCGGGGCCCCCCATTCGGACAAAGTCTTTTAAGCATTTCCACTGAGATGATGGATGTCGCAGACCCAGAGTCTAATTACATGGAGCAGGGGGACCCCTCTATCTGAACTTGGACCTGTATTTTTGGGACCACCATCTGGCTGGGGAGATGTAGTACCTGGAATGAAGGTTGTCTTGTGAGAAGGTACAGTTCCTCCATGCCTGCGGTGGCCTGGCAGCATTGTTGTGGCTGTGTGTTCAGAGTCCAGGCACCTTTAGACCTGCAAGCGTGTGCGAGATGTTCTTGCTTCCCACATTTGTGGCATATTGTGTCGCGGAAACGGCACATCCTGTGTTCATGAGCATCTTTGCAGCTGGCACATGGTACTTGGTCGGCAGCCTTGTCTGGGTGTCCAGTACTCCGGCGGGTGAGGGTGGTTTCCTGTGGCTGGAGGGGCGGACGAGCTGGACTTCTTCTTCATCTGAGTTGTCAGATGCCACTTCAGGTAACACGTGGTGTGCCACTGATGGTGGACGGTCATGGTGGGAGGCTTCATATGTGATGGCAGTCTGTAGGGCACCATCAGTTTTGAGGGCGGTGGTGCCTACCAGTTTGCACCAGAGTTTGGCATCTTGCACACCTCAGACGAACTGCATCAGGATGTTCTCTTCCACCTTTGTGAACCCACAATCCATTGTGAGTTGGCAGAGGTCGGCCATGAAGGTGGCAGCCGTCTTGCTGGGCTTCTGGAGGTGTGCTTGTGTTTAGCCATCCATGCGTTTAGCCATCATTGTGGGCTTGGGTGCATAGTACCCCATCAAGACCATCATGATCTCATCGTATGTATTTTCCAGGAGCACCTTGGGTGCCAGGAGGCTTTTTGCTAGCCGAATGGTGGCCACTCCACATGTGCTGAGGAGTAGAGCCCTTTTCTTGCCTGTATCAGTAACCTCGTGGTAGGTGAAGAAACACATTAGCTGGTCTACCCATGATTCCCAGAACTCAGGTCTGTGGGGTTGAAGACCTTGAGGTGTCCTGGAGCAACAGCCATGGCTCTTGAGCAGGGAGCGGTATCCAGGGGAGCAGGGAGCAGTGCAGTGCTGCTCAGGAGCAGTGCGGGGCATGGCGGCTTCTACTGGATCGATGCCTGGTGCTTCCTGGATGAAGAGTCAGGATCGCTTATTGGAATCCCATCCTCATCGCCATTGTAAAGTACTGGGTTCGCAGCATGGAGACTCAGACTATGACATGCTAAACAACACACGTTTATTGTACTTCACAGAAAAGTACTGAGACAGACAAGTGATTTCAGCTCTCACATACTTTATTAGAACAGGAACAAGACACCTAAGCCGGCTCACAGGCTGGCTTTTATTCCCAAGTGAACCCACACCCATTTCTGTGGTTGGGAGATATCGAAGGCACTGAGGTGGATGGTAGGCGCGGCCATCTTACCCTGGGTGGGCGAGCGGTGGTGCGAGTTGCCACGGGATGGAGTGGCCGGGTCTGTGCTTTGAAGCTGGGCAGAAGGCATGCTGCTCTCGGGGTCAGCGGCGAGGCTCGGGAGTGATGCAGGGAGCGGCAGGCTCGATGCGGTGCTCAGGAGCGCGGCTTTGGTTGCGGTGAGCGGTGCGGTGCTGCTCTCAGGGTCAGCAGTGCGATGCTCAGGAGCGGTGCGATGAGCGGCAGGCTCGATGCGAGGCTCTTCTTCGTGGTCGTTGTTCATGTAGGGAGTTGGCATTCCACCTTTATCGCAAGTGAAAAGTACTGAGACTGACGAGTGATTTCAGCTCTCACATACTTTATTTAAAACAGGAACAAGACACCTAAGCCGGCTCACAGGCCGGCTTTTATTCCCAAGTGAACCCACACCCCAAACACATACAACACCCGTGATTTGCTATTTACAGTTAATTGAGTTACACCGGCTCCTTGATTGGAAGGATGCGAGGAGCTTCCAGTCTATTGTCTAGAGGAATGAAGCTCAGGCCCTTTGCCTGACCGCGTGGTGGACCAGTGTGAACCAGTCCGAGCACAAGGTTGCCCCGAGTCCATGTTTCTCCATGGATACACTACAGCCTGGCAAGGGCCAACTATATACACCCAACCCAGACATATCCACAGTTCCATTAGGGAGTTTGAATCTCCCACCAAAGGTCCTATTGGAGGGCTCCAGGTGACCTAGGATCCTTGGCCCCTATTGCTTTTGGGACCAAGCTCAGGACTGAGACCGCAGACCCCTGGCATTTCAACTAGGCCAATGTGCTGAAGTGCAGTAAACTTTGTCATTACACTCTCTAGCACAGGAAGCGCTCTCTCTCTCTCTCTCTCTCTCTCTCTCTCTCTCTCTCTCTCTCTCTCTCTCTCTCTCTCTCTGCATGTATATATATATATGAGGTGAACCTGAAAAATAATTATGGACAGTGGCAAGTGATCTGTAAATCAGACTAATCTACTGTACATCTTCAAAAGCTTATCCATTCGAAGAGAAAACATAAGCTTTAATGAATTTCAATCGTAACTCAATTACTATCAATATGACTAGGAAGGAGCTTTAAAAATATGAATTCAGAAGTGGTTTTCAAGGAGTCAAATGAGTCTTCTGGCAAACAATTATATATCCAGAGAGAGAAATTCAAATCAAATTAGTTTCAGCAATAGGTAAAAAAGGGATAGCTTATTCAATGTAGCCATAGATTGAGAAGATGCATTCCAAAATAATTTCCATTCCATTTCAATTTCCATCAAGAAAACGAAGTCATTTTCATCTAAGAAACTGAGACAGAATGAAATCTGGAAAGCAAAGCAAAAATATGAAGTTTCATTGCTAATATGATACACCTGAACAATCTAGAAAAAAGAACACATAAAGAGAGGTAAAAGTAATCCTTAGAAAAGTTGTCTGTAAGACAGATGTAAAACACTTGAGAAAAGTGTGAGATAGATCATCTGCATCAAGGAGCAATAAGCAATTGGCTCTACACTGACAGGGTTTTAAATTCAAGTCATGTGCCATATGGGAAAACAACACTGAATACTCCCCCCCCCGCCTTCGTTCAACTTCTCTCTTTCTCTTTGATGTTTTGCCAATACAAAGAAGTGATCGCACAAGAGTTGCCATTCAGTTGCTTAATACAGTACTTTCTAAGTCATGTTGTATACAACAATTGAATTATTGTTCCCCAGGAACTAAATTAGGAGTTATTTCTATGTGACAAAGGCTCCCTGTATATAGAGAAACTTAATTTAACACTGTGAAGTCAGAACTTGTTTAGTGAATGTCAGCTGCATTTCAGGTGGGTAGCCGTGTTGGTCTGAAGCAGCCACTGGACTCAAACTTTGTTCAGCTGCATTTCAATTAGTCACACTGCTCAGTGTTGTCTTTTTTCCACCTATGTTGCTGAACAAGGGCAATTTTTTGCCTTCTCTTTAGTGGGAAGCAAGGCAAAATGATGCATATATAGGTTTTGTTTCTTCATCCTTTTTGGCACTTTTTTCGCCTGAGCAGTAAATTAATCGCTCCTTAAGGTTATGGTTGAGTAAGGTCATTACAGCACATAGTAACTCAGTTTGCCCCCTCTTTGGGTATGAACAGTAGGAGCGTCATTTAAATTATCTACTTACTGTCTACTGTTGGTAGTCACCACTGGAAACCAGTTATCATCAATGTGAGACCTATCCTACAGAGTTCCACAGAGCACTTTTCAACTTCTATATAAAGCCCTTAGAACAGGGGTGTCAAATATGCAGCCCAGGGGCTGGATCAGGCCCCTGGAGGGCTTCTATCAGGCCCACAGTGGAACTGGCTGTCTTTTGCTTCTTCTTCCAGTTCTGCTGCTGCTGTGTCATCATAGGTTTGCAGCTTACAGATACACACCTGAACAGCATACTCAAGATTGCAACAGCACAGATGTTTGGATGCAATAATTCAGAGCAAGAGGTGTCAGTTATCAGACACTGTTAAATAAACAAAATATTGCAAGAGTGCTAATGTTTTAAGCATGTTGTGTTTGTGTCTTTATAAAGTTTATATCTCTGCTACCTGGCATTACATTTTATGACACACATGGCTGGGCCCAGCAAGGTCTCATTTATATCAGACCCAGCCCTCATAAAAAATGAGTTTGACACCCCTGCCTTAGGACAGATCACCTTGTCAATATATAGAGAGTATCTGTCAAGGATCCACTATGACTGGTTGGTAGCTCATCAGTGGTCATTCTTGCAATCTCCCAAGAAGGGAGACAAAGGTGACATTTTATGTGCTGATGAAGCCTCATTCTGACAGGCCAATCAGAGGCAGGAAATGGGCAGGCTACTAAATAGCCCTCATATGCCTCCACATTGCTCGAACAGGCCTAATTTGTACCTATCCTGCCTCCCATCCAGCAGAGTAGGATTAGCTGGCTTCTTCTGGGATGATTTGGATTTTTTTTCTCCTGTGCCCAAATTGTTAAGAGTATTTGGGTGGGTTGCCTACTCCCCAAGCATCAATAACCATCTCAGAGTCACAAAAAGTTCCTGCTACAAAAAGAGTCCTGCTGGTGACCAATTGCTTGGAAGAGCAGAAGTACCTAATAATACTGCTGGTAGATGACACAATCCACCAAAAGTTAGCCACAGCTAAATCATGCTGAAATCAATAGGTCTTAATGTCCCTATGACCAAATTCCATTATTTTGATTCCAACTGGATTTAGAATCAAACTTCATGCTAGACCATGAAATTGCATGTGATGTTAATGAAAACAACAGCAGGAGGCTTCAAATAAGAGCAGAAGGGGGGGTGAAGCTGAAGATGTAGTGCTTAACCTTTCCCCTGCCTTTTATTTTCTGCTCAAATTAACTGGATTTTCTCCATCCAGCTTCCCTATATCTTTCACACAAGCATGATAAGAAGTATTATTTATTTATTTATTGGATTTATACCCCGCCCTCCCACATGGGCTCAGGGTGGCGAACAAGAGGCAGCAAGCCATACATTGCCGATAACACATGGGGCAATGACATATAAAATACTTAAAAGCATAAATAATCAGCTAGCAATAAAACAATTAGAGCAGTGGAAAACAAAACATATATCTCAGTTAGAACCGGTCAATGATTGACACTCTGGCAGCATATTGCCCCTGCTCCAATGATGTCCCACCAAGTTGTAATCTCATACCAGGGCCAGTATGCCTCATGGTATCCCCACGGTGATGGTCCAATTGTGGTGGCAGCCCCTACTCAAAAGCCTGGTGAAAGAGCTCCATCTTGCAGGCCCTACAGAACTGCATAAGGTCCCACAGGGCCCTGATCTCCTCTGGGAGCTCATTCCACCAGGTAGGGGCTGCTACCGAAAAAGCCCTGGCCCTGGTAACAGCATATTTGGCCACCTTGGGGGCTGGAATAGCCAGCAGATGTTGTCCCCGGACCGTAGCGCTCTTGGGGGAACATATGGGGAAAGGCGGTCCCTGGCCATATAGGGCTTTAAAGGTAAGTACCAGCACTTTGAAGCGGATCCAGTATGCTATTGGCAGCCAGTGCAACACCCGCCTCAAGAGTACCATCAACAGCCTGGCTGCTGCATCCTGCACCAGCTGCAGCCTCCGGATCTGTGACAAAGGCAGCCCCATGTAGAGAGCAATGCAGTAGTCTAGCCTTGAGGTGACCGTCGCATGGATCACAGTGGCCAGGTCATCACGGTCGAGGTAGGGGATCAACTGTCGTGCCAGCCAAAGGTGGTAATATGCTGACTTGACAGTGGCTGTCACCTGGGCCTCCATCATTAAGGAGGGGTCCAGGAGCACCCCCAAACTCCTAACCTCCAGCGACAGCACCAAAGGTGCCCCGTCGAAGGTCGGGAGAGGGAGCCCCTGTCTTCACCGGGTTTAGCTTCAGTCGGCTCCACCTGAGCCAACCAGCCATGCCTGCAATGCCCTATGCAGGTCATCAGGGCTAGAGTCCAACTGGCCACCCAACATCAGATAGAGCTGGATGTCATCTGCATATTGGTGACACCCAAGCCCATAACTCTGGGCAATCTGGGTGAGGGGGTGCATATAGATGTTGAATAGCATCGGAGACAGCACTGCCCCTTGCGGCACCCCACACTCAAGGGGGTGCCTCTGGGACCACCGCTCTCCAATCACCACCCTCTGTTCCCGACCTTGGAGGAAAGAGGCAAACCATTGAAGGGCAAGCCCCTGAATCCCCACGTCGGTGAGGCGGCAGGTCAGCAGCTGATGGTCGACCGTATCGAATGCGGCTGACAGATCTAACAACAGCAATGCCGCCACACCGCCTCAATCCAGATGCCTTCAGAGATTGTCAGTCAGGGCGACCAGCACCGTCTCCGTCCCATGACCTGGGTGAAAGCCAGACTGGAAGGGATCTAGGACTGAAGCATCCTCCAGAAACAAGTAGAAAAAGTTGGCCCCAGATCCCAGGATCACAGGCTCTCAGTTCTACAGCCTCTCAAATTTTATTTTTCTTTTTTGATTTTCTTTTAAAATGGAACAAAATAGGTAGCTTGTCCATTAGTACATCAAGGAGAGAGAGAGAGAACACACTGATATCATTCTGTTATTTTTAAGAACATAAAATATTGTATAGAGTGTGTGTGTTAAGTGTTATCAAATTGCTTCTGACTTATTGTGACCTTATAAATTAATTGTATATAGCATGGTGTACATTATTGAGTGTATAATAGTATGTAAAATATATGCATTAACTAAATTAAACTTTTGAAACACTTTCTGATTACTTGCCTGGGACACAGAAATTTGGAAAAAAATGTGTGTCAGGCAGAGCAACAAAACTTCTTCAGATTAGCTGGTTTTAATTACCTTGTTAACACAGTGCATTAATTTTATTGTAGCAAAAATAAGAGCTGTGAACAGGTGAGAGTTCTTAGAGTTCTTTTCCAATAGCAAGATTTAATGAAGGGACATATGTTTATGAATGGTATGTATGCATGTATAGACACTAACACATGGATATGGGATGAAAAACTGTTCACAAAATTTAAAAGCTTGCCAGATCTCCTGATTTCTAAAGCCATTTTCAATGTTCTGAGAAGTGGAACACTCTCTTGCTGAGGAATTTAAGAACATACTTTCTCCATATCAAATTGTATCAGCCATAGTGGCTGTTGTATTTAGTCATTTTTTTAAAAAAATTGCCATTTTATTGAGAGACTTGCAATGTGCATAATTGCCTTTAAAACAGCTTACTAGTTATGGATTTACCATTTTTTAAAATGGATTTACCATGAATTTACCATTTATCTCAACTTGACGCTACAGCATGAATCCTAGGACACTGACTAGTATGAAACCTGCTTTGTTAATTGGGTCAGACCTTGTCTTTTGACAATGTTTGGATATCATGTCAGCAAAGCAGATAGTTCTCCACATCTGCTAGTTCTGAATAACTTCATAACAAGTTGCAGGTTCATTTTTTTTGTTTTAATGTTTTATTAAAAGAAAGAATAACAAATAATAGAGAAAGCAGAACAAACAAAGAAGAAAAAACTATATAAAATAAAAGGTGGCTTTTGATTTCCTCTATGACAAATGTAAGTCTGATGACAAAGTTTTCTCTTACTCTGTGGTTACAAAGAAATGCTCTCTCTCTCTTTTCTATTATTTAAATTCCTTATTCATCAAAACCACAAATTATCAAGTTATTATTACCTATTTCACGCAAAAAGTCTATAAGGAGTTTCCATTCAGCAGTAAACGTATTTACTGTCTTTTCTCTAATCAGTGAAGTAAGTTTAGCCATCTCTGCAAGTTCCAGCACCTTTACCAATCATTCCTCTATTATAGGCAATGTCAAACTCTTCCACTTTTGCACATATGATAATCTTGCTGCCATTATCATATATAAGAACAAAGTCCCATGTCTTCTTTCCAGCTGAGTGTCCATTAATCCCAAAAGGATTCTGGTTTCAATTGTATATTAATCTTTAAAATCTTCTGAATTATAAATGTATTTCTATCCAGATTTTTTTTTTTTTGCTTTCTTACATATCCACCACATATGGTAAAATATTCTTTCATGTTGTTCACATTTCCAACATAGACTCAAAGTATCTTTATACATTTTGACCAATTTCTCCAGAGAAATATACCAGCAGTACATCATCTTATAAAAGTTCTCTATCATTTTAACTACATATTTTCCCATTGTTCCATTTCTATGTCATATCCAAAATTTTAGCCCATTTCACTCATTCTTCCTCTGTCTCAAATGCTGACAAGAGTTTATACATTTTGGCAATAACATGTTCATCATTTGTACACAGTCCTGTTTCAAATTCAGATTGCTCAAAATCATAAAGCCTTTTTATGTACTTTAAACCTTTTTTAGATTTGTAAATAAGAAAACCATTGACAAGTATATCTTTCTGTTATCAAATCTTCTCTTGATTTTACTTTATATTCACCTTGCAAAAATTCTTAACATATCATGGTATGTTAACCATTTATATAAATTGTCATTTCTCTTCTGTAGTGAGCGTCTTGTGATGATAGTCACAAAGGTATTTTGGACAAATCCTAGGTTTATATTTATTCCATATTCTCAAAATGGCATGTCTAACATAGTGGTTATTAAATTCTACATTAATCTCAGCTTTGTCATACCACAGGTATCCATGCCACCCAAATCTCAAATCACGTCTTTCTAACTCCAATAATCTTCTGCTTTTTAGCAAGATCCATTCTTTCATCTACACTAAACAGCAAGCAGCAAAATATAATTTCAAATCAGGTAACCCCAATCCTCCTCTTTCCTTTTCATCCTTTAATATCTTTTAGTTCCCTTGCCATACAAATCTAGATATATCTTTCTGCCATTGTTTAAATAGCACCTCTGTTGTCAAAACAGGAATTGTCTGAAACAAAAATAACACTCTCAGTAAGACATTCATCTTAATCACAGATACTCTCCCCAAAAGTTGAACTTTGTCCCATCTTAACAAATCTTTTTTAAATTTCATTCCAAGTCTTAACATAATTATTTGAAATAACATACAATTCACATTTGTCAAGGTGATACCCAAATATTTTACATTTTTTTATTTTAAAGCCTATTTTGTTTATCAATTTTATTTGGTGCTGTATTTTCATATTTTTGTTAACATCTTAGTGTTGTACATATTTGATTCCATGTCAAAAATGAAGTCAAATGAGGAGGAAGATCTATGTTTTATTTCAATTAACAGGAAAACAATTGGACCAAATAGTCCATCCAAAATTGACTACTTTCTTCTTCTTTTTCTTCATCTTCTTCTTCTTCTTGAACATATTCTGAGCATATTCAGGAAATACATGATATTTTATACATGGACTGACATCATCAAAAAAAATATTCAAAAAGCATAATTGGTTACAAAAGACAGTGGTCATTTGAATAATAAGCCTCTGATTTGTCAGATGTAAAGAAACACATATCTACATCAAATCTATGTAAAACCTAAGTGCTTACTTAACCTAACCTAAATGATAATGGGCAAGGATTCTTCATATCCTAAACAAAAGTGTTTGTTGTTCCTGATATGAGACCAAAATCTTATTTGACCCAGACATTGCAAAGTCTTAAGAACTACAGAATCATGAACTTTGTACCTATTATGTTGTCTGCTCACAGTATCAGACCTACAAGAGAAAAGCCTTCTATATAACAGGCCTTTCTAACATCCTAATAAACTATTACTTAAAAGAGAAATCCATAAAACCAAGGGAAAAAATATGAATATGAACAATCAAGAAGAAAAAACCTATATAAAAAAAATCTTTATATTCCCATTCATACTACATTAGTCTTCTGTTTATTGACCTTAAAGCCCAGTACTGCACCAAATTCTTTCAATTTGGCCATTAAAGTTTCAATTCCCTTAAAAGGATCTTCCAGGACCAGCACCAAATCATCTGCAAAGGCTCTTTACTTATAAGCCCCTCTTTTAATCTTTGCACTTCCTTTTTTTTTTTTGGCCCCCCGAAGGGAATTTTTTATTGCATTTTCTAAATATCTACAGAAAAGGGGAAGGGTACTAAGATAAACAACTACAAGAAAGGGATGATAGGAAAGAAAATCCAAGGTGTGATGATCGTATACAATGCTTACAAATATGGCATTAACAAAACAAACAAACAAACAACTTTCAGTTGTAAACCCTGAAGGTGACAGTTGAATACATCGCTTATAGAAGCTCTAGCTCATACTGACTGTTTGGAGTATACTTCTAAAATACACTTAAATTTCTTTTATGCAAACATCAGGCATCCTCATCATCTGGTTACAATAATTTCTGCCTATCTGGCTATTGCTTTCTGCTCATCTGACTATTTAAATTTTTTTAACCAACCATTACCTGCAATCCAAAACTATTTAAGTAAGGTTATTAAATACATCCAAATTAGGCTTGAATATGCTTCTCCTGAAGGCTCTCCATTCACCCTCTTATTAAGAAAGAGAAAAGAAAGAAAAGAAAGAACCTAAGTAGGCATCAGATAACATCCCCTTCCCCTTTTCCTTTTATGATACTAGTCAAAGTTAATAAGATGCATTTAAATTTCATTTGAGCACTCATCCTCAAACATTCATCTTTTCAGTTTAAACCCTTCCCCCTTATTTTATCCAAACATCCCCCCCCTCAGCCAAAAGTCTTACCTCCAAAAAGGATCTTCACTGGAGAATCTTCTCCCCTCGATCTTCTTCAGCTCACAGTCCATATTGTTAATATCTTCTGGAACTCCGCTATCTCCTGGACCTTTAATCCACGTAGTCACTTTTCACCCAACATTTCATTAGCTATGTCCCCCTATCAAAATATATAGTAATTTTATTTTTAGGAGAAGAGTTTCCCCTTCCTCTGCTTGTCATAGGAGAACATAGCTGCTTTACTACCCCACCAATCTTTCTCAGTGGAATTTATTGTTCAGTTAAACTTTCAACTTCCTGAAGAAGACTCAGTTTCATTTTAATTCTTTCGACGCAACAGGCGCCATTTCCAGAGGTGCCATTTCCAACGCCAGGGGTCTGTTTATCTTCTTTTTGTTGCCAGATTGTCGGGATCCCATAAATCCATCAAATTGTTCCGTCACCTCCAATGATTCTCTAGGTCTATCCATCTTATTTCCAGTTAATTCCAAAGTATTTTATTTTTAAAAGGGGGGACTTCCCCCTACCATTCAACACTTCACAGCCACTACTCACAGAGATGTTTAGAGTCTCTTTAAGAAGAAAAATAATGCTTTCCAGTGCCTAAAAAGGTTATTTTCAAATGTTTACACAGTCACTTTGTCTTTCGAGAGGGGAGATTTCTCACCCTCTGTCTGCTAAAGGAAGGTTCTGCAGCGTTTCCAGCCAATATTCAGGAAACACTTCAACTCTTGTAAGTTTTCCCATTCAATACTTTCTCTCTTTTCTGGCATTCTCTTCACTCCGCCTAGCCCTTAAGAGTTTTATTTTTATATTGTTATAATGGGAGAGGGAGTTCCATTTCCCACCTGCTTCTTTTTTTTAGGGGGGGTAGACTTTGCTCCACTCTGTCTCTTACTGCGGTGTTAACAGTCTTTAAAAGAGAAAGTTCTGATTCTTCCTTCTAGCCATTTCTAGCTAGCCATATAGTGCATTTTCAGATGCTGGCTGAGTCCAGACTGGCAGTTTGCCCCGGGAAGGGACCCGGGCTGACAACGATTCAATACCGAAGTAAATGGGACGTTCACACAGGCACATCTGCCTGGCGTCCCCCACCCGTAACCTACCAGTGCTGTTGCACTTCACTGCCGGATTAAAAAAAAAAAATGATAGAAGCCGTTGCAAATCCGAAAGCCCATGTACGTCGCGCGTTTCTCCGCTTCCGGGGAGTCTGAACGCGCAGGCGAAAAGCCGGGCAGAAGCTGCGTTGGGCACGAGGCAGCAGTGGTGTGATTGGCTGTGCTCCGCTCCACTGTCCAATGCGGTGCTGGCATTGCAGGGCCAAAAAAAAAAAAAACCGGCAAAATGCGCTTAGGCGCATGAGCGCATGAGTGCTCATGCGCACATACACCCAAACACCCACAGCCAAATTAATGGGGAAATGGTGAATATAGCACGCCTCCGTCGCGGCAGTCTGAACGCTCCCACACGCCTCCGTCCCGTATCTTCCAGCAGCGGCCCCCGCTGTGTGGACAGGAAAACTCGGTATAGTTTAATCCGGGGTTTTTTTGCTACAACTGGCTACTGGAGCAAACTGCCAGTCTGTACTCAGCCGCTGTTTTTAAAGTCCCAAATGCTTGCTTATCTGTAACTCAGTTCTTAGATCTCAGCATTCCTCCATACAGTCCCTTCAAGCTCCATTTATCCAATAGTAATTTCCTTTATCTGATCATCCGGGGGGGGGGTCTGCAATTACCTCCCCCCTCATGCTTGCAGGGATAAACTCTTCCCTCTAATGCTTCATTAACTTGTACTCACACTTCTTCAGTTACTTCCATTGATTCAGCCAGTCACTTAATTAAAGCTTGATCACCGCCCGCTTGGTTTTCCGGTACGCAAAGTCTTGACCAGTACTGGAACACAGTGGAGAGACCATCAGGGTAAAAGGATGCCCCCACCCCCAGGCTAAAAGCTGGGGAGGTGGTGAACCTCAGTGCCCCCTGACTCAGGGCTCATCCCTCGAGCCCTGGGGAGATGCGTACAATTGCGCCCCCTCTCTATCCACTGGTTTGCAGTTCATGTCCCTGGGAGCCAGGAGAAATGGCTGCCATCAGCCTGCCAACCTGGAAGTGCCTTCAATCTTTGCACTTCCAATTCTATCATCTTGTCTTATGTCTCTATTCAGTTTTTCAAGAACAAGAATAAACAAAAGAGATGACAGTGGACAACCTTGTCTTGTCCCTCTTTGTATCTCACATGGTTTAGTCACATGTCTATTGCTAATTGTTTGTGCTGTCTGAGAGGTGTAAATCAATTTTACCCATTTTATAAAATTTTCTCCAAAATCCATATCCTTCAATACTTTAAACAAAAAGGTCCAGTTCAAATTGTCAAAGGCCTTCTCTGCATCTAAGATCAATGCAGCTTTTTTTTTTTAAAAAAAATATTTTTCCAAATATTCAAAAAATGTCTAATACAGTTGTAACATTATCTCTCGACTGTCTTTTAGGTAAAAATCCAGTTTGATCTTCATAAATAAATTCTTGAAGAATTATTTTAAGTCTTTCAGCTAATGTCATTGTGAACAACTTGTAATCTTTATTCAATAATAATATTGGTCTATAATTTCTTGTCAATGCTGGGTTTTGTCCATCTTTGAGTACTAATGTTATATTGGTCTCTATCCGTGTCTTGGCATCTTTCCTCCCTGTATTGTAGAATTCATCATATTTTGTAAAGGTTGTAAAAGTTCATCCTCAAAGCAGTTGTAGTATATGCCCAAAAGGCCATTTGGTCCTAGAGCCTTTCCTGGATTAATCTTTTTTTATGGCTTCCAGCACTTCTCTTATTGTTATAGGGCTGTTCTTAATTTGTCCTTATTGTTCTGTAATCCTGGGTAAATTTTATTTTCTGATATATTCATCTATTTATTTCAATGGGATATCATGACTCTTATATAAATTTGAATAATACTAATAAAATATTTTTGTATAGTAACAATATCCATTAATACAATATCTCCCTCTTGTATTTTCAATATCATTTTCTTTTTCTTTTTGCAATTTCTAACGCAACCATTTCCCTGGCTCAAGGACATCATCTTCCAGTAGAGTTGCCAGACCCCCTGGTGAAGGCAGAGGTCCCCTGCTGCCAGGTACCACCTTCCCAGCACTGATCAGCTAGCTGGCAGGGGAAACTTACCCAAAAAAGAGGAAGATCCATTGGACATGCTGTGACATGTCTGTTTCACTGCCCAGATGACCCAGAAGTGATGTCATCACATCCAGGACATTGGGGTAACACCCTGGTATTTGGGCAAAAACTCTATGGTAGAAGCCAAATTTAACATAGAGTTTTTGCCTAAATACAAAAATGTTGCTCTAATGTCCTGGACATTATGATGTCACTTCTGGGTCATCTGGGCAGTGATATGGACATATCACTATATGTTGGATGGGCCTCCCTGCTGCTCCCATCCCTCCCATCTCTCTCCAGTTGCCAGGAAAGACCTGGCAACCCAATCTGCCAACCAGTATATGACTTTTTGAAGGACTGTATGATGAACCTGTTCCTGACACACTTACAAAAGGCATTAGTCTCCCATGAAATACTACATCACAAATTATTCTGTGAACTTAGGCAGATCATGAAAAGGAGGGCAGGAAGGGTTACATCAGTGCTTAGTTCTTGTGGCCCTTTCTTACATGCCCAGGAAAATGCCAATCACCACTTTGGGGTCAGGAAGCAATGGTCTCCAGACCAGTTTGACCAAGGAACCTGGAAGGTTTTTTGCCATCTTTTTGGGCATGGAGCAGAGGCCACTGGAGGTGTGGGGGTGAGGTATTTGTGAATTTCCTGCATTGTGCAGGGGGTTGAACTAGATGATCCTGGAGGTCCCTTCCATGAGTCTATGAAATAATCAAGCTAATATGTAACTATACATATAAAAAACAGTGAAGCACTTATCCTGGATGTTTAAGTACATCCAGTTACAGAGCTTTTGGGGTGACACTTCCACTCTAGACATCTTCCAGTCTGGCTTCCATCTGGGACACGGGACAGAGACAGCACTGGTCACCTTCATGGATGACCTTCAGAGGCATCTGGCTCGAGGCATATTGGTAGTGCTTTTGTTGTTAGACCTGTTGGCAGCATTCGACATGGTTGACCATCAGCTACTGATCCACTGCCTCACTGACACTGGCATTCAGGGGCTTGCCTTACAGTGGCTTGCATCCTTTTTTCAGGGTCAGGGACAAAAGGTGGCACTTGGGGAACAGCTGTCCCAAAGGCATCCACTGATTTGTGGAATGCCCCAAGGGGCAGTGCTTTCCACAATGTTATTCAACATCTACATGCACCCCTTGCCCAGATTGACGAGAGAGATGGCTTTGGTGTCACCAGTATGCAGATGACACCCAGCTCTATCTGTTGTTGGGCGGTCAGTCTGATTCTATACTGGAAGATCTGGACTGGGCATTGAAGCTGTGGCTGGTTGGCTTAGACTGAGTTGACTGAAACTGAATCCAACAAAGATGGAATTCCTGTGCCTGAGTCAGTGTGGTCCAGGGGTACAGCTGGTGCCAGCACTGGAGGTTAGGCGTTTGGGATTGCTCTTGGATGTTTGGAGGCCCAAGTAGCAGCCACTGCCAGGTCAGCCTTTTATCATCTTCGGCTGATTAGGCAGTTCCCTTTCTCGAATACAATGACTTGGCAATAGTGATCCATGTGATGGTCACCTCAAGATTGGACTACTGTAAAACTCTCTATATGGAGCTGCCCTTGTCCCAAATCCAGACGCTGCAACCAGTGCAGAATGTTGATGGGTATCCCTATGCGGGAGCACATCCAGCCTGTACTGAAGGCACTGCACTGGCTGCTGATAGCATACCAGATTCACTTTGAGGTGCTAATTTTAACCTTCGAAGCCCTATATGGTCAGGGTCTCGCAAACCTGAGGAACCGTCTTTCCCCACATGTTCCCTGGAGAGCACTGCGGTCAGGGATGCAAAATCAGTTGGCCCATCCAGGCCCTAAAGATGTCCATCTGGCAACAACCAGGACCAGGACCTTCTTGGTGGTGGCTCCATCCTGGTGGAATGAGCCCCTGGAAGAGATCAGGGCCCTGTGGGACCTCTTACAGTTCCACAGGGTCTGCAAAATGGAACTCTTCCACCAGGCATTCAACTAGGGAGCTGCATCATACACCAAGGAGTATCCCTGTGCCCTGGCTTTACCATATTTACCATCTTTCACCTCCAGCCTGTGCCCTGGCCTACCATTGTTGTGTCTAGTCTGCACACATGCATAATAAGTGAGCAAACTGAACTGTTATGAAAGTTATGGGAATCATATGGTCACCTAAGATATATTAGAATTTTTCTCCTCTTGTTTTATTTGATAGTTCCAGCTTTTAACTGTGTTTTAATTTATTTATATTTATGTTATATGTTTATATACATTTTAATTGTATTTATGAAATGTTGTGTAAGCTGCCCTAAGGTCACCTTTGTGGGGAGGGCTGGATATAAACTGAATAAATAAAGAAATAAATAAAATTAGAAGAAGAAGAAAAGATTGGATTTATACCTTGCCCTTCACTCAGAGTCTCAGAGTGACTTGCAAACTCCTTTCTCTTCCCCTCCCCACAACAGACACCCTGTGAGGTAGGTGGGGCTGAGAGAGCTCTTTCATGAACTGCCCTTTCAAGGACAGCTGTGACAGAACTATGGCTTGCCCAAGGTCACCCAGCAGCTGCAAGTGGAGGAGTGGGGAATCAAACCCGGTTCTCCCAGATTAGAGTCCAGGCACTTAACCACTAAACCAAACTGAATATGTAGTATTCTGAAAAGGCTGACAGAAACAAGGTCATGTGGCTTAGATATCTTTCATTACTAACTCTCTCTATATATATTTAGTCAAAAGCAACAAAAGGAGTCAAAAGGAATATAATTCAAACTGGGAATTAACTTTTGCAAAATTATTCAGAAAAGGTGCTAGTATCTCCAAACCTGCACATCTATTTATTGGACATAAACCTATGGAGAAACAACAACTTGAAAATAAATTGGGGAGTAAGATTCCTTGGTTTAGCTATTCACAGGTAATGCATATGTTAAGAGACCCAGCAGTAAAACTCATTAATTCTAGATCCCCAACTTCATTGGAATAACTTATAAAAAATACTGATGGATCATCAAAAGGACTACTCTCCAAAATATATAATATTGGCTTCTGGTTTGGTGATCTAATGGCAGACACATCTCTCGGAAGCCCCCAAGGATGTGATCTGTGAGCCGTTGGAGGAGGCGGTGCGACTGTATGTGCCTCCTGGGGACCCATGCAATGGGTCCCTAGCCATGGGGCACTAAGAATCACCTCTCCACCGGCACGTTACCAGTGGATTGAGGCGGTCCCATGCCCTGACGGCCGCTGTGTTCCAGTACTGGACTCAGAGATGCACACAGGACAAGCGAGTGGAGGTCAAGCATACTACACGACTCATGGTAAGATCTACTAGAACTACATTGAAAGTGAGTGCTGGTTGAAACAAGCACCAGAGACTTTGTCTGAAAGTTCCCCCTAAAGCAAGCAAGGGGAGGGCAGGAACTTCCCCACGATAATGAAAATGGGCTTAAAGCATGAGGGGGGATGGATTTGAAAGCAGAATGAGACTTTAGTAAAGACTTTCCAAGAGACTTACAAGTGATTTGTAGACTCCAGAGGCTTTTGGTAATTTTCTTTAAACATAAACATCCTCAAAGATGTCACTGAGAAAGATGGAGAAAGGTAAGCAAACGAAACCTAAGCCTCCTTCAGGAAGTGCTAGCCCAGCGAGTGTGGTCACGGGACCGGATGTAACCATAGACTTCTCAAAGATGCTAACAGATGCTTTACAACCCCTGCTGGAGCAAATAATGACACTTAATCAAAATTTTGCTGCACAGCAACTCCAGTTAAATGAGACTATGAAAAAAACAGAGCAACATGCGGAGAACCTTAAGGAAGTGTATGCCAATACTAAAAAGCTTAAAAAGCAAATGCAGGAAATAAAAAAGAAGAGAAACTCTGATGAAGCCCAGCTTCTGCAGCTTCAAATGGAAAAATCAAGCTTTATTCTGAGATGTTCCTGAGAATAAAGGGGAGAATCTTTGAGTGATGCTTTGGGACTGGTTGCAGATTTGAAAGCGGATGTTCTTCAAAGCGAGATGGATGTGATCTATAGATCATATTCCAAATATATAAAGAAAAATAATCTGCCCTGGGAGGTGGTAGTTAGATTTTCCAGAAGACATATGAGGGACCAGATTTTAATGGCAACAAACGGAACTGTCCTTAAAATTGATGGCAAGAAGAGTTTTGAAAGACACTCCCTTTGAAATAAGGGGAAAAGGAGGGGGGGATACAAAGACTTGGCTTTGTTTCTACAAAAGTAAAACATAACCTCTAAATGGATTGTACCTGAAGTCATACTCTTCAAATTTAATGAAAAGAGGGAAAAGATTGACTCTGTTATGAAAGCACGGGAGTTCCTGCAGCAACAACTTGGACCAACAGGAGAAGAAGATGACAAGGAAAGCAGCAAGGGAAGTGATGATGGAGCACCTACTGGAGAAGACTCGGATTCAGAACATGGGGTGGCTGCCCCCAAGGAAGGATATCGATTGAGGGAAAGAAGAGGCAAATGAGTTGCCAACTCTCTCTGAAGTCTATTTTTCTTTTTATACTTAAACATTCTTTTGTACTGTTCTTTACTAAGCCAGATCATCTGGACTTGAAGTATATAAGTGGTTTTTATGATCATTTTTAATATAACAAATTACTCTTTTTATCATTTAAAACTTTATATTGTAACCATTGTATTACCACCACTTCTTGGGTTTTTAGTGGTTATCTTTACTTTCTCCTGTAGTTTATAGTTCACCTTCCTTGTTTAGTTGTAGTTTTGGAAATTAATTAAATATATATATATATATATACATATATATAATATTCTACTCATGACTGACAGCAATAAAATGCTACTGTATCAAATACATTGGGATATGGTAACAGACTTTCATAGGAAACATGGCAAAATATCTGGACATCACCCAGTCTAACTTCGAACATCTTTGCATTAAAATTTCAAGACTTTAAAATTATGTCCATATGGTACCTCCCTCTGAGCCACCTCCATAAATTCAAATACTCATCAAGTCAAAATTGTTGGAAACTCTGTGGGAGAAAAGGTGATTTCCTACATTGCTGGTGGGAATGTAAGCCTATTAAAGCCTACTGTACAAAAATCCTATAGGAAATCTATAAAATTACTGCTTTGAATTTACCATTGTCTCCCGAATTTGTACCACTGGGGTTCTGGACAGATCCTTTCAGTAATAAAAGAGGGGGAACCCCAGATTATTTCAGTGTTATTGACCACCACAAGAACATTAGCATCAAAATGGAAAAGCCCATATATTCCTCTCCTGTCAGAATGGAGAGAGAAATTATGGGAATATTTAATTCTAAATAAAATATCAATGTGCTCAAACCCTTACACTCTAGACAATGCCTACATGAAAATGGTGATTTGGTACCCCATAGTTCAGTATTTAATGGAAAATAATGCCTTGCCAAAAAAAATCCACACTGTCATGATTTCATCTGTTTTTAACATGACTTGAGGATAACTATAAATAATAGCTGAAGCCCTTACTCTTGTGAGTCATAGACAGTGATTTTACTTGGGATTGAACTGTAGCACACTGGGTAGAGTTTGATTTGTGGGTGATTACTTTTATACATTTATGCATTTGTGTGGTTGTGTTGTGGAGTTTGATCGGATTTGTGTTTGTGATAATCATACGTTGTATTCCTGCAAACCAAAAAAAAAAAATTATATATATACTAGGGAGCAAAGCCCGTTGTGGTGGAAGACAACGGGCCCTAGCATTTTAGCATTTTAGGAACCATCACTAGTTTGGGGGAAATTATAAATTAAACCTCTGCGGTTTAAAACTTTAATAAACCTTAGTTTAATCCACATGGTTGTCTGGCTTCTTCATTCTGGAAGTGTGAAAAGAATTAAAAGAAAGTCCATGTCTTTCACATCACTATTATAGTAGCTAGATCAGGGGTGGCCAAACTTATTGTGCGGCTCCTGGAAAGAAGGTTGAGGAAGTGAAGGGCAGGCATACCTCCCCAACTGGTCTTCCCTTTTCTAAACAATGTTCCCCTTCCTGGATAGGCTTGAAGTTGGGGGTGGGAAACAGAGAAAGAAAGCAAATTTAATATTAAATGCATTCTCAAAGCAACACCCCCCTCCAGCCAGCTTGGAGAAAGCATTTGTCTCTTTAAATATCATTATCAATATCTGTTTTAACTTATTTTGTTTTTATTTCTGACAGTTCTATTTAATGTAAATATTAATAAAAAGCAAATTTGCATATTTTCCAATAAAAACATGGGTGTAATATTTGTTCATGTCTTGTGGCTCTCAGACATCTGATGTTTCTTCTATGTGGCTCTTACTTTAAGCAAGTTTGGCCACCCCTGAGCTAGATTATGTCAATGACAAAAAGCTCAACCAGCCATGCAGTTCCTAGGCATAAGTCCTGTTACATAGATCTAAGTAGACATCAGAAGGCACTCATTCTTTACTTCTGTATAATATCAAAAACAATCTGTGACCAGGAGCTATTCCACTTGGTCTAGATGTCCTTAGTATGACACACACATATAAGGGAATAAGGACTGGAATGTATCACTTTAAGCAGGAAAAATCCAGCACTGAACTTCCTTCATTTTTTTTAAAAAAAGCAGGACTCTGGAGAGGTGGTATACAATGCCCTAAATGCAATAAATTTTCAAAATTAATGCAATAGAAAACTAGCAGAGCAGAAGAAAAGGTTCTATCCCTTCCCTTTTGCTAGTTTTCTATTTGCAGGGAATTTTCAACATAGGGCGATTCTGCATCTAGCATTCGCTCCACATTTTCTCAACTGGGAGGAAAAAGTGCAGCTCAGAACCACATTCAAATACCTCAGGGCAATGCCGTACTTACTGTAAAGTCACCCCTGAATGGCCATTAAATCTATGCAGAAGGTACCATAAAACCTGATGATCAAAGAAAATGAAAGCAACATGCAGTGGAGGGTACCATAAAATCCGATGATCAAAGAAAGTGAAAGCAGCATGCAATGCAGAGGGGAATTTCTGTTCCAACATGGATTTCGTAAAACAATGGAGGGAAAAGCCAATGCAGAATCGCCCACAGAGAAACATCCAACAGTTCTCCACCTATAGACTTCAGCACTCCAGCCTCTTTTTTCTCCTGCATATGTAAATCGGGCCTCAGTCTAGACATTATCCTTCTCTCTTTCTCCCCGTTTCATGCTATGAGACACATGTGAATTCTTCTTCTTTTAACTTTTCTATTCATTCATCATGCCTATAACTCATGCTCTTTCACAGAAATGCAGTTATCAATATCAATGGGATTTGAATCTGTGTGGTTTGTATTGAAGATTGCCATCAATAACTAATTACTGTCACCTCGCCATTAGTAAGGGTAACTGCAGGGAGGTGATTAAGACTCTGTGAACTGTATTAGAGTGAATTGATTAATTTGCTTCTGCAACAAATATTGGGTAGACAAGCCGATGGAGTAAACTCTTGATGCCAATATCAGGTTGACTGTGAGACAAATTTTCAAAAAAATGTTTCCTTTGTCTCTATATGCCAAATCCACAGCACACTTTAACAGCAACAAATGAATAGGTGATATAGGCAGAAAGGAGATAGTTTTCAATTGCACAGTGCCTGTACTTTTCAAACATGCTCATTCAGTGCCTCCTGTTAGACAATGGAGACATTTGCCCTTGTTCCTGTTAAGGAGAGGGGACATGAGACATGGAAGTGGCAGGACTTGACTGACAGCTTTGTGCTACCCAGCCTATAGGAGACTAGAATGTGACAACAATATAAGCCTACTCTATCGCCTGTCTACAGTCTTCTCTGAAGCACTTAAGCCACATTTTGGGATTAGCTGGATTCTTCTGGGAACCAAACAGGATTTTGTGGGGAATTATTCAGATCTTTTTTTTTTTTGACTGCTCCCCATTATTCTGATGTGGCTAGTATTTTATTAGACCTAGCCTTTGGACTGGTTAGGCCCTAACAATGTCATGAATAGGGATGGGCATGAACCAGTAAAATGTGGTTTGGTTTGGGGTTCGTGGTGTGCTAGACAAACTGGTTCAGTTTGTGAGGTTCATAACATGATAGAACACCTTCCCGGTGTACTAGAGAGATCTGGCTCACAGGGGATCTCCAGTTGACTCCCCTCTACCTGCCCTCCAAGTCTGGTGGGACTGCATTTATGGGGTCTGAGTTACACCACCACCCTCAAAGAAGGTGCCCCAAGAAACTGCTTTTGGGGAAAATGACAGGCTCAGGCAGTTCAGGAGTGTATAGAATGGGCCTTGTGCAAGCTTAGAGCCAGTTTGGTATAGTGGTTGTGTGTGTGGACTCTAATCCGAGAGAATTGGGTTTGATTCCCCACTCTTCCACTTGCAGCTGCTGGATGACCTTGGGCAAGCCATAGTTCTGTCAGAGCTGTTCTTGAAAGAGCAGTTCTCAAAAGAGAGCAGTTCTCTCTCAGCCCCATCTACCTCACAGGGTATCTGTTGTGAGGAGGGAAAGGGAAGGAAAAGGAGTTTGTAAGCCACTCTGAGACTTCAAGTGAAGGACAGGGTATAAATCTGATCTCCTCTTTTTTTCTTCTCTTCTAGAGACATCAAACTCACAGGGGAACTCCCCCTGAAGTTCCTCTACATGGCCTCCAAGTTATGTGCAGATTGGACTTGGAGGGGGTCCGAGTTATGTCTCCCTAAAGAAGATGCCTCCAGGAAAAATGTCAGACACAATTTCAAAAGTGTATAGAATGGACCCCCTGCAAACTACACACACCAAACACACAGGGAACCTCACTGTGCCACCCATTCCTTCACAATCTCTCCAAGTTGAGAGTGGGTTACATTTTTGGGGTCATACTTACTGACCCCCCCAAAAAAAGGTTTCCCACAGTTATACTCTTCCACCCCCTCCTGAGTGTGAACACCTCTGTGTGCCATGAGAGTGAAAGTGGGTGCAATGAGTGCTTGTCATGGAGGGAAGAAGTCCTCCACCCTCTGCATACCACAGGCCCCCATCCCCCAGCACCAAACTCATCCTGCCAACAACTGGCACTTGACTCACCAGGGATCTCAGGGCCTCATTCCCCCTATCTGTTCCTGGGGCTATCCACAGAGGCAAAAGAGCTTTTAGCATTGTCCAGAGACTCCAGTAGTTGCTAACACTCTTTGGAGAGGAGGACTCTATGATTCAGAGTGATTCAGAGAGTCAGAGTGAATCCCACAGTTTGGAAACACTTCTGAACTCTTCCCAGTGACCCCAGGGTGACAGAGTGCCAGGTGTGCCACATGCATGTCTGGAGGGGTGCAACCCCCCAATACTCATCCTCCTCCATCCTCTGCAGGCACCTGCAAAGGGTGCACCCAACTAGGTTGCTGGCAGAGGAAAAAGTGGTGGCCAGCAGGAGGAAGAAGAGGCCCACTCCCTCTAATCAGGGAGAAGTTGAGGGGAGGGGCCTCTCCAAGAAAGCTCCTTGAACTTGGGCTGCCATGGGTGGGACAAGGCAGGCCACCCTCCAAGAGGTCAAAAGGGCTACATGGAGGGCCCAGGAAGCAGCTGCTTGATTGCTGTGGATGGCCAACTCTTCTTCCTCATGGAGGACATAGCCTTTTGCCAGCTGCAGTGGTCAGTTCTCCAGAGTGCAAGACACTTCATGGCAGACCTCTGGAGCAGCCAGCAGGACTGTCAGGACATGGCCCAGGCCCCAGGAGAGGACAGTTCTGCCACCAGGCTACAAAGTGGTTCTACTCCATGTGCAGGGGATGGATGCAGGCCACATGGTGCAAAACATTGCTGCCATGTGATAGAGTAGCCTAAGGGAGTGGGTGGGTGGCAGCATCATCATCTGTGGCTACATAGTCATGGATGTCAGAGCCAACATGCTGGCAGAGGTGAAGCATGTGCACCTCAAGGGCATCATTTGCCTGGTGCACATGCTTCATCTGGTGGGCTGGGGAGCACTGTCAAGGCCACCTGGGATGCTGCTCCCCTGTAGATGCAGTCCTTGCTTAAGACCTTTCTTGCTTGAGCAGCATGTTGGAGGAGGAATGAAGTTTAACATCTCTTAGAACAGTTTTCTGCACAGGGTCAAATAAAGTCAGCAATAGTGGTGACTGAATTTGGAGCCAGGGAGGAGTTGTCTGAAAACACTGGATGCCTTAGTAGTCCGCTTGCTAGAATTAACCTGCTGGGACTCAAGGGGACTGTTATGATGCAGATTAGCCTTAAATAAACCTAACTTAATCCATAATTTTACAGCTCATTTTTCAGTCTAGGGTTTGGGGTGAGTAACGTTTGGGAAAATACAGGACAATTTACAAGGATATCCCATCAGCATCATCCACCCTCCATTTCTCCATGCCCTGTTACACTTCTTGTTGCTGGGCACAGCATCTGCCCCACAGTCCTGTGAAACTTACAGGGAGCATCCTTTTAGATGTCCCAGAGCTTTACAAACTCACAGACTGATTATCAAACTAGCTTCTATCTCCAGATGAGCATTCACAGACAAGACTGAAAATGATATGTTAAGTTGTTGTGTTATCAGACATTGTCAAAGATTATTTTATTTCAGTTCTCGCTCATGATTTCAAAGTCTGGAGAACAAGGTGTTTGCATTACATGGATATTCAATGGTTTATTAGCTACCTGGATTAAATTAACTTTGTTCTTTGATAGCAATAATATAGATCCCTTCTCACAGCCATGATTTGTATCAACGTTTGCATTATTAAAATGTTAAGAAAGCCATTCTCTCTATTCCTCTGTAAATATTTTGAAAATCATGAAAACAAGACTGATTAAAATGTCCATATAGTCTTCTATAATAATTTTCTATTTTATGCAGAAGGTCATAACAATGAGTGGAATGAATAACTATCTCCAAGTTCCTAGAAACTAATTAACAGTTGCTAAGGCCATGGATGCTGTCATCATAGACCCTCAGCAACTGCCCAGCCTACAGGAAGAGCCAAGAGGCCAGCCATATAAAGGGCTTCTTGTCCTTCCCAGACAGGCATCTGCTACATGCTTTACTTATGTTGACTAGGGATAGATTCTGATAAAGAGAGCTGGTCTTTTTGACTTGTAAGCTCAAAATAACTAGTTTGGCAGCAATAGGACAGTTTGCTCATGATAGGCAAATTGGCAACCATCCTGAAACATCAGAAGGAATGGATTCCTGAACAGCCCATTATTTGTCCCTTTGACAGGGTAGATTGAGAAGAGATGCCCTTGATGCTTACCAGCATCATCAAAATCCTTAGTTGTCCCTATGGAAATGGGTGATGAAGCTTGGCATCTCTCAGCACAGTCATGTGCTCATGAGGATAAACAAAGCCAGCAATAAATTGATTGCTGCATTTGGAGTTGGGGTGGGGTTGGCCAGATTTTGGTAGCCATGAAAGTGTGTGTGTGTGTGAGTGAAGTGCTGTCAAGTCACAGCCGACTTATGGCAGCTGCACAGGGATTCAAAGCAAGTGAGAAGCAGAGGTGGTTTGCCATTGCTTTCGTCTGCAGATCTTTCCTTGGTGGTCTACCAAAGTATTGACCCTGCTTCACTTCTGAGACCTAACAAGATGAGGCTTGGCTATACCATTCTACAACCCCCATGAAAGTAAAGGTAAAGGTTTCCCTTGCTTGAAAGCTAGTCAAATCTGTTTCCAAGCCAAAGATCCAGCACTGTCTGAAGACATTTTCTCGAACTGCTGAACTACAGAACTTCTGGTCTGCAGTTCAGTGTCTTAACCTCTAAGCCACCACAGCCCTTTCATGAAAGTATACCCACCCTTAACAACAGAATAATAGTTACTACACAAGTGGGGACCCACAATAATCATGGGGGAAATCCATCCTCCACTGCTGCTGATTCCTCACACCTTATGGCTAAGGAGGGGGGAGACTCACATGGGGGAATCTCATATCCCCCCCCCAATGCCAAGCTGGTGTAGCTTCATACCCCACCACCTACTAATTAGCCTGGTGTCCTCCTTCCCTGCAGCTGAGTCTCATGCAGCTGCTGGCATCTTCTGACACCTCTTAATTTTATTTCCTCCTCCGGTCACTGTCAGCTAAGAGTGGCATCCCTCCTAATGATGAAACTACTGGCACCAGCCACTGTTCTCCACCCAACCCTGCCCCCAAACATCAACCCTGGAGAGTCCAGAGTGGCTAGGCCTCTGCTGCCAGGCCTGTGGGACTCATGGGGGGGGGGAAATCTCATCTTCCCTCCACTTTTTCTCCAAATAAGAAATGTAACTGTATTTGACAACAGAGCCCAATATTTGTCAAAATACACAGTGTATACCATCTCACTTCCTGCAAACACTCAGATACACACAAATACACATATAGAAATGCCCATCCTGTATTCAGTGACAATTGTGTTTGAATTTAAAAGTTTTTATTAATCATTTCAACAAATACAACAATAATATAATAATAGAAAAACAAAAATAAACAACCAACTTTGAATAAATTACACTGAGTGTTGTCAATATATAGTTCTCTGCAACATTATCTTTTTATTACAACAGGGATATAAATTTACTATTTCTGTTATTTTCAAAATAATTCAGGTTTTCTCAATCAAGACATTTTTCCAAAAAAGGGTACCAGGTAGTTTGAAGTAGCCAAGGGGTTTCCTGATCTCCTAATGTCTTCTGTCATTTCGTCCATAATGGCATAACCCCAGATTTTAGAATATCAGGCTTCTATTGAAGGGGAGTTTGGATTTTCCAGTTTGTGGTGATAACATTCTTTGGGGCCAAAATTAATATTGAAATGATCTCACATCCTATCATGAGAATTGTTCAACCTCCTCTTCTCCAGACTAAACCTTCCCAAGTCCCTCAGCCTTTCCTCATAAGGCTTGGTCTCCAGGCCCCCGTTCATCCTTGTCACTCCCCTCTGCACCCACTCCATTCTGTCTACATCCTTTTTGAAGTGAGGCCTCCGGAACTGCACAAAATACTCCAGGTGTGGCCTGAACAATGCAGTGTACAGTGGGACTATCACATCTTGCAATTTGGATGTTATGCCTCTGTTGATACACCCCAAGATTGCATTAGCCTTTTTTGTCACCACATTACATTGGCTGCTCATATTTAACTTACGGTCCACTCGTACCCCAAGATCATGTTCATACATGCTGCAAACCAGAAGAAGAAGAAGAAAAGATTGGATTTATACCCCAGCCTTCACTACCCAAAAGAGTCTCAGAGCGGCTTACAAACTCCTTTCCCTTCCCCTCCCCACAACAGACACCCTGTGAGGTAGGTGGGGCTGAGAGAGCTCTGACAGAAACTGCTCTTTTTCAAGAACAGCTGTGCCAGAACTGTATCTGCAAGTGGAGAAGTGGGGAATCAAACCCGGTTCTCCCAGATTAGAGTCCGCGCACTTAACCACTACACCAAACTGGCGTATCCCCCATCCAGTATGTGTGTTCCTCAGTTTTGTTACTCAGATGTAGAACTCAGCACTTATCCTTGTTAAATTGCATCTGATCCACATCCACCCTCTTTTCCATTGTGTTCAGTTCTCATGATATTCTATCTCTATCTTCTGGTGTGTTTGCTGCTCCTCTCAATTTGGTACTGAACAGGTTTTGAGCCTCTCAACCCAATCTAGGGATAAGAGGCACAATTCCAGATACTGCCAGCATGTACAGGATTTTACTTCTCCCTCATTCCGGTCCAGGAATGAGAAATATCAAAATCCCATATGCTTCAGGAACACTTAAACAAACCCAAGAGTATGTCTGTACACACTCCTGGCTTACCAGTAGTCAGTGCCACCAAGATCTCTTATGTCAAGGCCCTCACCAAGGCTCAGGAGCAGAGATCTGCACTCCTGCCTGGTCTAGAGTACTTAGCAATTTTACCGGCTCTGTGCCAGAGCTGCAAACAACTATTTAATCTAGTGGTAGACACAGGGCCGGCCCCAGGTGTCTGGGCACTCAAGGCAGGACAGCCTGGGGCGCCCACCCCACCGGGGATGCCAACCTCCTGGTGGGGCCTGGAGATGGCCGGCCCAGCACCCGGGAGAGCCGAGGCGGCGGCGGCATGGCTCTCCCCAGTGCCTCGCAGCTGCGAGGCACCTGGGAGAGCCAGGGAAGGGGCGGGCTTAGAAGCCCCCCCTTCCCTCCCAGGGGCAGTGGCGCGGCAGCCGCGAGGCACCCAGGAAAGCCGGGGCTGCCGGTGTTGGGTGGTCTGGGGGGCTTTTCATGGGGGGGGGGGGAGGCATTTTGTTGCCCCTGCAGGGCCGGTGCTTTAGGCGAGTGCCTAGCTCGCCTAGTGGGTGAGCCGGCCCTGGGTAGACACATGAGCGGAGTTGGCTCAGGCGACAAGATTTAGGCTTAGAAGTCAAGTTGCAACATAGGACACAAACAGATAATATTGAGGAAATATTATCTTTAATCAGTGCAGAAGTATGCATATGTCATAAGACTTGCAGAGGTAGGAAGATAAATAATATCTATACTTGTTCAGCTCTAATGATACATAGAGGTATTCATAGTTACCACTCATTCAGAGATACCAGGGAATCTTGAGGATGAATCACATGATTGCTGTGGGCAGGTAAGTCCAGCTTCACTGCCCACTAAAAAAATTCCATGTTGCAGGTATACCATCCAAAGGGGAACTCTCTCTCAGAAAGGAGCTCTCTTTCCAAGAAAACTCTCCCCCTCTTCTCATAGGGTGATCACAATTCCCTCCCTTTCCCATCATAATTGATTATGGCCATTTATCCAATCAGAGGGGATGAAGGGGTGTGCCCAAATATTTGGGTCGATGTGACAGAAGCCATGTCAGAGGAGCTTTGATGTGTTAATGTCTTGGGACAGCTGTGTCCCCCAGCTTGGGAAGATGCCTAGATGTCTGTTCTTCCCAGCAAAGGTGTCAAAGTGTCTTGTATGTGGATATCAGGCTTGGCATCTGGCATGCCATCTGTTGCAGGTGACAAAAGTCACATGGACATAAGAACATAACAACATAAGAGAAGCCAATGTTGAATCAGGCCAATGGCCCATCTAGTCCAACACTCTGTCACACAGCGGCCAAAATATACCAGGTGCCATCAGGAGGTCCAGCAGTGGGGCCAGGGCACCAGAAGCCCTCCCACTGCTGCCCCCTTCAGCACCAAGAATAGAGTGCATCACCTGCCCCAGACTGAGAGTTCTCATTCTATACCCTGTGGCTAATAGCCACTGGTGGACTTCTGCTCCATATGTTTATCTAATTTCCTCTTGAAACTGTCCATGCTTGCAGCTGCCATGACCTCCTGTGGCAGTGAATTCCATATGTTAATCACTCTTTGGGTGAAGAAGTATTTCCTTTTATTTGTTCTAACCCGACTGCTCAGCATGTTAGCAGCTAGGCCATTTGGCCCTAGCAGGAATGATTCAGGAAAGTCTTTTCCTATACAGGTACCATCTGCAAATGTAATGAGTAGTCCCTCCTCACCCTCATCCAGATCATTTATAAAAATATTGAAAAGTATCGGGCACAGAACCAAGCCCTGTGGCACCCCACTGGACACCTCCCTCCAGTCAGATGAAATGCCATTGACAACTACTTTCTGAGTGCAGTTCTCCAACCAGTGCGCTATCCACCCAACTATCCTAGACTCCTGTCCACAGTCCTCTAGTTTACCCATCAGAACATCATGGGGAACCCTGTCAAAAGCTTAACTGAAATCCAGGTAAACAACATCAAGAGCATTCCCTCCATCCAGTAAGCTTGTTACTCAATCAAAGAAGGAAAGGAGGTTGGTCTGGCAGGACCTGCTGGGGAGATCTGACTTCCCCAGATCAACACGTTGTCCTTTAGATGCTGTCAGATTGATCCCTTTAACATTTGCTCCAATATCTTCCCTGAGACAGAGGTCAGACTGACTGTCCTGTAGTTTCCTGGATCATTCTTCCTTCCTTTTTTGAAAATTTGGATAACATTTGCTCTCCTCCAGTCTTGTGACACATCTCCCATCCTCCAAGAGGTCTGGATGATGATGGACAAAGGCTCTGCAAGTTCTCTAGAAAGTTCTTAAAGCACTCTTGGGTGCATACCATCTGGCCTGGGGGAATTGTACTCATTCAGTGAAGCCAGGTGCTTCTCAGTTACCTCTCTGTCCATGTCAACCAGCAGCCCAGACTCCGTGCCTTGCCTACTACCATCTCTGGATGAGCCTGTTCTCTTCTTCAGTGAAAAAAAACTGAGGCAAAATAGGCATTAAGCCTTTATGCTTTCTCTCTGTCCTCTGTCAGTGTTTTTTTCATTTTCACCCAACAGTTGGCCTTTCACCTCTTTTACCTTGTGTTATTCCTCACAAAACTGAAGAAGCTATTCTTTTTGTGGCAAGCCTCAGCTCACTATGAGTTTTGGCCTCTCTGATGGCTGGCCTAGCATCCTCAGATACATTTCTTTAGAGGTACATCCTTACCTCCATTTCTTAGCTCATCACAGAGTTCTCTGTTCATTCACATTGGCTTATTGGATCCCCTATGATGTTTTTGTTGTGTTGAGATGGTGATGGATTTAGCTTGCAAGAGTTCCTGTTTTAGGAGAGCCCACCTTTCACTTGTTCCTTTCCTTTCCAACATTCTTGCCCATAGAATGACTCTCATCATGCCACTGAATTTATTAACGTGTGCCCTACTATAATCTAAGATATATGTCTACCTACAAACTTCCTTGTCTGCCCAGCAAAAGGAATTCTAGGAGGACATGGTCACTTCCCTCTAAGTCCCCACCACCCTTACCCCAGCTACCAACTCTTGCCTGTTGGTTAATATTAAGTCAAGTATGGCTGAGGGCCTCATAGCTTCCTCCACCATTTCAAAAGGGAGTTGTCAGGCAGGCAGGTCAGGAAGTCACATGACTCTGGATGCTTAGCAGAGTTTGTCTCCCAGCACACATCAGGGAAGTTATAGTCAACCATAACTATAAGGTCATGTTGCTTAGGTACACTGTCAAGCTATATCTCTCCTTATAAATAATTATCTTTTGGTTTCACAAGATTCCATGCACTCCCATTGGCTGTAAAATGCCCTCCCTCAGCCATTGGCCCATCAGCTGCCACTCAAGAGTACTCGCGTGCCATTGGCCGGGTGCTGGGTCTGCTCCTCTTCCCCACCCACTCCCCTTGGCAGACAGCTCTCTCTCCTGAGGAAGACAGTTCTCTTGACTCCTGTGAGGGACTGTCCCCTCAGTGGCTGTTGGTAGGCAGCCAAGCTTGGTTCTGTGAGTAAAAAAACAAAGGACTTACAGCATAACCCCCTCCTGTGCCCATAACCCCCTCCCCAATGGCCACTTTCCTGTCAAAATAAATGGGAAAAGGCTCTTTTTCCTGCTTAGCTTCAGCATGGCTGGCTGGCTAATGAAGTGGGCCAGCGACCATCAGACCATTTTCTTCAACTCCCCGCTGTGTGGCTGACTTTCCCCTAGGGCTGCCAATCTCCAGGTGGGACCTGGAGATCTCCCACTGTTACAATTGACCTCCAGATGACAGAGATCAGTTCCCCGGGAGCAAATGGATGCTTTGGAGGGTAGACTCTATGGCATTATACCCTGCTGAGTCCTTCCGCACCCCCCCCAAAATGCTGCCCTCCACAGGATCCACCCCCCAAATCTCCAGGTATTTCCCTAATCACAGTTGGCACCTGTACTTTCTCCTCTGTCAGTAAAAGGCCCTTTCCACACCTATGTTGGCCTTTGAGAGAAAACTCACTGGGCCCAGTCCTGATCAGGTTGCCAACTCCAGGTGGGCAATTCCTGGAGATTTGAGGGATGGAGCCTGGAGAGGGTGAGGTTTGAGGAGGGGTGGCACCTCAGACGGGTACGATACCATAGACTCCACCCTCCAATCCAGCCATTCCCTGATGGGGAACCATTGTTGTCAATCTCCAGGTGGGGGCTAGAGATCACTCAAAATTACAACTGCTCTCTAGGAGAGAGGGGGGAGGAGATGGAAAACTAAAAGTAGGTTGATGGTTGGCTGGGAGGGAGATAGGGTTGTCAACTCCAGGTTGGGAAATTCCTGGAGATTTGAGGGGTCGAACCTGGAGAGGGTGAGTGTTGAGGAGGGGTGGGACCTCAGACAGGTACAATGCCATAGACTCCACCCTCCAAACCAGGCACTCCCTCCTGGGGAACCACTATTACCAATCTTGGGGGTGGGCTGGAGATCACTCAAAATTACTACTGCTCTTCAGGTAGCAAAGATCAGTTCCTCTGGAGAAAATGGTGGACTCTGTCATTATACCCTGCTGAGATTGCCACAGCAAATTGTCACTGAATGCCCAAAACCGGGGCACTCTCCCAGAGCCTCTTTCTAGAGCCCGTTGTATTTATTTCCACAACGGGCCTTATTCCTAGTATATATATCCTTGTAGAGTATGTTGTATTAGTTTTCCTTCCCTATTTCCAATAGGTTTTAGAAGTAGGGATTTAGTAACCTTTTCCCATATCCTGTAGTAATGCAAAATCAATAAAATACACACACACGCACCACCAATGCAGCTAGTGATTAACCACCAATGCAGCTAGTGATTAACCTCCATTATCTTCAGTTCCCATTGCATTTGTCTTCCTCTGACAGGAAGGATCAAAGAGAATGCCACCTGTGCCCCAGTTCTCTCCAGCTTTATCCCAAGAGTGATGAGGATGATTGGAGTCCTGGAGACCAAACCCTATGAGGAAAGGCTGAGGGACTTTGGAAGGTTTAGTCTGGAGAAGAAGAGGTTGAGGGGGGATAAGATTGCTCTCTTTAAGTATTTGAAGGTGTTGTGTCTACTGACTACCACTGGGGGGACAGCAACTGAGTCGGAGCTTGAGTCCCAAATAACAATAGGGACTAGGCTCCTGAACCTTCCTTTGAGGAACCAATGGGAACTGTGGCAGGAAGTTTAAACCCGCCAACGGGCCCTGGGGCATCTCCCCTGGTTTGTATATAGTTGGCCACCTGACTGGTATTCTGTGTTCTTGTTGTGTCCAGTAAATAACTATGCTTCACATCACACTGTCTTGTGATCTCTAATGCGTTGAACCCGCTACACAACAATGGCGATGAAGGTGGAATCCCCCTGAGCCAGTTGGGCTATCAGGGCACCAAGGAAGACTACACACAGCTGCCTACGATCTGTTCATGATCACCAAGAATGAGCAAGCTGCTTCCGTCCAGTGACCACAAATGATCAGCACTATGGCTTTAGCTCCAGGATCTGGTCTGGTACTGCTGTTCGACCCAACCTGTCTGCAGCAATGGGGAGCTTGGGTCACTGGCCTCAAACAAGTCCTCATCTTCCACCAGGTGACAGATGAGACCAGGAAGAAGGGCCTCCTGGGGTCCTGCGGCCCCACCATTGTGCATCTGGCCCTATACCTCCTGTCTCCAAAGACACTGGAAGACAGCACATTCGACGATTTCATGCAGGCAGTCCAGAACCATTACACACCAAAGCCCTCAGAGATGATGTGTCACATGGTGTTTCATCAGCAGGGCCATGGAACCGCCACAGAGTTCATTGCCGAGCTCCGTTGCCTTGCAGCTGACTTTACGTTCAGGCCCCAACTCAATAAAGCCCTTTGGAGCCACTTCGTCTGCGGTCTATGGGAGGAGAAGTTAAAATGGCGCATCATGGAGGACAAGAAGATAACCCTGGCTTTGGCTCTCGCAATGGCCACTACATGGGAGAGATCTCATTCATCCACTGCTGTCTCCGCTCACATGGCAAGCATTGGGGCAGGGGATCCACCAGGGGAGGAAGATGTCCATCACACTCAAGCTGCCACCAGACACCGTGGCAGACAAGGCAGCAACCAAAGAAGTGTGGTAAACCAAGAGTGTGCCAGCTGTGGGGGGTGGCATGAAAGGAAGACCTGCAGGTTCTGGGATACCACATGCCGAGACTGTGGCCATATGGGCCACATTGCCAGGGCCTGCCACTCCAAGTGACCCTGAGCACCACAACCGCAGCCCCACTGCAAGGCCGATGCATACTACAAGGAATACATGGCTAATGAGGACCTCTACCTCCTCACCAATGCACCTACTTCATCAGAGCAAATACTGAGACTCCCTGGCCATTTGTCCACCCCAAAAATCCAAGTCCGGGTTAAAATAGAGGTGTCCCCCTGCCTCATGGAGCTCAATTCCGGCTCTGTGACCTCCATAATGTCCAAGTTGCCAGTTGATGAGACAACCTCCAAGGTACAGACAATTGTTACCCACTGGGGAGGCCTTTCAGGTGAATAGTCTTCAGTTCGGGGTGAGCGTGGCGCCCGGCATATTCCAACAACTAATGGATTCTCTTCTAAAAGGGATACCCCGCGTCACCCCATTCTTTGATGATGTAATGATCGCCACTGCCACACCGGCTGAATTCACTGACAGACTCTGCACAGTCCTCTGCCGCTTCCAAGATGCCAGCCTCAAAGTAAAAAGGGAGAAATGCCTGCTGGGGGTGCCCTTGGTGGACTTTTTGGGCTTTATCATGGACACGGATGGTGAAGGTGATTGTGGAGGCCCCCCCGCATAAAACCAAAGTGGAACTTCAGGCTTTCCTTGGACTCCTTAATTTCTACCATGCCTTCTCCCCCACAAGGTGGTGCTAGCTGAGCCCCTTCACTGATTGCTAGACAAGCAAGCCCCTTGTTCATGGGGCCAACGCCAGGCCACCACGTTCCAGGGCATCAAGGAACTGTTGATCTCTAACTCCATCCTGTCCCATTTGCCCATGATCTTGGCCTGTGATCCTTCGCTCTATGGTGTTGGCATGGTGCTAGCACATCGTCTCCCAGATGGGCGTGAGATCCCGGTCACATATTAATCACGGACCCTATCTGTGGCAGAATGGAACTACACCCAGATAGATCACAAGGGGCTGGCGATTGTGGCTGGGGTCGAGAAGTTCCATGACTTTGTCTACAGCCAGCCCTTCACCATCGCCATGGACCACCGCCCCCTGCTGGGTCTCTTCACGGCTGATCACCAGACACCACAAGTCCTCTCCCCGCGGGTTTTGCGATGGTCCATATTCCTTGCAGTCTACAATTATACCCTACAGCACTGCCGGGGAAAGGCTATGGGCCATGCCGACACCCTGAGCCATCTCCCCCTGCCAGACATGGACGAGGATCTGGCCCCCGCTCACTGTGTTCTCCAGCTGAAAGGTTTCCCTGATGCCCCCCTCCAGGCCACGGACATTGCCCGCCTCTCGTTCTGGGACCCCATCATATTCCAGGTTCTAGGCTGGGTGGTGAAGGGGTGGCCTGCAGCTACAGAAGGGCCTGAGTTCACTGCATTTATGGCTCGGCAAGAGGAGTTTTCAGCTTACAAAGGCTGCCTGCTATGGAGGGACAGGGTGGTGGTCCCCAGCACCCTTCGGCACCACGTTCTCCAGGCCCTGCATGAGGCACACCCTGGGATTGTATGCATGAACGCCCTCACCCAGAGCTACGTCTGGTGGCCCGGCATAGACAGCAAAGTGGAATCCTGGATGAAGCACTGCCCGGTCTGCCAGGTGGTCAGGCCCAGCCTGCCGAGTGCACTCACACAATCCTGGGAATCGACATGGACCCCATGGTCTGGGTTCCACATTGATTTTGCCGGGCCCTTCCATGGACTGACGTTCCTTGTGACAGTGGATTCCTACTCTAAGTGGCTGGAAATAAGTCTGGTCTCAACCATCTCCTCCAGAGCCACCATCTGGGTCCTCTGCAAGATCTTTGCCACCCATGGCCTGCCTGACACAATCGTTTCAGACAACAGGACACCGTTTACTTCACAGGAGTTCCAGCAGTTCCTCCATGAGAACCTGATCCAGCACATCAGATCAGCGCTTTTCCACCCCGCAACAAATGGACAGATGGGGCTCATGGTCCACACTGCAAAGGAAGCACTCAGTTGCCTGATGGAAGGGGACTGGGAGTTCCACCTCGCCTGTTTCCTCCTGGTGCAACAGACCACTCCCAACCCAGTAAGCAGTCTCTGCCCCACAGAACTCCTAATGGGCTGGAGGCCTACAATCCTCCTAGACCACCTGCACCCAGATGGGGCTCCAGAGTTGCGGACCCTATCTGGGCAACGGGAGACACCACGGGGGTTCTTCCTGGAATACCTGGTATATGTGAGAAACTATGGCAAGGGTCAGGAGTGGATCCTAGGTAGGGTCATCCGCCCCACAGGACAAGTGTCGTATGAGGTCTCAACAGACTGCAGACAGGTCCTGCGATGCCACGTGGACCAGTTATGGCAGCGTATGCTTCCAGAAGTGAGAGAGATCCAGAACCCAGGGGACAACAGAGAAGCACCAGTCGCCGCTTCAGACCAGGGAGGCTTCCAGGAATGGGAACCGGCTTCCCTCACTGCGGCTTCCCCAGAGATCATAGCACCAACCCTGGCAGAGATACCAGATGAGGTGCCACTGCCGCCGCCACAGCCAGAGACATGGGAAGAGCAGGCACCTTCCCCAGGGCCACCATACCTGAACAACCGAGCAGCTCCAGTGCCATCATCAAGGTGGTCCATGAGGGAATGCCGAACCCCCTCGTACCTGAAGGACTATGTTACATAGGAAGGGATCGAACTATGGGGGGAGGGATGTTGTGTCTGCTGACCACCACTGAGGGGACAGTGACTGAGCTGGAGCTTGAGTCCCAAATAACAGTAGGAACTAGGCTCCTGACCCTTCCTGTGGGGAACCAATGGGAACTGTGGTGGGAAGTTTAAGATACTGTAGGCTGATCCTGCATTGGGCAGGGCATTGGACTAGATGGTCTGTATGGCCCCTTCCAACTCTGTGATTTTATGATTCTATGAAATTACAGTAAGAGTACTTCAGCAGTGTAATTGGCTGCCTAGGGATGTGGTGAGCTCCCCCTGACTGGCAGTTTTCAAGTAGTGGCTGGATGGAAACTTGTCAGGAATGCTTTAGGCTGATCCAGGACTGAGCAGGGGGTTGGACTAGATAGCCTATATCACCCCTTCCAGTTCTATAATTCTAAAGTGTGTACATTCAAACAGGAAAACATATAGACATGAGAAACCAGAAAATGGTGAAGAAATGATGATACATGGGTTTGTTTCTCACCAGGGAGAAGTGAACTCAAAACTGGGATGCTTGAACTCAAACAGCAAGCTTGCCCAATTCAGTCTAATCTCTACTAGGTCAAATTCTGTAAAAGATCTCTTCCCCAAATTTATGACTTTTCAACCAGTTCAGATATGCTGGTTTATGTGATCTCTCTCTCTATAGTCCTGTTCACTATTAACTTTGCCCTAGAGGTCAGTTAGTGCTTAAGAGCTAATGCCATCAAAGCCTCATCTCCATTGAACAGAGGCCCATGAAAAGTGGATGTACAGTCTGTAAATCTGATAGTTTACATTTGTTGTTCAGCACAGTTAACCTCAGTTGGGTATTTTGGTTTACAGGGTAAATAGATAAGCCAAAAATGACACTTTGCTGGAGTAGACTCAATGGCCCCAGAAGAAAAATGCTTACTTTGGAAAAAAAATCAGTTTCTGCATCTTGGTCTCCTCTGATCTAACTAGCACACAGCACTATTTACTAAGCTTCACAACAACTATAACAGATAGAGTTATATAGCAGATGTCCTAAGGATAAATGGTTTCAATTATTTTATTCTGTGAAACAATGAGAGTCATGCTGATGAAGTTGCCACTATGAGAACAATAGCATTATTTCCACTTTTTAGACAGGATGAGCTACACTATAAACCTTTGTACCATTCAGAGGTCATTATAAATTGTGGAAATATTAGACAGAGTTTCTAATACAATACAAACCCATTTGTGTACCTTAATAGCAATATATGAAGCTAAAATTGAAACACATTCCTAAACAATTCTGAACCATTGTCGGATTATGGTACAATGAAGTATGTGTGTGTGTGTAATGTATATATGCAGTCATGTATTTCCTTTACAAGGTTGCATTGACATGGTAGTATGGAAGGAGGATCAGTGGGTACCCATTCCAACCTTCACATTTAATTTGTGTACAACGATGCAAGTCTTTGATCTGGCTCTCTTTGTTTACCAGATGATTTCTTTATTTAAGCATTTTTCCTTCCCCAAGGTATCAAAAGTGGTTTACAAAGAAAGGGGATATATCCAAAATTGCAAAATAAATAGACAAAGAAAGAGGAAAGAAAAGGCAAAGAAAACAGATAAAAGTCACATTGTTGACTAGCATTCACCATTCAGAGCATATCTTAAAGAAAAACTTTTCACTGGCTCACAGTGTGTTTCCAGGTGCAATTTAAAATGTTGCTTTGCTTTAAAGGCTTTAGTAGATTGTGGAAAATAAAACAGAAGTCTGGTGGCATCCTATAGGCAAACAACACTTTTTTTCAGCATGAGCTTTTGTCAGTCAGAGCTTGGATACTATGAAGGTGTCATCATACTCCTCTGTTTTATTTTACTACAACAGACAAACATGGCTACCCCATGCAACTATACAAATTGGAACCAGTTCTGCCATCACACCACTAGTCTGCTGGCCTTCCTCTCTCTGCATTTTGTGGACCAAGATGCTCTGCCAGTGATATGAGATACAGGAATGAGTTTCCAGCCATTTATTTTGCAAAGGTTGAGAGCCAGCAGAGAAGGAAAATAATTGAGCATAATACTGCATAATTTAATCACACTCAATGGAAACAAAGGCAGCCTTGGAGAGACACAATTTTTCCCCTTTGCCTAGCACCTAGCACCAGGCCATTAATCAGGATATCTCTGTAATCAATCAAGGTACATTTAGACACAAAGGATCCTAGTGGATTAACATTCCTGCCAACAAATACCTCGATTACATTTGTATTCTTTACTAGAAGTTTCTTCATTAAGACTGGCCCAATGGTGGTTAGTTGGAATTTTCTGTTAAAAAAAGAAAAAAGCTTGAAAAAGTACATAAGGTCCTTATCCGGTTCCTCCTCCCTTTTTGAGGCATCCTCCTTATATGGAAATACTCTCAAGACCTGGGTACTTCCTCCTTCTGTCCAACCAGGGATCATACCCAAGAAACCAAGAATGTAAAAAATGGCCATGCTAGATCAGACCAGTGGCCCATCTAGTCCATCACTGTTTCACACAGTGGCTAACTAGTTTCTGTTAAGGACCAAGAGGATAGGCATAAAGCCTAAGACCTTTGCTGATGTTGTCTTCCAGTACTGGTATTTAGAGGTCTACTGCCACTGTTGAGGATGTTGAGGTTGCCTTCAGTGAGCTATCAATTGACCTATTCTCCATGAATGTCTAATCCCTGTTTAAAGCCACCTGTGCTAGTGGCCATCACTACATCCACCAGCAGTGAATTCCACAGTTACTAAAAAATGAAAATAATTCCACTCAGAAACACAAACCTGCTAAACTACCTGTCAGTGAAATTGACACTAAAGACTCTCTGAAACAAAACAGGCATAGGTTTGCATTGGAAAACCATCAGCAAAAGGTAGAAACCATCAGCAAAGGTAGAATGTTCTGTGGGTAGCAAATTCCATAAATTTGGTGTCACTATGAATAAAACTTTTTTGTGTGCACCCACCTTCCACATTTCATATGACAGTGAAGCATAAAGAAGAGCCCCTGAAGCAAGGGCAGAATGGAATGGAAAAACAGCCATGGAAAAGCTGCCCTCAGCCTGTCCCCCAGGGGCTTAGTTTTATAACTTTATTTGTTTTAGCTGAGAACAGATAAGGTGCCAGCAACAGAAAGTAACACAGACCACACTGTCTAGTGCTAACTATATACAGTTTATTTACAATATTTATATTATTCTGGTCTACACCATCAAAGTGCTTCACCAGACAAGTCATTCAGGAGAAAAGGACAGCTATACAGTATCTGTACAAATATATACATCCAACAGCCAATCAGCAGTCTCTGCTGAGTCATTCTTGCCAAGCATTCTAGCTCTTACCAGAACCGGTCTGAGCTAGTTGCAGTGGCTGTCATTACTGCCAGTCTAGATCACTAAGATCACCAAGCCTGATGTCTTACTGGCACTGCATGCCAACACAGCCTGCTCTGACACACATACCCAATGAGGGCAGGAAGAGGAGGCAATCTGTCTGTCCAGCCACAGGTCAGCCCTGGATCCCCTGACCCCATCAACAGGAATGATAGAGGGAGGGAGAGACAGCCAGCCTGCCTGCCTAACTGGAGGTGTTCTGTCTCCCCCTCATGAGGTGAGTTGCTTGATGGCCTTGCAGGTGCTGCCAAAGACTCACCTCCTGGGTGAGCCATGTAAGGGTTGGTCAGTCCTTCATACAATCTTATTGGTTGGGTTGTGGGCTGAGCATTTGTTCTCACAATACCTCTTAATTAATCACAGTGTGGTGCTTACCTACATTTTATTAATTCTCACAAAGGTTCTCCCAACATGTTCCACATCATTAACGTTAATGGGAGAGACATTAACCTCTTCTGACATAAATGTATGCTAAAATCTGACTCTGAAAATAAAAAAATATATATATTTTAATTGATAAAGACAAGCAATAAAGATCAGCATTCAGCTGACAAGAAGGAATGTGAAACCATGGTATTTCGCAGCAATATCAAAACCCGAAAATTATATACACATTGGTACGCACTAGAAATATGTAAAATTGCAAAGCTTATCAGTATTGCTCATGATGAAAGTTAGCCATTAATCCTATTAGAATAGCTTAAAGTACAGATTACTATACCTATAATGCATAACATCAAGGAAAGTGTATGTGATACCATCTAATAGTTTGTAGTAGCATTTGTGCCAACAATTTCAGGAAATAATAGTAAAAAAAAAGACAAAAGAAACCAAGCATCTGAACACCTGCCCTGGGATGGAACATATGTCTTGTTTTGTTCTTTGTGGGCATACTTACGAGAATGAAGGAACAACAGTGGCATTGTATCTTTTTAAAAGAACACAGTGATAAAAACATCTCCTGCTGAAGTAATAAAAAATAGAGCATCATATAAATTAAGACAAATGAAGGACAAGGGCATATCTCATTGTTCAATATTTTTAAACCGAGCTGTAGTATTGACAATTTTATGAGTTTGTTGATTGATGGCTGTGTATCAGATCAGAAATATTGGAAGAACCCAGTTCAGGGAATAAACATTTTGACACATTCAACAGTGAGACCTTTAATCAACGTATCTGTTCATATGGCAGACTATTTGAGTTGTACAAAGCAAACAGACTCTCTGTTTGACACCTACTGTTCATTCTTGATTTAATTTGGGGGGGCAAAATATTCAAAAAGAAATGTAACATTGTCATTGGTCCATGTCTTTGTGTTTTTTAAAAAAAAACTGAGTTCAGATATGTCAGCCAGACAATAAATTGTTTTTGACTTATCCACAAAATAGAGAATAATAAAAATGTTTCTGAGAAAATTTGGACAACTGGTCCAATGAAAATTTCTACTGTGCTCTTTGATTAAACTGACTGTTCTTTAGTACAAAGTAATGCAACTATCTCTAGAGTCCATTTTCTCTAGATTAGACCCTTTGATCTAAGTGATAGCTAGTTTGCTGCAGTGGTTAAGGTATCAAACTAGGATCTGGAAGACCTGAGTTCGAATTCCCAATCAGTGATGAATACTGTGTGAGCTTGGGCCAGTGACATGCACTCAGCCTAACCCATCTCATAGAGTTATTGTGAAGATAAAATTGAGGAGAGGAGAGTGATGTAGGCCACTTTGGATAGGATATAAGGAGAAAGGTGGAATATATCTGAAATAAATAAATTAACAAATAAACAATTAGCTATGAGTCAGCAAATTCAGGATTGCAGAGCTGCTGCATATTGAATGAGCTGAATCCAGACCATTTTCAAAGGCAGCCCCATGTGAAGTGCATTATATTAATCTAAGATCACCATGGCCAGATCACACTTTTAGGGGAATAGCCATATTTGTTGTATCAACCAAAGCTGGTAAAAGATACTATATGTTATGGAGGAGATCTGGGCCTTTATCTGGAGGCAGGGATCCAGCAGTATCCCCAAGCTATAAGCCTATTCCTTCACCATCTCCAGGCATTATTTGGGATTTCAGTGGACCCACCTCACCCAGCTGTCAAGGAGAAGTAAAGCTGGGCATTATTTGCATATTGGTGACACCTTACTCCAAATGCCCTGATGATCTCTCACAACAGTTTCATATTAGACGTTAAACAGCATGGGGGATAAGATGGAACCCTGCAGGACACTATAACATAAATGCCATAGGGCCAAGTAGTAACCCCCCTGACCACATTCTGGAATTAGCCAGTCAAGTAAGAGTGCAACCAGTGAAACATGGTGCCCACTCCTTACTCAAGCAACCTTTCCAGGAGTATACCATGATTGATTTTATCAAATGTCAAAGAGGTCCAGGATAATCAATAGGGACACACTCCCCCTGTCACTGTCCTTGAGAAGCTTATCTCTCAGGGTGACCAAGGCCATTTCTGTCCCAAATTCTGGCCTTAATCCAGATTGAAATGGGTCTAGATAAATATCCTGCATGTCCAGTTAAGTGAAAATACTGCCTAAGTTTCTCTATCAGATAAGGATGTCTCTGTATTTTATATTTAGTAATCAATATTTTAAAAGCACTTCTGATCGCATTGTATAAAAATCACCAAGTTGGTAGGTCTCATTGCATTCTCGATGATATGATTCATTGTCATCTCCATTTATATTGTACTTTTTCTCATGCCAAACACTTCCATTTACATTACCTCATTTATCATTGCAACATCCCTGTAAGATAAACTGGTATTATTATCTCAATAGTGCATATGAGAACTTGAGACTTTCTGAGTTTATGATAGAGCTGAAACTCAAATCGGTTAGCATATTGGATAAGTCTGAACAATAAAATGCCTAGTTCAGGTCTTATCACAGTTACACACATATTCAATGGCTGTTAGCCTGCCAGTCAACAGTATGGGAAGAATACTGAGGCATTGACCTGCCTCACAGGAAAGCTGTATGTGATAATCAGCATAATAAAAATAAAATAATCATTTATAAAAGATAGAACATCTGTTGGTCATGTTCTGACATGGACAGCACTGTGCCTACTCCTTAAGGCCTGCCTCCTCCCATCAATATGCTGACAGTCTTTGGCAGTAGCCAGCAGAAGAGAGGTGGCCAGGCACTGCAAGTTCTTTCCCTGCAGCCATATTAATTATTTGTCCTGTACAGACCTCCCCATCCCATTCTGTCAGGCACTTGCTAGACAAATAATAACATTCCCCCCCCCCAATGTTTAAGAACCACAAAGTTGTGTCACAGTAGTAGTTGGCGTGAAGATCTATGGCATCAACAAGTAAGAGTGTCAGCAGGTGCTGGGGGGGGGAATCAAATTCTGAGATCATTATTAACTATTTTAGACTGACTTTCTAGAAATAGGAAACTGCATAAGGCCTTCAAACATTAGTCATAAAGCACCTCAAAACTTGATTCCAGAGTCCTTTTAATTGCTTTTACTAGCTTTCATTACAACCCCTCTTTTCCAGACCTAGTACATTACATGACTTCATTGTACACAAAATAAACAACTTTCCACAGCAAAATGAACCCACATTTTCAGTCCTCATAAAACTGTGAAGAATCAAATAGTATTCAGTCACAATGTATTCTGAAGCAGAAGTTATCAAGATTGTTCCCTCCCTTCACTTTTTCTGATATTAAATAATTCCACTTTCAAGCTTCCACAGATTTTAGCATAATTAACTATTCTTTTGAAATATATTTTAGGTTCCATCTTGAAGTTCTGGGAGAAGGACACAGAGAATAAGTTTCTGAGGTATTTTTTCATCCCCTCCCCCTCCTTTTCAATTCCATGCATCTTCAGACCAGTGACTCAGAACAGCAAACAAACTGAAAAGGAGCTAGACTGACAGGACTGCCATTTTATTGTCATAAATTTGATCCCCTTAGGCTCTTTATGCTGAGAAGACAATAACTTAAATTTTGATCTCAACTGCTCTGGAATAAAGTTGGTGTAGCATAGCAGAATGGATGGGTTTTAAATACTAAGCAAAAATGTGTTCATTAGCATTTCTAGACTTTCCTCATTGCATATACATATCTTGCATCTGTATGAGGTTAGACCCAGTTCTTACAATTTTACCATTGTCATAAGGTTTGAAATTTAGTTCTGAGACTAAATGTTAGAGGGGGGAAAAATGATTCTCTAAGGAGATAATTTCAGATGTTAGCTGTAAAGAAATAATTTAAGATATTAGTTCTCGTCATAAATGAGTTATTGGACTGTTTGAAAGCAGAATAAAAATGACATTTTCTATGTTGATCAAGATAAAGACATTAGGAAAAATCATATATACTTTGCTTAGCATATCACTGATATATCTGTGCTGCATAACTCAGAAATCTTTCTTCTGGACTCCAGACAAAGACATGAAGTATTTATCCTTAACATATCTTTTAAAGATGCAGGGAAAAGATTGGTACAATTATCTTAAAGAGAAGGGGATAATAGTCTAGTACATTATGGCTCGTATCCACTATAATCAGAAAGGCATGAGGCTCAAGAAATAGGACTTTGTCCCCTTCCCTCTCCTGCCGTAGCTCACTAAGCCTCCCAAATTTGCTCCTGGAGGGCATGTAGGAATTCCAAGTCAGTGGCCAGCATCTGCTGTATTTTAGGATATGGACAAGGGGCCAAAATAACATTGCACAAGGAGTGATATTGCATATAGCCAGAACCCCAGATGTGATATAAGTATGTCAGGCAACACTCTGGATGTCTTCAAAAATAAATACCGTGGATTTTGGGGAACAGCCAAAATGTCATATGTGCTTAAGTCACATCCATGTTTTCAGCCAGAAATTGTCATAAGTTCTGCAGTAATATTTTTGCCCCTGGACCTTTTCCCAACTGACTGAAGGCTGGAGAAAAGGCCCAGTAGTGGAAGCCCTTTGGCTACAGGTAGACATATTGCAACCTAGGGCAGGAGACCTTTATTAACAATGGGGGACAATTATGGAGTCGGCTCTGATATGGAGTAATTGGCAAAAATTTCCTCTTCCATCATTTGAAGATTACAGTGGGATATGAGCTATGAACTGAAGAAAGAGTGGTGGTGGTATCTCTCCTTATATAGAATCCTCTTTTCATGTGACTCTTTTCTGAACATTCCACATGCTCCCACAGCCTTTGGCTCCCTGACCTGTCACTTCGACGGTGTGCCAATGGCTGCGTGCCGGGTGCTAGGTCTGCTCCTCTTCCCCACCCCCTCCCCCTTCAGCCACTCTGCCCTGTCAGAACAGCTTTCTCTCTTGACAAAGACACTTCTCCTGCTTGCCTCTTGTGTGGGGATAACTCTTCCCTCAGTGGCTGTTGGTAGGTGTCATGAAATGGCAGTTACCTGTGTTTGTAAGATGGCTGTGGTTCTTTGTTTAGGTTTACTTGAGCTGTAGTTCCAGAGAGGGGCCTGCAGGAGTATCACTCACTGGGTTTAATGGGGCTTCCTCATCTGCTGGCCTACAGTTCCCAGCTGCCCCAAGGCCAAAAAGTGTGGGAAAACAGGGACTGTCCCAAGGCAGTCTTCATCCCTGGTTTGGTGGTCTGTAGTAGACAAAGCTTTATTTTCATTAGAATTTTTATCCATTTGTACCCAGGTGCCCTTGACAGAGCTGCCATATTACCCTCCTGCATTTCTTTTTGGGTGTATACATTTTGACATACAATGCTGACTCTCCTCTTTGTTCTTTTTGATCCAGTTATATCATTCAGTGGCTATGTTTCAGTCTTGGGGGTCAGCAGTCTCATTTTCTCATACTCCCATATTCTAAGCAATAGAATATAGAATTTTTTTAAAACACACCATCAATATCATGCCCAAATATCTCTCCTGTTATTTTATTTGCAGGCACCCTCCACACCTTCCACAGATCCTCGTATAATACCCAAGTCCCTGCCATTAGATTTTAGCTTTGGCTTATGCCTCCATTGGCTAAGTTCAGACTGGCAATTTGCCCCAGTACAGCCACATTCCAGCGACGTTTTAAAAGCGGATTAAAGGGGGCATTCACACAGGCACATCTGCCTGGCGTTCCCCACCCATAGGCAACCTGCACTATTCCGCTTCACTCCTGCATTTAATAGATACCTCATAAAAGTGGTAGCAAATCCTGGAGAGTGCCTGTAACCCATGTCAGTCTTCTTCCCGGCCATGTGACTGCTTGGCCAATAAGCTGGGAGCAAGCCAGAACAGTAGCAGCAGTTTGATTGGCCGTGCTCTGCTGTTCCGCCCAATGCAATGCCGGGATCCTCCCCCAATTGGTGATCTGTGGCAATCTCCCCCAATCCAGGCCAGCGGTCTGAGCGCTCTGGCGTGCCTCCTCCTGGTATGCTCTCATATCAGATGGCCCCGTGTGACCAGGAAACTGTTCCGGGGCTTTTTTGCCATGACTGGCTTCTGCTGCAAATTGTCAGTCTGTCCTCAGCCATTGATCACAGGATTCAGTTTTAACCTCTCATGAATAGGTTTATCAGGCTTCTGCCAAATACCTTCTCCCCAATCCTTTTGAGTCCATCTCTCACCATTAGGGAACTTTAGGATATGGCCACAGCATCCAAATCCTCTTGATGACACCATTTCTGCAGCTAATTGTGCATCTGAAGTATTCTTCTGTTTCTTTGTAGGCGTTTACTTGTTACAGGCAGAACTGATGAAACCACCGTGGGCAAAACATTCCTAATGGTGTTGAAATTGATTTTCTTAGATAATAACATTTCTCCTCAAAGAATGCAATTAGGGAAATCTCTCTTTTTTCTTGCATTAGCCTTCATATACACATACACACAACTGTGTGCCCAGATTTTAAAATGTACAAGAGAAACTTATGTCCATTTGGTCGATTTGTTTTTCTCTGTGCTTATAAATAAGGGTGCCAATTAGTGCCAATTTTGATGCAGAATCTAAAAAAAACCAGAGGAGCACAGTCAACACATTTCGCATTTAATTTCAGCTTTCAGAAGATGATAGCTTTCAGTCTTTGCCAATATGGGCTTGAACTTGAAAGACAGACTCAAGGTTGAAAGACTCTCCTTACAAAATTTAATCCTCTTCATTTATTCTTTAGATGTTCCTACTCACTAGCTATTGTAAAAATATGTGTTCATTCTTTTAAAGTCTGTCAACAAAATTGTCACATTCTGATAAAAAGTCTGTCTCAGGCTGGCAAAACCCTCCCTATGCTTACCTGCAGTGTCCAGGGATGGTTGGGAGGCTATGTTGATATCAGAGCTGGAGAAGCATCCCCCAAGCCCACCATTAACATCAGGCCAAGGCTAGGTGGGATGGCAGGAAAACACTCTCCACACCCATATAACCTGGCAGAACAGCACTGGAGGGCTACGGCAGCAGCAAAGCAATGGAAACAGCTGGAGAAGGGGAGGCAAGGTGAGTCCAGGCAGATTTGCCTATAGGAGCAGCCAGGGGAGAAGTAGGAAGGAGGCCTCACCAGCACACCCACAGACAGCTGGCCATAGTGATTCAGCCACCACAGGCCAAGGGGGGCTGAAGTAGGCTGGAGAAGGAGCCACAGGAGGATCCTGGAGATGGGCAGAGGTAGGGGATTGTGCCTTCCTGGAGCAGCACCAGCCAGCAGTAGGTTGATTTGAAGACTTAGATCAGGCAGGGCTGATGAGGAAGGAAAGCACAGAGGGAGGCTCAGAAGCTGGGAATGAGCCAGGACCTACCTGGAGGGCATTGACAGAGGGCACTGGGAGAGCCCAGGGTGGCCCCACCTCCAGGCAAGGCTTTATTAGGAACAATCCCAAGGCAGTCTGGGAGGCTCAGCAGTCAGAGAGCAGACTAAGGGCTGGGAAGGGAAGGCTAAGGGTGTTGTAAACCCCCTCCTCCCTTGTGTTGAGATGTGTGTGGGGCATGCTAAAGAAAGGAGAAGGCTGGAAAGCATACCCACCCATCCTTCATACGCACCCCAGGAGGGAGACTCTGGCAAAGTCATTTTGGAAAAAAGAAAACTTCTGCTTCCCTAGCAACTTACTAATGATACTTACAGAAGGGACTTTTGGACAACTAAACTATTCCTCAAAATAAAACTGAGTACATTTGTAAGTTCTGAAGCTATAAATCTCTTTTTACATGAATCCACTCTGGCACAAGTCCCCACAAGCCAAAGCCCTCAGCACCAAATACGTCTCACAATATAACTATGTTGCAATATTGGAGTACTTTGAAATCCATACCTTAGCATTTGGTTATGGTGCCATCTCTTAGCAAAGGGGCTTCCCCAAAGAAAGTAATTAGCCAAACTACATGTTCAGAAACATCAGGTGGAATAGCTCTTCCTGTAATCTTTCAGTGTACAGTTAACAGATTTCAGTTTGAATACTTCTACTCACTATGGCTATATAAAAAACTATTGCACGCTATGCTAGAGCATTCATTTTGGACACACTTCTCTTCCAAAGGAAAGCATTGTTTTAAGCATATGGCCTGCCATTTGCATTCTGAAAACGTATACCCCAAGATGGTATGTACCAAATTATATTTCCAAACACACATCCCCCTAACAGTATGGTAATCAGGCAACAAGAGTTTTCAGGTAACCCAAACAGATCCAACTGAGTTCAGTTTTAAAAAGTTGAAACTGGGTAATCTTAAACACGTGCCTTCAAGTGCTTTCATTAATCCTCATACTTACATGTTTTGTCATCAGCACAATATATGACCATAATATGAATTCAATTAATAGATTCTGGAATCCACATGCAACTGCCCAGCATGTGCATCATCTGTTATATATTAGGATAAAACTGTATACTTGTATTTCATACAATATATATCGCAGTGTTGCATGAAATGCATTTAGTTATGACCAATAGGAATTTGCTCCAGTCTGAGCCCATTGACACCTGTAAAACATGTATATGTTGGCTGCCTTATTCCCTTTCAGTAGAAGAAATAGATTGTATATGAAAAGGAAGGCAATTTAGTATAAGGCAGTTCTGTCTGTGTCCTGTGTATGATGATCTGCTGCCTTCACTGAATGAAGAGAGAGCACTTGCAGTCAGAAGACCCTTATAAACCTCTGTACCTGTAAGCATTTCTAGGATGGGAACTCTTTTATTTTCTCTTCTCTGAGCAAGGGTGATTAGACAACAGTTAGAAATGTGTGTATGTTCCAAAACAGACAGAGTTTTTCCAACATCGAGTTTAATAAAAGAGACCTTTAAAATATTTATTGTATTTATTTAAAATACGGTGCCTTATCTCCACAAACTCATTGGCTGACAAAACAGCAAAAGGGGCAGGACCCGCACATCATTAACTGTCCAATTAGTCAAAACCAAAACAGAATTAAGAACAGACTTAAAAGCAAGTACAGAGGTTAACGCACCTAAAACAGTTTTACCTTTCACCATATACCACCAAATATTATTGCAAACTGGATTTGCAACTTTGATATCTGAGTCACATTAAATAATTTTGTAAAGAAAAGTGAACAGCAATTAGAAACACAACTTACAAAACCTCCTGCAGTTTACATCATAATTCAGTTCATGCTCATCTGGGAGAGAGTTTGTGGACCACATGCTACTTTCTCTCAGTATGATTCAACATTATTCACTGTTTTACATTGTTGGCAAGGCATAGCTATTTGGCATTAGTCATTTTTGGTAGCATACAGAATAATGAGTGCAATGTAAGCAAAAAGGCCAAATATCACTCTGACAGAAATATAAAACAGTACAAATTTATTGTCAATGAAAGATAATACTGATGGAAAAGAAGCACTGCTGATAAAATAGCAGGGTAGGGTGTGGTAACTATTTATAGGTATGCTTGTGCAGTGATGGGTTCAGAATAAGTGATCCAGTAAAATTCAAGGACTACCAAAAACTAAAGGCAATAACTGAAATGAACTTTAAAGGGATCCAGACATGTTTTATAATTCAAAGCATGGTGGATTTTATTGAGATAATGATTTCCACATTTGAATTCAAAGGCTAAAAGTGTGTGTAAAGTATTCCACAAGCAGAATCTGAAAGTTGAGATGCCAGGATTCCAAATATGTCTGCAATGGGCATCATCTTACATGGAAATCTAGTGCCTGGTCTGAGCTAAATGTAATTAGTTTGCAAAGAAGGATGATGAACAATTTTATTTCTTTCCAAAAATTATATGCTGCCTTTCCAGAGACCTGCTCAAAGACACATACAGTTAAAACAATACAACAATTAAAGCTCAGATATTAAAACAATTGGAAGCCATTAAAACAAACAACTAATGAAGTACTAAACAGGGCATAAAAAGAGCATAACACAAACTTTGAGCATCCTGAAATAAGACAGAAAACAATCCTCATGCCAGAAGCAGACTATAAAATAACTACAAGCAATAAAACCTCTTAGTCATAGGTATAAAGGGATGTTTTAGCCTAGTGTCAAAAGTAAAGTAAAGTAGGTGCTAGGAAAGCCTCATGGAGGAGGAGATTCCATAGGTGAGGCACCACCACTGAAAAAGTTCCACAAATTTTCAAAGGCCCTCCCTTATTTGCTATTATTTTACAAATACAGAGGCAGAGCATGAACTGAAACCACTTTCTGCATGATCCCCTGGCAAGACCAGGCTTAGACTCAACACTGACACCCCATGTTTCCCTCCTACAACACTAAACTCAGCAAACATTAAACCTGAAGACTTCTTAATGCATGGGAGCTTCCACTGCAGCTGCAACAGCATCCGGGACTGGTCTTGCCAGGGCATCATGTAGAATTTGGTTTCAGTTCAAGCCTGAACTCTCCCTAGAAGCTAAAATGACTAAACTGAGGTTACCATACACTGGTCACATCGTGAGAAGACCAGACTCAATTGAAAAGACAATAATACTAGGAAAAGAGGAAGACCCAAGATATGGTTGATTGATTCTATAAAGGAAATCATGGCCCTCAGTTTGCAAGACATGAGCAAGGCCGTCAATGATAGGATCTTCTGGAGAACACTAATTCATATGGTCACTGTAAGTCAGAAGCAACTTGATGGCACTCAGCACACACACACGATTGCCAGCTCCACACCTGTGATTCAAGGAAGCTTTTAGAGGGCTAGAACCTGGGGAGCTGGGAGCGTTGCAGATGGTACAGTGTCCATAATGTCACCACCCCTGCAATCTTTATCCCTCTGCTCCATTGATCAAATGCAGGTGACTGGGGTTTAGAGTTAGACTGCCGTGGGCAGGGCATTGGAAAGCCTAGCATAAACCCCAGAGTAAGTCTCACTGAAGTAATTTTTGACCTTCCACAAATATCATAGGACCAAGAAAGTGTACAAATTCAATAGATAAAAAGACTGTCTCTGAGACATTCTGGAGGGGCAGCCATGTCAGTCTGTTGTAGCAAAATAGAACAAGTCCAGTGGCATCTGAAAGACTAGCTACATTTATACCAGCATGAGCTTTTGTGAATCAGAGTTCACTTCTTCAGAAGCAATGGACAGCAACTCATTTTCTACATTTTATAAGAAAAGTACAGAAGGGTATGGGGAGGAGCTGGGGGCAGAAAGAGGTTTAGTGTGAATAGGGATGCTGAAACACCTGTTGGTTTGGCTCACTTTCCATTCCCCAGTGGTGATCTGGCACCTCATGCATCAATGGGCTGTCTGGTTGTTCAAGACCTGTTCATATGCATTTGTAGGAACAGGATACTTGCAGCCATTAGAAGCAGACTCCCAACTTAATGCAATCTGAAGGAATTCCTGAGCAGCTCACAGTCTGATTTTGAGCTTCAAAAAAGGTAAGTTTGTTTGCCAAATAGGTTTGCTGAGAAATTTGCAGCACCCCTAGATATGAATCCTATCATAAATTTTCCAGATACGATTCTCTATGTAACAGACTAGAAAGAATTAACTTGTAACACATAATGAATGATGAGTGAGGTCAGAAGTCCCAGCCTCATAGGGTTCAGAACAAAATAGAAAAGTAGACCTTTTAGGTTCCGTTTTCCAGCCCTAAATTGCCCTGAGAGCCAGTTTGGTATAGTGGTTAAGTGCACAGACTTTTATCTGGGAGAACCGGGTTTGATTCCCCCTCCTCCACTTGCACCTGCTGATGTGACCTTGGGTCAGTCACAAGCTCTGGCACAGCTGTTCTCTCAAGGACAGTTTCTGTCAGAAGTTCTCTCAGCCCCACCTACCTCACAGGGTGTCTGTTGTGGGGAGGGGAAGGGAAAGGAGTTTGTAAGCCACTCTGAGACGCCTTTGGGCAGTGAAGGGCGGGGTATAAATCCAAGCTCCTCCTCTTCTTCTTCTCATCCACAATGACTTGGGCGATGCTCAAGCTTCATAAACAGGCAGTTTATAACTCGTCTCTCTTTCTCCTCTACTCCATTATTATCTCAATTTTAGCCCCTCTTTATCCTGCTTGTCCATCTCCTTGCTCTGCAAAATCCTTTCCTCATCCCTTCTTCCCCAGCTAGTCTTCATATCCCATTCCCATCTATCTCCACCCAGCTACCTCACCTTTTTTGTCCTCCCATTGAATCTGAGTTCCCCACAGGACCACTTTCCTAAAAATCCTTTCCCCTTCACACCTGTCTTTCTCTCAGTTTCATCAGCTGCCCGTTCTGCTCTTCACTGTATCTCTCTAATCACAAGCTTTCTCCCGTTCTTTCCTATCCCTCTTGGGGACACTGTAGATACATATATGAGTGGAGTAGCCATGGGTGAAGAAGGCTGCAACTGCTCATGAAATATTGTGTTTTAATTGCATTCTCTCTCTTTCTCTCTCCTTTTCTGTCCCCACTGTAGTAGCCACTACAAATTGATCTTGTTTTTCAGAAGTCTCTCTCATTTTCTAGTATTGACCCAAGATATGCCTGTATACACAGGTGAAGGGAAGCACTTGTGAATGATACCTACACATGTAATCCATTTATTAGGCAATAAGGCATGGTGATGCAATGGAAACTGGTGCACCACGAAGTACTTGCAGCCTTATTGGCACCTCACCAGGAACTAGCTTGGCTGCTTTATACTGAGCTACCTTCCACAATTCCCAAATGGTAGTTGGTGGAGCTCTCCTTTTCAGGGTCGGGCCTTCTCCCCACATTGCTCTGAGGACTAAGACTGCCCTGGCCAATAAGGGTCCATGGGAGTCAGTTCCCTGGTTTCTGCTGCCACCTGAGCTGTTTGCAGTGGCAGCAGGCAGTGTGCCCTCTAACCTGAGTTAGTGTGAGCTTGCTCACAGTTTTTTAGCCTCCGGCTCACATTTTTGCCTTAGCTCAGGAAGGATGGCTCCAGAGCAAACTAATTTATGCAGTAGCCAAATTTCTCGCTCACAACTTAAATGCCAGTAGCTCACAAAGTAGAATTTTTGCTCATAAGACTCCACAGCTTAGAGGGAGCACTGGCAGCAGGTGAGCTTCATGCCTAACACAGCAGGGACAGAGGGACAGCCAGAATGACATGGGAGTCCCTGCATTCTGTTGATTTGTGTGTGAACAAGAAAGTGTATGACAATTCAAGCCACCTCCATGTGAGTGCATGAGACAGAGAGAGATGACTGAGCAATGAGGAAGACAAGTTCCAACAACAAATGGCTATGCAATGAACCAACAATATCAGGTGAAAGAAGGAATAAACTAGTAATTCAGAGTATGATGTTTCAGTAGCCTTTGCAGTAGGAAAAGCAAGTACGTGGTAGTAGCTTTTTGTTTTTCTTCCTTTCCCTAACTTCCTAGTGGGAAAAGGAAATTGGACTGGAATAAAGACCAGGAAATAAAGATTAAGACAAAGAACAGTAGCATTTACTGCTGCCACCACTAGAAGTCTGATTTTGTGATTAGTTCTGTGATCTACCTTCTCACATTTCAAAGAGTCCAGTGAGAGGCCAAAAAGTATGGGTCACGGATGCTTCATTATCACCATTCATTATTATCTAAGAATGTTAACTCCAGCAGTGTAACAGCTGATGAACTGTATCCTGCAGTACCACTAGTAGCTACTGCTATGCTGATGGAAGGGATAACTTTGCAGGTGTAGTGCCAAGCCTCCCTTTGTGTTTTCATATGGGCCTCAAGACCCTTACTGGCTCAAAGCTGCATATACTCTACACACATGTAACCAGACTACAATAACAACTCAGAGGAGATAGGGAGGATTGTAATGCTTGAGTCACTGTGTGACTGGAGACTACAAATTAGTAGCTATCCACATGGTTAGATTGGACATGCTGGAAGTTTTAAAGCAGTCATTTATTATATGTTAAATGGTCATGCTGTGATTTGCAGTGCTCACACAGCAGGTGATAGTCTTCAACCATTAGAATGCAGGAATATCTGGCAATGCACATGGCATTGTTAATGTATCAGTAGGCCTCATGATAATATCTGAAATTTTATATAATACTTTACCATATATATCTATTTATCTGTCTATCTCCTACTCTGCTAATGTGTGAAGGCAAAGCATCATCATTGGAAAGTTGAGAGAGAGGGAAAGATATTAGACTTTAAGGGAATCATAAACTTTTACTTGGGAAAACCCCCAATTCTGCCTTGCCTAGAAATGTCATAGGAAAATATCACTGTTTTAGTAGTGACTTTTTGACATCAGCACATATTACACCAATCCACTTTTTTCAAAAAGTCATTTGCACACAGAACAGCCAAAAGCAAAGACTTCATGTTTAACAGGCTTGGAAGCTCAGGTTCAATAACAGAGACAAGAATGCAAAAATCTGTACTTGCTCAGTCACTGGTTCCAGTCCATCTTTATAGCCACATTTCCAAACACATACCCACGATTAGACATAGGGACATTTTGTGAGTCTTACAAAAATCTACTTCTGAAAAACTTTGGTGTTTATGCTCAGTAAAAATATGATTTTTGTATAAAATTACACTCTTGTCTAAGTACCCTTCCTGCCACCAAGCAACTCTAAAATAACTGGAATAACAAAATGCGAAAGTCAGTGCCTACCTATAATTTTGCATTCACATTGAATGATTTTCAGTATTTGGCTTACTGTGTTAGCAATTCACCTTAAACAAGTGATTTGAGACTTTTAAAGGTTAGTTTTATGAATATTCTGTTTCACCATTATCCTTGAGAGCTGAACACGTTAGAAAGTAATGAAGATAATACATAGTTGGAACATGAAGCACAGAATTCTAATAGGGGGTGTTATAAAAGAGAGCTTCATTAAAGAAGCAAGAGACAAAAAGGTTCCAAAGTGCAGTGGCATGAATAGGGAAAGGTAATTAAGGCATTCCATATCTTACTATAAAGGAAGCTTTGTTTGTTGCAGCTATCATTGATAAATATGAGAGGGGTGAGTTCTCAACAATTTTGTCTGGAAAATTCACTGTACAGAAGAGATGCAGTCTAGAAAAGTGACTCAGTGTTCTTGTAATCAACCCTAACATTTGCATTCTGTTTCTCAGAGTATGATTATCAGCTAACAGAACATTGTGGTATTTATTATGCAAATAAGAACTACTTTGTTCCTTCCTTTTCAACGTACATTAGACTTTATTTTTCCTCTAATCAACTCATTTAAGTCATCAAAACACATGGAAGCATTCTACCTGCCTGTATGAATTTGAATGGAGTAAGAAAGAAAGAATCAGGAAAGGGGAGGGAGGGTCTTCATAACAAGGGCCATGAAGAAAGTGATACTGGCTATCAGGGCTGATGTGCTAGACGACACTGATCTTCCTGTCCTAAAAGAGGTATGTTTATCCCTGTCTGAGCTTTTGGATGTCATGCTCCTCTTTGAGAAGAATGTCTGGGCAATTGCCTGTTCCAGGTACAGTAAAAGACTGCCTGATCTATGCTACCATACTCTCAAAACTAGATTACTGTAATGTGCTGTATGGGGATGCACTTGAAGATAGCACAGAAGCACCATTTGTTATGCAGTCTCCTAATTAGTTGGGGGAATTAGCTTTAACAAAACAGAGTGAGAGGGAGTAACTAGGATTCTCCACCTATATATACGGGGATTTTTCCCTTAAGAAAAGTCTCAAATAAACCAGGCAGATGTTCAACCTGAAAGTCCTTTATTTACAAGAAAAGAATAAAACAAAAATGCACACTATAAACAGACACAAAAGAGCTGAGAATGGCAGGGTAGCAATGGGAAATCTTTTTAGGGAAGGTTAATATTTACCAATCTTGAAGAGGTTTGCAGAAGTAGCAAGCTGAAGAGCAAAACAGCCAGCATTTTGTTCTGTGCAGGAGAGAAAAAGAAACCCACAAAGTGGGGATGTATGAGGGCACACAACATACATACTGCTGGATGGGAGAACTAATGGGTTGTGTGAATAGAATTAAGCATTGATTAATTGTCACTTAATTAGGGTAAGTAGTTGCAGAAGAAATGAGGTTGGGTGTTGATGGGATTACTCCAAAGGTGAGTTATTAGATCCTGAGAGACCCATTGTCCCAAAACTGTGCATCTCTCTGGGGCACTAGCTAGCCATCCGCTTCTGACTCACATTCCAAAATACTTGTCCAGGCTTGTTCTTGACTGGCATCCATTTTGTTCCAGACAGTGTCCTGCACTATGATTTTGGGGTGACACTAGAGGGTTGTTTATTGTTGGCAGAGTTCAAACATGCAGAGGAATGGAGCACCAATTTAAATAACAGTTTATTCAAGAAGAAATAAACTCTGATAGAAAAAAGGGAGAGAGGCTTAACTGACTAACTAACTGCTATGAGAGACAGCAATGAAGGGGGTGGGCTCAGTTGGAGCAGGAAGTCTCAAAAGAGCCAATCAGGAGACAGAAAGGACATAATTTGAAATTGTGGGAAGTCCCTAATGAACTATGCTAATGTAACAGTGCCAACTAGCAGTTCTTCATCTGCCCCTGTTAGCCCCGACGCCATTATGGGGCTTTGCTATGGACTGTTTGCTGTTACCACATGGTCTGTGTAGACTGTAAAATGGATGCCAAAGGAGAAGCCCATAGGGAAAGGAAAAAGCTGTCTTTTTACTCTGAGGGACTCCATTGCATACCTGCCGCATGTCACCTACACAGATTAAGGGCCATACAGCAGACAAAGGACTTTCCATCTGCCAGTCGTTTGCATGATGAGATTAAGTGCCTTCCCCACCCCAGACGACAATAGGAGAGCCATACACACAACAATACCAGAGCCATCAGCTACCTGGAGAAACCATCTGCCTGCCAGCCAGCCTCCCCTGCCCAGCCCTCAGGTATCCAACGGACAGAGTAGCCAATAAGATTTGAAATTGACACTGACACAGCCGGCTGGGAGGGTCAGTAGGTGTACACCGCCTGGCCTTCCACACCCAGCACCCAAGACGCTATAATAACGCGATCTCTGGGCTAGCAAAATAGAATAAGAGAAAATAGAGAGAAGAGAACGCTGCTTATCCTCGCCCTGCTGCTGCTGAAACCACGACCTCTGTCTGTCTGCTTTTACCCTCTTAAGCCCCCATCCTGTACCCAAACCCTTGCCTCGCTTCGTTCCAGTCTGCAGCTGAAACTATACACGTGCGTTGTTAGCTGGTCTAGACCACGTGTCCCTTCTTCCATACTTCCTACCCCACCTTACCCCACTCGCTGGAAGCTTAGGAGCTGAACCTTGGAGGTAAATATCGCCCTCAACGGAACCAACGATAACCTGCTCATGCAACTGTGCTTTATCTATCTTTTATTCTTAGACCTTGAATGTGTGTGTGTGTGAATTGTATTTGTTGAGTGTTATTGCAACTGTGCTTTATTTAAGTAAACAAACATTATTCTGAGTCCTGTCTCTCGCCTCTTCACTGGGAAGTCTCCGCGGCAGCCCATTCCTCGTAGACACAGACCAAAAGATCCCAAAGGTTAATTATACCTGTGGCGAAGTGCTCAACCCCTAGAGAGCATTTCGCCCAACACCCCTATAAACTGTTCTGATCTTCTTCAAGAAGTAGGTGCACTATATACTAACACTCCTTCTCAAAGTCTATTGTGCAAGTCCACAAGATTTGTTTTTCTTCATAGAAACTCAACCTTTTCTTGTGGAAGTGGTTTGGTGAGAACATCTACAATCATGTTTTCAGTAGAGCAATATTTTAGTTCAATAATCCCTTCCTTTTTATGTTTTTTACAAGGTAGTTTTATATCTATATGTTTAGTTCTTATATTAACTCTTTTTGGTCATACAAGTTTTATATATCCATGATTATCTTTGAAGAGTTGGACTGGTCTGGGTTCTTCAATGCCAAAATCCTTCATTAATAGTAATATTCACTTTAATTGTTTATGTGCTTCAGCAGATACATATTCTGCTTCTGTGGATGTGCAGTGACAGTCTCTTGTTTTCTGCTAGTCCATCTGATTGCTCCATTTCCATCAAAGAATAGGTATCCACTGGCTGACTTCCTGTCTGTGATATCTCCTACCCAATCTGCATCCATGTATCCTACCAGTTTGGGACTGTCATCTACTGGTAACTTCAGTTTTAGATTAATTGTACCACCGAGATACCTAGCAAGTATTTTCACTGCATTTCCATCTCTTTTATTTGGTGACTCTACTTTTCTGCATAATATGCATACAGCTGCTGTCTGGGTGTGTAAAAATGTTTATAACAGTCTTCTGATTGTTTCCCTGTATGATTTATTGTTGGCTAGGGGTTCTTCATTTCCCTGTTGGTTTAAGTAGTTTGTCTCCATAGGAGTTCCCACTGGCTTGGATTCCTTCATCTGCATATGGTTGAGGAATTCCAGAATCTTTTGTTTTGGTTTAGGAGGTAACTTCCATCCTCCTCTCTTTTTATTTGTACTCCTAGATAGTAATTGATGTTACCCAGTTCTTTTATTTCTACTTCTTCACTTAGATGTTTGACTATTTCACTATAGTTTTTCTCATCCTTGTAGCAAACAATCAAGTCATCCATAGGTAAGGATTAAGTACATCTGTTCTGCTTCTTAAGTATAGAGATTGCTCTGCTTTTCCTTGTTCAAATCTTTCTTTTGTCAGTTTTTCATTGCAGCACCTTGCAGATTGTTTGAGCCTGTATATGCTGTTTTGCAGTTTGCATACCAAGTTCCTGTCTGTGGACTGTTTGATTCCTGATAGTTGTTCCATATAAACATCTTCCTTTATTTGTCCGTGCAGAAAGGCGGTTTTCATGTCTAGATGTTTTATATTCATTTTCTGTTTTCATTGGATCACAAACTTCACCATGAATGAGCTCTAGGGGTGCCTTGTTTGGTTTGGTTCATGATTGTTGCTTTAACTTGGGCTTGTCCCTTTTGCTTGGATGCAATGCATGCAATTCCTTTCAATGGTACATTCATTTAGTTGTATGCCTTTGGTCAAATTCTGATTCTCAAATTGGGCAACTGCAAATCTTTGGTGCCATAACCTAGAACATTTCTCATGATTGCAACTTTTGGTCAAATTTACACTTTGCTTGCATGTGTCCAGAGCATATAAATATCCATGCACTCTCCCTGTTGCAATCAGTTCACCATCTTGTTTGATAAGACATCTTTCCCCAAATGAGGTCACCATTCCTTTTTTTGCAAGAACTCTTACTGAAAGCAAGTTTTTGCTAGTTGTGGCACATACAAACAGATCTCAATAAGGGTTTCTCTGACCTGTCTGTATGGGAGTCTGCATTTTATAGTTCCCAATCCTACCACTTCTGCCACAACAGATCTCCCATCAGCTACACTTAGCCTCTCTCTTTTTCTCTTCATTTAGAGTTTCAAAAAAGTCTCTGTGTCTACTCATGTGCTTTGAGCATGCACTATCTAAGAACCATATATGACTTTTGGTTGCATCTTTAGTTAATTGAAACACTTCTTCAGGGGTGGCTATTTCAAAACCTCTCCTTTTATTTGTCTTGGAGAAGAAGAAGAGGAGATTGGATTTATACCCTGCACTTCACTACCCAAGGGATTCTCAGAGTGGCTTACAAACTCCTTTCCTTTCCCCTCTCCACAACAGACACCCTGTGAGGTAGATGGGGCTGAGAGAGCTCTGACAGCAACTGCTCTTTTTCAAGAACAGCTGTGCTGGAGCTTGTGACTAACCCAAGGTCACATCAGCAGGTGCAAGTGGAGGAGTGGGAAATCAAACCCAGTTCTCCCAGATTAGAGTCCACACTCTTAACCACTACACCAAACTGACTTCTTTTTAAAGCATTGCAGTCCCTTTTAATATGCCCCCTTTCCCCACATGAATAACGAGTTACTTTCTGTAGGATTCCTTAAACTGTTTGAATGTTTGCTCCAGTTCATTTATCACATTTCATTGAGAGAGATTTCCTTTTGACTCTGTTTGGCATACAACATTCTCATAAGTCTTGTATAGACTAACTAAAATCAAAACAACCAAATCCTGTTCTGCAGTATCTTTGCCAGCACTTCTTAGCTCTTGACTCAGAGCATTTGTTCTAAGTGTTCTCACAGATTACCCCTTCAGGCATCCTTATGCTAAATAGCTTCTCTTGGATACAGAGCTGTCTGTTTAGAGAAAAGTTAACATAAAGTCTCTCCAATTCAATCCAGACTTCCTTTGCATTTTGCATTTGAATGACTTGCAAAACATTCCTATTGGTCAAACCTTTTATTAAAGCACCTCTAGCCTTCATATTGTGCATGTCCCAGGACTTCTGCTTTGCTGGGGTGTGATATATTGCTGACATACCAAAGCCCCATTTCAAGCCAGTAGCTTTTCATTCTGTCTCTCCAGATGATTTTTTTTGTCAGTCAACCTATCTAGTAGGTAGTTGTGCAGCAAGCAGACATTTTGCAGTTTATTAGTTGCTGTAGATTTTCCAGGTTGTGTGGTCATGGTCTTGGCATTGTAGGACCTGACGTTTTGCCAGTAGCTGTGACTGGCATCCTCAACTTGGCCAACCTGAAAAATCAGCAGTGGCTGAACATAGCCTAACCCAAACAGGACACAGCATTTTGTTCCAAGACACTGAAAGACTGGACAACACTTCCAATTACCATGTTAGATTACAGAGCGAAGCTATTGAAATTCATAAACAAACACAATTTCAACAGGAAAGAAGTGAGTTTAAAAATGAATAGGGCATGGTTTCCTGTCCTGAAAAACACAAAATGCTCTACAGCTGACAATAGCACTACAGGTAAGAATAGAGTTTCAATAGCCATTCCACGCACAAAAGAACCTCCTCAAGAAACAGGAAACCTCCTCAGGAAACAATCCATAGACAAAAGAACCTCCTCAGGAAAGCTCCTCCATTAGCATGTTCATAGCCTGGAGAACTACTACAAGATAATGACTCAGCCCTACCCCACCTTCCAGGGTAGATATAAATTACCTGCCTACCATTTTTCTGCTCGCCTTGACACAGAGAGTACTCCATCTTTCTGTGTTATACCTCTGAGGATGCCAGTTACAGCTACTGGTGAAATGTCAGGTCCTACAATGCCAAGACCACGGCCATACAACCCGAAAAATCTACAGCAACTAATGAACTCCAGCCGTGAAAGCCTTTGACAACATATTTTGCAGTTTCTTCTTTTTTGGCCTACTAATCTATGTAACTTTTCCCTTTTTTGCAGCAGTGCTCATGCTGGGTCCATTAACCTGTTGGCAGAGTTTAAACATGCAGAGGAATGGAGCACCAACTATTTAAAGAAAATAACTCGGTATATTAAAGAAGAAATAAACACTGATAGAACAGATGAGAGGGACAGAGGCTTAACTAAATAACAGTTTGGAGCATGTACAATTATGCTGTATTCTGAGTCACCCTAGAAGATGGATGATTCCTTTTTCTGTATGTTATTTTTTTTATTTATGCTTATAACCTATACTAATAAAGGTATTGACTGACTTCACTCTGAATTGACTCTGTGACATCATTACATAATGTAATTGATTGACTATGTGGGGGGTCATATCACATAACAATTAACTCATTATTGGTTGGCTTAGATCAGTCATGGAAGAAGGAGAGAAAGAGGACAAATAGGGACAAAATGGGATAAAGAAGCAGGAAAGAACTAGACTCCAAACAGTTCAATGGGGATAAATGTAAAGTTCTGCATGTAGGTAGGAAAAATCAAATGCATAATTATAGGATGGACGAGATTTGTCTTGGCAGTAGTATGTGCAAAAAGGATCTAGAGGTCTTAGTAGACCATACACTGAACATGAGTCAGCAGTGTGATGCAGTTGCAAAAAAGGCAAATGTGATTTTGGGATGTATCAACAGAAATATCACTTTACTCTGCTTTGGTTAGACCTCACTTAGAGGAGTTTTGGGCACCACAATTTAAGAAGGATATAGACAAGCTGGAATGTGTCCAGAGGAGGGCAACAATGATGGTGAGGGGTCTGGAGACCAAGTCCTATGAGGAAAGGTTGAAGGAGTTGGGTATGTTTAGCCTGGAGAGGAGACGATAACCATCTTCAAGTACTTGAAGGACTGTCATATAGAGGTTGGTACAGAGTTTTTTTATGTTGCCCCAGAAGATTGGACCAGAACCAATGGGTCAAAATTAAATCAGAAGAGTGTTAGCCAAATTGCCTTAATTTCTTATTAATATGGGGGAATTATGATTATTAATTGGCAATAGGCAAATTAGGGTAAAAACACCAGTGTCTACAGAAGTTCCACCCTTCCAGAGGTACCAGTAACAGACACAGAGGCTGAAGTTAATTTAAAATGATGTCTTTACTGTAGTTTTCTTCACACACAAACAATACACACACAATTATTCAGATTCTAGGAAATAAAGATAGATAATCAGCACATTTGGATGAGCAGGGTATTTGTTGTTTGAGTAATAGTTACCTGTCCAATGAGATGAAGGCTTCCGAATGGAAAAATAAGAGAATTATAGAAAAATGGGGATTATGTTAGGAAAATGGAGCATGCAAACTGAACCAGCAGAAAGCATATGGAAGACTCTGATGGCCATCCAAGAGCCTCAGGGTAAGCTGGGTGGCAAGATAGCCACAAGCTGAAGAGTAAGAGAGTATAGAGGTCATTGGGGCGGAAGTAGAGAGAGAGAGACCATATGGCTGGGTGCCGCCTTTTATGAGGGGGGTTGGGAGGTTGGGCCAGTTCAATGCTGGGCCACGTGTCCTAGTCACATGTCTCTTGGGGGTGGCCTAAGCTGGTCACACATCTTGGCTCACCTCCTATTAGGTCTTCCCCAAAACATGCTATTGGCTGGGAGGAATAGGGGAGGGGAGATAAGGAGTGGTTAATATTGAGAGCTAGAAGCTTAACTTGTGGCTGGCACCTGGGTGTAGGTGAGATGAGTCATTGGGCCAAGGCCATTGTCTTCTTGATGGTCTTAGCCGGGTCCTTGATGGGTGAGTGATCAGTTGCTAAGCAACTATGAATAGGGTCTCTGAGCTACGTGTAGCTTTGCAGGTATGGAGGGGGGATGAAAGGGGTCTGCCTGCGTGTACTGGAGAGGTCTCCTAATGGCATTTTGGAGTCCTTTGTCCTCATGCTTTGGCATGGCATGGCATTTGGTGCGTTGGGCATACTGTGGAACTGATTCATTCACCATCAGATGAAAGGGCTGGTAACCTTGGATGGCCACTGGAACAGCAGTGAAGAAAGGAAGGTGTCCTTCTCTCAGGGTGCAGTCTCAATGGGCATCATAGTGGGTCACCATGCTTTACAGTTCCTTAAGTATACTTTGCACAGTCCATATTTTATTACAGTTTATAAAAGGCTTGAAAAAGCCTTGCAGGGCAACAAGAGCTTTCAGCTAAATGTTAGGAAGAACTTCCTGACAGAGTGGTTCCTCAATGGAACATGTTTCCTCAGGAGGTGGTGGGCTCTCCTTTGGAGGTTTTCAAACAGAAGCTGGATGGCCAATTGTCAGCAATGCTGATTCTGTGAACTTAAGCATATCATGAGAGGGAGGACAGGAATGGTTGCCTCAGTGCTTAATTCTTTGGCCCTTTCTTACACAACCAGGGAAATACTGATCACCACATTGGGGTCAAGAAGCAATTTTTCTCCAGGCAAGTTTGGCTGGGGATCCTGGAGGTTTTTTGTCATCTTCTGGGCATGGAATAGTGGTCACTGGAGGTGTGGGGGGTATTTGTGAATTTCCTGCATTGTGCAGGGGGTTGGACTAGATGACCCTGGAGGTCCCTTCCAACTCTATGATTCTATGGTTTAAAAGAAAGTGAAGACATTTCTTTAAGAATATTTTGGGATATTTATTTATTATTTATTTTATTACATTTGTATCCTGCCCTCCCCCGCAAGCTGACTCAGGGCGGCTCACATTTATCAGCCACATGTGCTGAGCTAGCATAAAAACATTTAAAAACAAAATTAAAATACTCATACAATAACAAATAACAATTTAGTGCTCACAGTAATTATCATTCTGTCAAATTAATGGTGGCGTGTTATAAAATGGAGTTCTAAATCCTGATTCAGTGGTATTCCGGCCTCCACACAATGTGGCTTGATCTCCATGCAAGGCCAGTCCTCCACCATGGATGTTACTGGTAATGATGATTGATGTTAGTGGTGGTGGTGGTGGCGGCTCCTAATTGAAAGTCTGATGGAAGAGCTCCATCTTGCAGGCCCTGTGGAACTGTACAAGGTCCCGCAGAGCCCTGGTCTCTTCTGGAAGCTCATTCCACCAGGGAAATGCCACCAAAAAGGCCCTGGCCCTCATAACAGCGAGCCTGGCCTCCTTAGGGCCTGGAACATTTAACTGATGTTGTGACCCCGACCGTAGTGCTCTCTGGGGTATGTATGGGGAAAGGTGGTCCCTGAGGTATGCTGGACCCTGGCCATATAGCGTTTTAAAGGTAAGTACCAGCACCTTGAAGCGAATTCTGTATGCTATTAGCAACCAGTGCAGTGTCTTGAGCACTGGCCAGATGTGCTCCCTTCTAGGGAGACACATCACAAGCCTGGCCACAACATTCTGCACTAGCTGCAGCTTCCAGATTAGTGACAAGGCAGCCCCATGTAGACAGCATTACAGTAGTCTAATCTCAAGGTGACCATCGCATGGATCACTGTAGCCAAGTCATCGTGGTTGAAGAAGGGAACCAACTGCTGAATCAGCCGAAGATGGTAAAAGGCTGATTTAGCACTGGCTGCCACCTAGGCCTCCATCGTTAAGGAGGAATCCAGGAGCACTCCCAAACTCCTAACCTCCAGCGCTGGCACCAATGGTGCCCCATTGAAGGTTGGGAGCAGGATCCCCATCCCAGCCCCAACCCCCCCCCCGACTCAGGCACATGACCACCAGATTCACCTTCAGCCGGCTCAGTCTAAGCCAACCAGCTATGGCTTGCAGTGCCCGGTCCAGATCTTCCAGGCTGGAGTCTGACCAGCCATTCAACATTAGATAGAGCTGGGTGTCATCAGCATACTGATGACACCCCAGCCCATACTCCCGGGCAATCTAGGCAAGGGGGTGCATGTAGATGTTAAACAACATCGGGGAAAGCACAGCCCCCTGAAGCACATCACACTCAAGTGAATGTCTCCTGGATTGCTGTTCCCCAGCACCACCCTTTGTCCCCCTCCCTGGAGAAAGGAAGCAAGCCATTGCAGGGCAAGCCCCTGTATCCCCACATTGACGAGGTGGTGGGTCAGCACCTGATGGCCAACTGTGTCAAATGCAGCTGACAGATCTAACAACAACAGCACTGCCACACCACCCCGATCCAGATTTCACCAGAAGTCATCAGTAAGGGTGACTGGCGCTGTCTCTGTCCCGTGTCCTGGGCAAAAGACGGACTGGAAGGGATCTATGATGGAAGCGTCATCCAGAAAGCCCTGTAACTGTGTCAGCACTGCCCTCTCAATTAATTTGCCCAGATAGGGCAGATTGGAAACCGGCCGATAGTTGGCCAATTTGGCCAGATCCAAAGTTGGCTTTTTCAGGAGAGGGTAGACCATCGCCTTCTTGAGTGCCCCCTCAGAGAGAGACTTGTTGATAATCTCCCTTAGGGCACCTCGAAACCCCTCATGGCCCGCTTTAATGAGCTAGGAAGGGCACGGATCAAGGCTGCATGTGGTTGGGTGTACAGTCATGAGCAATCTGTCAACTTTCTCCAGGCTGAGCGGGCTGAAACAACCCAAGGCCAGAATTGAAGATGTGCAAGGGGCCTCGAGTTCACTCAATCACCTGAAACCTCTCACTTTGCCCCCAAACAGCCATGTAGGCCCTGTGGGTCAGCAGTAGAGCATCTGCCTTGCTTGTTGAAAGTACTTGATTTAGTTCCCAGCATCTCCAGTTCAAAAAGGAGCACGTAGTAGGTGATGTGAAAGACCTCAGCCTGAGACTCCAGAAAGTTGCTACGAGACAGAGTAAATAACATTGATCTTGACAAACCAACCTTTTGACTCAGTATAAGGCAGCTTCATATGTTCATTTAGATGACTCTTAATCTCAATCCTACAGGCTATAGATTCATGACTAGTTGGCTACGATGAGTTTATTTATTTATTTATTTCATTAGATTTTTACCCCACCCTCCCAGCAAAGCCGGCTCAGTGAGTTCAATGAGTCATAAATTGTTTAAGATTCATCTACTCCCTCTTCAATAACAATTTGCAGTGGATTTGGAAAGTAACACATTCTACTTTCACTTGAGGCACTTGCTGTCCTATAAGGAGGAGATTACTGTTCGAATATACAAGGTCTATAGTGCACCTACTTGAAGAAGTTCAGAAAAACAGTTTATAGGTGACAGCTGAAGGACTGCTAGTTAACATAGCTAGATTAGGGACTTCCCACAATTTCAAATTATGTCCTTCCTATCTTCTGATTGGTTCTTTTGAGATGTCCCTGCTCCAACTGAGCCCTCCCTCCTTTGTTCCTGTCTTTCACAGCAGTTAGTTAAGCCTCTCTCTCTCTCCTCTGTTCTACCAGAGTTTATTTCTTCTATATATATAAAAGAAAGTCCCCTCACCATAAAATCAACACCCAGGCCAAACCCCTGGACCTAGAAACACCAAATTTGGGGAGAGCACTCCTATCATAATGTAAATGCTTACCAGGAAGGGATTTTTTAGAAATTCGACCCCTAAGGGGGTCAAAAGGAGTAAAATGTGCTCTCCCCATTGATTCCTATGTGGCTGCCAGGCTGCTGCCTCCTGGCACCCCCTACTCTCTGATTGGTCAGCTGCCGAGTTCAGTGTTCTGAGGTAAAAAACAACAACAATAGTTACAGGAGACTGCAGAGAGCTCATGACAGTTGAGGAAATCAGGAACGGCCAACAACCATCAGTGAGGTGCAGTAATGCTGCTGGCTCAGCCTCTCTGTGTCAACAATCCTGTGTTTCTATAAGTCTGGCTGTAGATGAGTTTAATCTACTTGACAGGAGCTGACAGCTCAGAGGGACAGTCTAGCTGGCTCCAACCGGTTCAGTGCAGTTCTGTACAGCACTAATTAACTTACTATGACTCAGCACTGTAATATGATTGGTCAATGCCTGTATATAAGCAATTGTATTCTGTACAGTTTCTATCTTGATGGTAAGCCTGCAGAGCATTTTGTCACTGTGTTCAATATTTGTGGTGAAGGGGGGGGGGAATAAATGTAAATAGTTTTACACTAAGCTATTTGGACTTAAGTCTTCATTGGATACTCAAACTCACTTACTTTCTACTGTGGGCTAGCACCACGGCACCCTCTGACACTCTGATGGCTTCCAACACACTCCCCCCATTTCCTACACCTAACAGGCACTTGTCTGTCAGGTGCAGCAGCGGTTGCAGGGTGTGTAAAGCCCCGAAGGAGCCTGCCTCAGCACTAACACCTTAGTGATCTTGCTGGCCCAGCCTCCACAGTGGCTTCTAATACTCCTCCCACTCCTACACTGGACAGGCAGCTGCCTGTCAGGTGTAGGAGAGGAGGTGGGATGCTTACAGCTGCTGGGGAGGTGTGCTCAGCAGGACTGCCTTAGCCCTGCTCCTGGCCAAGCCTCCGCGATGCCTTTAAACATAATCCCCTCCAACACCAGACAGACCAGAGTCTGTCAGGTGTAGGAGCAGGACCAGAGTACTTTAATCCATTGGGGATGTTGTGCCAGCAGGATCACCTTAGCGTTCCTGCTGGCCCAGCTTAGCCACACTCCCACCCACAATGGAAATATACTCCAAATGTGTAGAAAACTGGTTTCCTTTATTAAGTTATTTAACCTCTCACAATGTGGGTTCTAGAAAACTGGTTCATATGAATTTGCTTAATATCTGATTGCTCGGATGGTGTTTTGAATATGTAGTTATGTCCCAGTTCTAAAATGTAACATAAATGAGAAGGATTTTTGTAAAAAAAAAAAAAGAAAAAAAAAAGGAGGGGGTATGCCCTCCCCCCAAATTCAATGCCCAAGCCAAACCCCTGCACCAAGAAACCCAAAATAAGGGGAGTGCATTCCTACCATGACGTCAACCCCCTCCCCCATGAAGAGATTTCTGAGAAACATGACCCCTGCTTCTTAAATTATGACTGCTTCTTAAATGGATACTTCTGTGTGGCCTGATCCAGAATGAGCTCATCAAGCAGCCTGGTGATCCTAGCACCTGCGGGCAGAACCCCCAATGTGGTCTACAGAGAGGTCCTTCAGTAGAGGAAGAAAAAGTACGTATGTCTCACTTCATTTCTTACACTACAATCTTCTCTGTTAGAATTCCTACAACAAATGTCACATTTCAAATTTCACATCATCAGTATTATAAATGGATTTTTGAAACTTAAATACCATAACAAAGCATGGGTATCAGGCTAGTCTTTAATAAACTGAGTTATTTTCTTTAAACATTTGGTGCTCCACTCCTCTGCATGTTTAAACTCTGCCAACAGTTATGCAGTGCCCTGCCAAACTTCTTTCTAGTGTAAAGAATAAAGAATAAAGTTGTGCTTGTGATTACAGATTTAAGAAAATATAGTTACACAGATCAACTAAGGCAGTGTACAAGGTGTAATATCACATATATGGAGTTCAAAGCAGAGACAAATATGGTTCTAAATTTGCCTCAATATAAAATAACTTTGAATCTCAGTGACACAACACTGTAGTAATATCCTAGATATTCACATTTCTTTTAACTTACTCTAGCTCCATTTGATGATTTAATGGCCTGCCGTCTTTATGAATGCCACTGACTAATCCCTGTGTGCTGCAGACCATCATGTAAAAATATACAGAGATAATTCTGATCATTCATCTTTTGACAAATAGCAACCCAAAGTGTCGTTAAGATACTAAATATTACTTCTGATGTAATTTATTGCAAAGTGCTTGATTTACTGCATCAGGTTTACAAGTAAGGGCCCTTTTAGATTCACTATCTCTTGTGCTAAATTCCCTCTGGAAGTACGAGTATGCAGCTGAATTAATCAAGGTGGATGAAAGCAAAATCTTTGAATTCTGCTTATTGTAGGCTTTGTCATAAAACATGGGTAGTTAGGTATTGCATTATGAAAAGAAATAATAGTATGTCATTCAGAAAAATTGGAAGGGGTATACTAAAGTACTGTAATATTTGTGCATGCAGGGAGAGATCTTAGAATTATTGCTGACCTCTAAGTAAAAGAGAAAAGGACTCATCATTCACGCAGGAATGAGATTCTTGACGTAATTGATGGAACTGCTTAGAATGGCTTCGATCATTAGGAGTCCAATGACTAAATTAAAATAAAATGACAAATGCATGTCATGGCACTAAAGCAGCAAAAATGCATTGCTTCTTGGTGACAGCCATTTTACAAGGAAGTGTGTTACTGAACATGTTGCAGCACTGTAGTTCCCTGGGAAGACGGAGAGTAATGTCAAAATTGGACAAGATGAAACTAGCTGTTTCATTCCAGATATTGGCCCAGGACAGACTGGCAATTTGCCCCGGTATCCAGTCGCGGCAAAAAAAACCCGGAGTAAACGATACCGGGTTTTCTCGTCCACACAGCGGGGGCCTCTGTCGGAAGATACTGGACGGAGGTGCGCGGGAGCGTTCAGACTGCCGCGCCAGAGGCGCGCTATATTCACTGTTTCCCCATTATTTCGGCTGTGGGCATATGTGCGCATAAGCGCATTTTGGCGATTTTTTTTTTTGCCCTGCAACGCCGGCACCGCATTGGGCAGTGGAGCGGAGCGCAGCCAATCACACCGCTGCTGCCTCATGCCCAACGCGGGTTGCTCCCGGCTTTTCGGCTGCGCGTTCAGACTCCCCAGAAGCGGAGAAACGCATGACGAACGCAGGCTTTCAAGCTTTGCGCCGGCTTTTATCAGGTGTTTTTTTAATCCGGCAGTGAAGCGCGAGAGCACTGGTAGGCTACGGGTGGGGGATGCCAGGCAGATGTGCCTGTGTGAACATCCCATTTACCCCGATATTGAGTCGTTGTCAGCCCGGGTCCCATCCCGCGGCAAATTGCCAGTCTGTCCTGGGCCATGGACTGCACAAGTCACTTTCAATAAATCTAACCTTTACTGTACCTCGGGCAATAGTTTGTTAATATTATGAAGGCTGTATAAAATGTTCTGTTTGTTAGACCATTTAGAATATTGTTTAAAAAAACCCTTTGGTTTCCATTCTACAAAAGAAGAAATGAAAATTACTAGCATCTATGGCCAGGTTTTCTTTTTGTGGTATGAGTGATTTGCACCAATCTATCAGGAGAATTGAGGGGTAAGTATGGTTTTAGTGAATGCAAAGTTAGAATTACAGATGTCATAATATTTTCCCCAGTCTATAGTAGATTAAACCATTGACATAGTTCATGGGAAATAAATGTCTTGCACCAGGCAGGAAGTATATTATGTCCAGCTCTCAAAGTTATGAAACTGTTATTTCTTGGTAGCTGTTATAGCGATGATTCTCCTAACATTATTGAAGTTATGATTGCACTTGCACATATTTGCTTGGATCCTCTCCGCAGTCTTGAATTATGTGCTAGAGGAGGGCAATTTCTGGAGAGTACATGAACTAGCCATGATCCAAACTTTACTCATAGGAAATGGGTAGTCTGAATGTGTATGTGATAAACCAGGAAAACACTGGCCATAATGGCTGTGGTTTAGCCAATATCACTTGATTAGCTTCTAAGGGCCCAAACTCTTTTTTCCATGAGACAGCCTCCAGGGAATGTAGTCTAAATGGAATATGTGTATCATTGTGTCTGTCATCTATGTAACTGGAAGGAACTGGCCAGATTTTCCTGAAATTCAAAGTTTGTTTGTGAGGTAGAAATCAGTTGCCACTGTAAAGAGCAGGATATCATTCATGCATTCTTCAGCTCTAATTGGCTTCCAACAACCCTGCATTTTGAATTTTTATGATATATTAAGGAAGATGAACACTCTTTTGATCAGTCCTGAAAGATTTCCCCTATTGTAAGGCATAATTTAAGATGGTTTGGATTCCTTTTTTGGAGATCCCACTATTGAGGAGAAGGTTCTGTTTCTATTTCTATTACTCAGATTACTTGCCAGGGATTCATATAGGTTGTCCATTTCCTATGTTCTGAATTCTTAGAATGCTGTTACTCAAACAAGTATTAAAGAAAGTATTTTAGAAACAAGTTTTAGTTTATGTTTTGAATTTTGAGTAATCTGGTTTTCTAACAATATTGTGTTTTAGGTGAATGATAAACAGAAATTCTTGTTTTAAATGAAAAATCAAGACACTTTTTAAAAATAATCTGAAACCATCAATGATTGAATTTTAGATAAGATTAGCTTTGGTTCTCCACAGTGTACATGCTCACTTGTTCAGCCCTTCATCAGACCTGGAGATACAGGGTATGAAAAAGTACACAGCACTTACTGGGCAAGAAACTTGTGTAGAAGACAAAGAAACAAACTGTATGGACTTGCTTTGACCACTCTAATCCTCACACAACCAGTGGACAGGAACATACTGATCTAGTTAGGTCATTTTTCATTTATCACAGGCACCCATCCCAGCCTAAAAAATAAAACAACTTTACAATAAAAATATCAAATCACAAAAATAAAGTTCAATAATTATTTTAACAAATGGTCCAAATGAAATTAAGTTCCTTGTGAGGTTATTTTTTTTCAAGAAACAATCCCCCCCCCCGTCGTATTTCTGTGGTTCATGGAAACTGTAGAATTGCCTTGGCTAGCTAGGGGGGAAAGAATCCATGAGACTGTGGATAACCATTAATACTTGCAAATAGCTTATAAACAAGGAAACCATTCAGTGAAAGCTATTCTGGATCCCCTGAGAAAATAATATATTTATAGGCAGAAATCCCATGTCAACCATGATGTTTAAGTCCCATTAACTTTATTTAAAATTAAGCACTACCACAAAATGCCATTTTTGTTTCTCGGTTTTTCTCCTCATATAACTCTTTCAAAAGACATGTTAATATATGCTCTACCATCTAAGCATTACTTTAATGAAACACCTTCCAACTCTTCTAGAAATAAAGCTCTTTGGCTTAGTAATCTCAGTATATGGCAGCCCTGAAAGATTTCTCTGTACCTTAAATGCAAAGAAGTTTTTAACTAGGTTTAATAAATTGGTGTGAAGCAGCTCACATCCAGATAGTTCATATCTATTGTACTTCAGCTTAAGAAAATGCATAAATTTGACTGTTTTGTTTTCAAAGTACCCGAAGAACTGATGTAATGCTGTTTCAGTTTTATTCATCAGTTGGAAATGTCAACTTTGCACCCAGTAGAAACAAATTGTGATGATAACAATTGCTATTATTGGCATGATACCCTATAGAAGAGAAATGGAGCACAAGCAAACAGTCATGTCATGCCATTTTATTATTGATTTCATTTGCCCTGATGCAGTTGGAAATATATAAATGCAGGTTCCGCCTTCTGATTGCTTATCTCTAATTTGATAAGGATCTGCACATGTAAATAGATGATCATTGCTCCTGCTTTGTTTCAGTTGCTGGAGTTATGTATGCATAGCCCTTGTCAGAAAAAGTGGCAATCACACTTAACCAGCTGTTCAGAATGAGTAGCTATGGTGCATGTGGATTTAGTCTCATCTGTTTCTGTTTCCTTATTTAAAACATTTATATATCATCTCTCTATAAATATGGAATCAATACATCTTAAAACATAATAAAATAATAATTATTAAATCCATAAAACACAACCTACTAAAAACCAGAAGTATACCACAATAATACAGATCAGATTAAGAAGAAGAAGAAGAGAAGAGCGGCTTACAAACTCCTTTCCCTTCCCCTCCCACAACAGACACCTGGTGAGGTAGGTGGGGCTGAGAGAGCTCTGACAGAAACTGTTCTTTTCAAGAACACCTCTGACAGAACTATGGCTTGCCCAAGGTCATCCAGCAGCTGCAAGTGGAGAAGTGGGGAATCAAACCCAATTCTCCCAGAGTCCGCACGCTTAACCACTACACCAAACTGGCTCTTAAAAAGAAGAAGAAGAAGAAGAGTTTGGATTTATACCCCGCCCTTCACTGCCCAAAGGCGTCTCAGAGCGGCTTACAAACTCCTTTCCCTTCCCCTCCCCACAACAGACACCCTGTGAGGTAGGTGGGGCTGAGAGAGCTCTGACAGAAACTGTCCTTGAGAGAACAGCTGTGCCAGAGCTTGTGACTGACCCAAGGTCACATCAGCAGGTGCAAGTGGAGGAGTGGGGGAATCAAACCCGGTTCTCCCAGATAAGAGTCTGCGCACTTAACCACTACACCAAACTGGCAGCACTCTTTTAAAGCAGGGGCTGCCTGTGCCTGCCCTACAAGCAGTGAGATTGCAACTTGCAGGGCAAGTGTGAGTGGTTCCTGCTTCAAAAGAGTGGGAGACACTCAATCTCGTGGCTTGCAGGGCAGGTGTGAGTGGCGCTCACTCTTTTGAACCAGGAGCCAACAATTTTTGAACCAGGAGCCAACAATTTAAAAAAGATTAAAAATGAAACCTGAGCTTCCTAAAAGTACAGCAAAGAGCATAAACAATACAAATGTAGTACATAAAAACCAAGTGTGGGAAGAATAAAAATGTCTTCACTTGGCACATAAGGGAATGTGAATTTGGCACCAGCCAAATCTCTCTTTGGAGAGAAGTCCATAGTGCAGGGACCACTGTCAAGAAGGCTCTCCTTCAGTACATGGGGACATACATAGCAAGGCCTCTGATGATGACCTTAGCCCATAGGTACATGAGTATGTAGTTATTTAAGTCTCAGACAATAATGAGCTTCCTCCTGAACAACACTCAAGAGCATGCTGATCACAGTCAGATATCCTCCGGTATATATAATTCTGTTTTGGTCATGGACTCCCCTGAACATTCCAACATGCTCCAAAATCAGTTCGCTACCTGATCTGTCATTCAGAGGGTCTCCCTATCCACTGGCTGCTTTGCCTGAGTCCTGCCTCCAACATTCTAAACAGTTTGCTGTTCCCCTCCCCCCACAGCCAGTCAGAACACAGAGGTCATTTGCATATGTGGCCTGATTGGCCATTGCCTCAAAACACAGAGGTTGTTTGCATATGTGGGCTCACTAGCCTTTGCCTCTAACATTCTAAACAGTTTGCTGTTGCTGTTCTGAGATAAAATACATTTCCCCTTAGTGCCTGTTGGGGGAAACCATTGTTGCCAATCTGCAGGTGAAGGCTGAAGATCACTCGGAATTACAACTGCTTTCCAGATGGCAGAGATCAGTTCCCCTAGAGAAAATGGTGGACTCTGTGTCTTTATATCCTGTTGAGATGGCCCCTGTATGACAGCCACTGTGACGTAGCAGTCGGGGCTTCAGAGCATGGTAGAGGCTGCCGGGGGGTGGAGTGGTGGAAAGCTGAAGAGTGAGGAGAAAATAAAGGTAGGCTGATAATTGGCTGGGGAGGAGATAGGGTTGCCAACTCCAGGTGGGAAATTCCTGAAGATTTGAAGGATGGAGCCTGGAAAGGGTGAGGTTTCAGGAGGAGTGGGACCTCAGACAGGTACAATGCCATAGATTCCACCCTCCAAACCAGCCAGTCCCTCCCAGGGAACCATTGTTGCCAGTCTCCAGCTGGGGGCTGGAGATCACTCAGAATTACAACTGCTCTTCAGGAGGGAGGAGATGGAAAGCTGAAGTCAGAGGGGCAGATCAGGGCAGGCTGATGGTTGGCTGTGAAGGAGATAGGGTTGCCAACTCCAGGTTGGAAAATTCCTGGAGATTTGAGGGGTGGAGCCTGGAGAGGGTGGGGTTTGAGGAGGGGTGGGACCTCAGACAGGTACAATGCCATAGACTCCACCCTCCAAACCAGTCATTTACTCATGGGGAACCATTGTTGCCAAGCTCCTGGTGAGGGCTGGAGATCACTCAGAATTACAACTGTTCTTCAGATAGCAGAGATCAGTTCCTCTGGAGAAAATGGTGGACTCTGTGTCATTATCCCCTGCTGAGGTCACTACAGCAAATTGACAATGAGTGCCCAGGACTGGGGCACCCACCCAGAGCCCCTTTCTAGAGCTTGTTGTATTTATTTCCACAACGGGCCTTATTCCTAGTAGAGTCATAAAGTGCTTTTTACTGCACAAATGTTTTGGGAATATGTGTGTGTTGTAAGTTCTAATTCAGTCATTATAGGGTTAATCTGTTTACCTTATGTGCTATTGTTTAGACTGACCTGGAAGGAAAACCTGACTCAGAGCCAATGAAAACAAAGCTCCTGAAATCTAAATCTGTTTACTCACGATCATTGGTTAATGTATTCAGATAATTTCTTTCTAGGGGTCAAGAAGAAGAATCTCCATTACAGTTGTTGATGGGAGACTGTGTGGTCGTTCTGCCTTGTAGTTGTAGAGATGTAGCCTTAGGTTTGTTATTTTGTAGCTTTTCCTGTGAACTATGCCCCATGCTAATATTCTTTAATTCCTTTCATGTTGAACTATAGGTGGAAAGGCACACCTGATGTTTGGTACATTGTTTTATTTTACACTGTGTAAACCACTTTGAGATTCAATGAAAAGGGCAGCTTATAAATATAGCAAACAAATGGTAATCCATCAAGGACTTGTGGGAGGCATCTCACTTCCCCCTCTCCCACTATTTCCTCTTTCCCTCTCCTGAAAGCTTCCATAGCCCCCTCCAGGGAGACCCTTGTCATGCTTCCTTCTCTCCTTCTACAGTTGCCAGCCTCTAGGTGGGGGCTGGAGATCTCCTGGAATCACAAGAGGTATCCCAGCTACAGAGATCACTTTCTCTTAGGGTTGTCAGATGGAGGTTGGGAAATCCCTGGAGATTTGGGGGAGGAGCCTTGGAAAGGTGTTTGAGGAGGGAAGCAACCTCAGCAGAGTATAGTACCAAAAAGTCTTTCCTCCAGGGGAATTGATCTCTGTCATCTGGAGCGAAGTTGTAATTCCAAGTGATCTCTAGCCCCCACCTAGAGTTTGGCAAGCACAGTTCTCCCCAGGGGAAATGGCTCCTTTGGTGGGTGGAGTCTATGGCATTGTATCCCTCTGAGGCTCCTCCCCTCCACAACCCACCTCCCAGATCCCCCAAATTCTAGGAATTTCTTAACCTCTTCCCCCCTCTTGACAATCCCCATATCCTCTCCTTGCTCGTTCTCTCCTTTTCAGTTATTCGCCAACCTACCTTTTATCTGCCTCCCATCTTCAGCTATATTTATACTCCTCCTTTCTCCACGGTGGGGACCAAAGCAGCTTACATTATTATTTTATCATCCTTTTTATCCACACAAAACCCCTGTGAGGTAGGTTAAGCTGAAAGTATGTGAGTGGTCCAAATTCACCCAGTGACCTTGGCACAGCAAGATGGGAATTCAAACCTGGATCTCACAGACCCTACTCTGAAGCGCTAATCACTACATCTCACTGGCTTTCATAGGGTGGCTGCTGTTGAACAGGAGCAAGCAGCCAGATGTAGTTCAGTCATGCAAGTCAGGTAGTATCAAGTCACCCAGAAGTTGCTTCCAGGCCTAAGGTTGGCAACCTCTAGGTGGCCCCTGGAAATCCCAGAATTACAACTGAACTCCAGAAAACAGAGATCTGTCCCCCCGGAGCAAATGACTGCTGCCTTTGAATGAAACACAACATAAGTAATGGGTTAAACTAGAGATTTTATTTACACATAAGCTCAGGGGTCATTTCATAGAAAAAGAGGTGCAGGAGCTCATTAGCATAAGTCTATTAGCATACCTTATTTGTGTATGCCACACCCCCTGACATCATCAGAAGTGTGTCAGAAGGCAACACCCACCACTTAGGCTTTACTGGACTGTTTTGGATTTCTAGCTATGGGGGGGAGCATGCAGATCTGCCCTCACAGAGGAGGGAGAGCCTGTATCTGAATAAACCTTGGTCTTAAAGGTGCCACTGGACACTTTTGGATTGCTAGCTATGGGGGGGGTGGACATGCAGATCTGCACTCACAAAGGAGGGAGAGCTTGTACCTGAATAAACCTTGGTCTTAAAGGTGCCACTGGACTCTTTTGGATGGCTGGCAAGCACAGGAAAGTGTGTGGCTGCTCGTGGGTCAAGGAGGGTGGCACAGAGGATGTGCATGAGCTCGAGCAGGTAGGGAGGCAGGGTAGTGGCAGGGCAGAGGTGCTGGAGGAGGCTGAGTAGGCACAGAAGGCCAGGGCAGAGCTCCTCACAGGCCTCATGGGAGTATCCCACCTTGCAGAGGCACCATGCCAGGGCTGGCATGAGGACAGCCAGAGCCTGGGCAGGATGGGTGCCACAGCCCAGGCAGTGGCAGAGCAGCTTGAGGGCCAGCTCACAGCAGCGCTCTGCTGGGTTGGCCAGCATGCCAGGAAAAGCGAGGGGAAACTGCTCAGAGCAGGGGGTGGGGCTTGCTGCATGTGCCCACCCCCTGGACTCCTTACTGCCAGAGCTTCGCTCCTGTGCACTCCTGCAGGAAATGAGCCCTGCATAAGCTGATCATCCTTGGTTGGAATGCTCAGGGAATAGGTACTGCCACCAGACCTGGGTAGACAGCCATCCCTGATAGGTCAACACTCCCACCTTGAGCCTTAATAGGCTCGCCCGCCCTCATGATTCCATCCAAGAATGTGGGGGCAGGGGAGGCATTTGCTCATGGACAAGCACCAGTCTTTTGGAGGGTGGACTCTATGGCATTATATTCAGTGGAGGCCTCTCCCCTCTGCAAACCCTGCTTTCCTCCAACTCTACCCCAAAATCTACAGGAATTTTCCAACCCAGAGCTAGCAACCTGTTGTGTCCTGGGATCAGAAGGCAGAGCTGGCGAAATACAGCCAAGCTTCGCTCTCTGAGAACAATAGGGACTAGGTTCCTGAGCTCGCCAGTAGAGAACCAATGGCAGCATTGGCGGGCGATTCAAACCCACCAATAGGAATATGGGGCCGTCCCCCCCCTAACTGTATATAGTTGGCCTCCGGCCGTTACTGGTTGTTCTTGTCTTGTGTGAAGTACGAATAAACACGTCTTCTCTTATGTCGTCGTCCGAGTCATGAGGCCCGAAACCCAGTACTTTACACAACCCTAGCCAGGCCCTGGCCCCCATGAATTCTCTCTCAAAGGCCAAAATAGGGCTGGAAAAGGTCCCTGCCCCCTCTTTCTTTTTACTGAAAGAAACTAAAGCCTAGAATACTGCTGTTGCCTAGCCACAGCCATTGTGAGAATCCATTGTTTAAAGCTACAGGCACTCCTTTTATCATTTTCAGTTTTTTTAAGCTATCCAGTGGGCTTGTTTTTTAGATTTCACATTTTTCTGCAACCTAGAGCTGTTTTCAGGTTTGTAGAAACATTTGTCTTGCCAGTTTACAGCTTCAGTCACTGGATTTAAGTATCCAAAGATATCGTGACCTAACTATTAGAAGATAGATGACAGACAGAGAGACAGACAGATAGATAGAGAGCATAATGTTTACAATGTTACTCTTGAAGACCAGCATAGCTAGGGAAACTGCTATTCTTCACGTTTACTTACACACAGCATATTGAACTAAAGCACTGTCCTCTGTGACTGAAATGATATTGCAAACAGAAATCTGAGTTTCACAACAAAAGTCAAACACTAAGAAGTTATTAATATGGATTCCAGAGCCAATTTCTATTGCCATTTTATTCTTCTTCCACTTGCATTGTATGAGTATCAGGTATCAATTTAGTTTCAAGGTTAGTGCAGGAAAAAGTGGAGAAGGATAAGCCTATCAGCCTTCCTCATCCTGCTCTACTGAATGAAGGGATCAACTTGCTTAGAAGTCAAATGACTTTATCCTGCCAGAATGGCAATAGAGAGTAAAGATGATAGTGCCACATGATATAACAGGGCTTATTGAAAATCTTGAAGTTATAGCTCCAATGGCCAAATTCAAAGTGATATATTTTGGAGTTCTTTCCTTAAGCAGAAGAATTTCATAGAAGGGACGCTGGGTCACAGAAACTTCCCAAAACCATCCACATTTTATTTTAAAACAAGACAAACAGTATCCATTTGTTTCTGCTTAAACTGGCAGTGATTTAATCATTATAGTGCCTGAGCAGTGAAAGATTTATATATGACTGCTGGAGCAAAGTGCTAAATTGACTGCAGTTTACCTTATTAATCTATTAAGAAGGAAACAATTTATGGATTGTATGACTATCTTATTTTAAAAGGGGTGGAGAAGTTAGTAAAGCACAAGTCACGGTAACATATATAGCTTGTGGCCGTGTTTGACATTGTGGATCATCATACACTGTGGAGGCCTTATAAAGCAAGAAAGGAATGGATCCAGTTATTCCTTATAACCTTATCCTTTTTTCCCTCTTCATCTCCTTTTTTCCCTTTGCAATTATAGATATGTACTTCTAATCGAAGAATTCTGCAAAAGGCAAAAGATATTAGCTAGAGGCAAGTTCTGAGTTTAAGGTTGTTGATATAATAGCAATCACAATATTTTTACAAAGCACTATAAGCTTGTTCTCATGTATACTTCCTTTTTTATCTACTCATTATTGTATAAGTATGAAAGCATTATGAAGGCATTCATGTAGGTAGCCGTGTTGGTCTGAAGCAGGGATGGCCAAACTTGCTTAACATAAGAGCCACATAAAATAAGCATCAGATAATTGAGTGCTGCAAGACATGAACAAATATCACACACAAGTTTTTATTGAAAAATATGCATACCTGCTTTTTATTAATATTAAATGAGACTGCCAAAAATAAAAACAAAAGGGGTAAAAACAGGTATTGATGATGATATTTTTTTGTCCAATGATATTTGTTTGCTAAAGATAATTATTTGTCTATGAGAGAAAGAAAGAGAGAGGGGGGTGGAAAGAAAGAATGAAAGAGGTGGAAAGAAAGAGAGAGAGAGACAAACAAAGAAAACAAATAGATGGGGAAGGGAAGGAGGGGGAAGGAAAGAAGAGAGAGAGAAAGGAAGGAAGGGAGAAAGAGAAAGGTGGAAAGAAAGTAAATAGATAGGGGAGGGAGGGAGAGCAAGAGAGAGAGAGAGAGAGAGAGAGAGAGAGAGAGAGAGAAAGAAAGAAAGAAAGAAAGAAAGAAAGAAAGAAAGAAAGAAAGAAAGAAAGAAAGAAAGAAAGAAAGAAAGAAAGAAAGAAAGAAAGAAAGAAAGAAAGAAATGGGGAGGGGGAGGAAGGATGGAAGGAAGGAAGAGAGAAAGAGAAAGGTGGAAGGAATGAAAGAGGAGGAAAGAAACAGAGGGAAACAGAAACAAAGAAAGCAAATAGATGAGAGAGGGAAGGAAGGAAGGAAGGAAGGAAGGAAGGAAGGAAGGAGATGGGGGAGGGAAGGAAGGGGAAAAGAGAGAGAGAGAAAGGTGGAAAGAAAGCAAATAAATGGGGAGGGAGGGAGAGGTGGAAAGAAAGCAACTTTAAGTTTAAATATGTTCTCCAGCCCCACCCCCCCATGCTGGCTGGCTTGGCTTGGCTTAGGGAAGGGATTTAAAGGGACAAATGCCTTCTCCAAACCTTTAAAACATTTAATGTTAAAGTTGCTTTCTTTCTCTGCTCCACCCCATCTCAAGCCTATCCAGGGAATGGAACACTGGCTGGGGAAGGGAAGACTAATTGGGGAGGCATGCCTCCCCTTTGCTTCCCCAGCTGCCCTACCGGGAGCCACACAATATTTGTGAAAGAGCTGCATGTGGCTCCAGAGCCACAGTTTGCCCCCCCCTCCCCGGCACAGTTTGAGTTCAGTGGCAGCTTTAAGACCAACAAAGTTTAATTCTGGGTATAAATTTTCATGTGTATGCACATTTCATCAGAATTAAACTTTGTTGATCTTACAGGTGCCACTGGACTCAAACATTGTTCTTATAGAATCATAGAATGTTAGAGTTGGAAGGGACTTTGCAGGTCATCTAGTCCAACCACCTGCACTCTGCAGGAACGTAGCCAAAAGATAGCCCTACAACGTACCTGAAAGATGGTTGTCCAGCCTCCGCTTAAAAACATCCAGCAAAGGAGCATGCACCACCTCCCGAGGCAGTCTGTTCCACTGCTCAACCACTCTTACAGTTAGGAAGTTTCTCCTGATATTTAGCCGGTAACGACTCCCTTGCAATTTCCACCCATTAGATGTCGTCTTGCAATCCAGAGCAAGAGAGAATGATCTTCTACATGACAGCCCTTCAGATATTTGAAGACTGCAATCATGTCCTCTCTAAGCCTTCTCTTTCCCAAGCTAAACATACCCAACTCTTTCAGCCTTTCCTCATAAGACTTGGATTCCAACCTTCTCACCATCCTGGTTGCCCTCTTCTGGACATGCTCAAGCTTGTCAACATCCTTCCTAAAATTTGGTGCCCAAAACTGGACACAGTATTCCAGGTGAGGCCTGACTATAGCAGAATAGAGTGGAACTACCACCTCCCGTGATCTGGACACAATGCTTCTGTTAATGCATCATAAGATTGCATTAGCTTTCTTCACAGCCACATCACACTGCAGGCTCATGTTTAGCTTGTGATCAACTAGAACACCCAGATTCACATGTGCTGCTGTCAAGCCAAGTCCCTCCCATTCTATATCTGTGCCTTTGATTTTTTGTACCTAAGCCTACGACTTTGCACTTATCGCTATTGAAATTTATTTTATTTGTCTCAGCCCACTATTCCAGCCTATCTAGATCATTTTGAATCCTGACTCTGTCTTATTCAGAATTAGCAATCCCACCCAGCTTTGTATCATCTGCAAATTTGATAAGCATCCCCTCTATGTCTTCCTCTAGGTCATTTATAAAAACATTGAACAACACTGGGCCCAGGACCAGGGCTGGCCTGTGGTGTCTGGGTGCCCTAGGCCAGCTTATGGTGCCCCCCTGGCGATGCCAACCTCCCAGTGGGGCCTGGAGATGGGGGGGCAGTGCCGGCAAGCCAGGGAAGAGGTGGGGGGTTACACCCCTGTCTCTTCCCTCTAAGCGCAGCTTGCCTGCATGCCCTGCAGCTGCGGGGTGCCCAGGCAAGCCAGGGAAAAGGTGGGGGTTTAAACCCCCGTCTCTTCCCTCTAAGCGTGGCTAAGCCCCAGGGGGGAGGGGAAGGGCGGGCAAGCTCTGCCGCTGCCTTCTGCACCCGCCGGGGCACTCTTCACTGATGGCGGTGGCGGGGAGGTGGCGGGGGACTTTTCACGGGGGGGCGGGATGCAGTTTGGCTCCCCTGCGGCTGGCACGCCCTAGGCAAGCCGGCCCTGCCCTGTGGCACTCCAGTTGAGACTTCCCTCCACGTAGACGCAGAGCCATTTACAAGCACTCGTTGGGTACAATTTCTCATCCAACCATGAATCCATCCAACGGTTGCACCATCCAGCCCACACTTAACCGGCTTATCTTCAAGGATAACATGAGAAACTTTGAAGAAGAAGAAGAGATTGGATTTATACTCCGCCCTTCACTTCTGAGTCTCAGAGCAGCTTACAAACTCCTTTCCCTTCCCCTCCCCACAACAGGCACCCTGTGAGGTAGGTGGGGCTGAGAGAACTCTAACACAAACTGCTTTTTCAGAAACAGCTGTGCCAGAGCTTGTGACTGACCCAAGGTCACATCAGCAGGTGCAAGTGGAGGAGTGGGGATTCAAATGTGGTTCTCCTAGATTAGAGTCTGCACACTTAACCACTACACCAAACTGGCTTTGTCAAATGCTTTTCTGAAATCTAGATACACTATTTCCACAGCATTGCCAGAGTCAACCATTTTAGTAACTCTGTCAAAAAAGGAGATAAGGTTATTCTGGCATGACTTATTCTTGATAAACCCATGCTGGCTACTACCAATTAACTCATTCTGTTCAAGGTGCTCAGAGACAGAGCCTTTAATAATCTGCTCTAGAATTTTTCCAGGTATTGATGTCAAACTGACAGGCCTGTAATTTCCTGGGTCTGTCTTTTTTTCCCTTCTTCAAGATCAGGACAACATTTGCTCTTTTCCAGTCTTCCAGCACAACACCAGTACTCCAGGACATCTCAAAGATTACAGCCAGAGGCTCTGAAATAACATCAGCAATTTCTTGTAGCACCCTGGGATGCAAGCCATCCGGCCCTGGAGATTTGAAAGTATTTAAGGCAGCTAGATGATCTCTAACCATTTCCTTACTTCCTCTGGACTGGCAGTTCCTCCTTCCTTCATATGCCCTGAATTCTTCAGTTTGAAAGCATGTTTACCTGTGTAGGTGCTTCTAATAGCCACAATAATATTTAAATGTGTCTGCCTCAAGAATCAGCTCCAAAGAATAAATTCAGGTGGGTATCCATGTTGGTCTGAAGAATAGAATAAAATTCGAGTCCAGTGGCACATTTAAGACCAACAAATTTTTATTCAAGGTAAAAGCTTTTTTGTGCATGCGCACTTCTTCAGATATACTAAAGTGGAAGTTACCAGTCCATATATATAGGCAGAGAGTGAGCTGCAGATTAGCATACAACATAATGAAGATATTTAAAAGATGCAAAGACCAAACAGGAATAACAAGCTTAGTTTGTATGATCACCATTTGTTGGAGAAACCATATAAATGCCTGGAGTATGGGGAAAGCTTCCATCACAATATAAGTCTTCCTCACCATCAAAGAATTCATGCAGGAGAGATACCATATATACGCCTGGAATGTAGAAAAAGGTTCAATCACTGTCCCCCCAAAATTAAATCCAAACAAATGGTGACCATATAAACTAAGCTTATCATGCCTGTTTGGTCCTTGCAACTTCATTATGTTGTATGCTAATCTATCTATGGACAGGTAACTTCCATTTCAACATATCTGAAGAAGTGTGCATGCACACAAAAGCTGACATCTTAAATAAAAGAATAAATCATTAGTAGTATTTTCAGAATACACAGAAGAACTATACAAGAAGGACCTCGACGTCCTTGACAACCACGATGGTATAATCACTGACCTCGAGCCAGACATCCTGGAAAGCGAAGTTAAATGGGCCTTAGAAAGCATTACTAACAACAAAGCTAGTGGAGGTGATGGTATCCCAGCTGAGTTATTCAAAGTCTTAAAAGAAGATGCTGTTAAAGTGCTGCACTCAATTTGCCAACAAATTTGGAAAACACAACAGTGGCCACAGGATTGGAAAAGGTCAGTTTACATTCCAATCCCAAAGAAGGGCAACGTCAAGGAATGTTCAAACTATCGCACAATTGCACTCATTTCACACGCTAGCAAGGTCATGCTCAAAATCCTACAAGCTAGGCTCCAACAGTACATGGATAGAGAACTGCCAGAAGTACAAGCTGGGTTTCGAAGAGGTAGAGGAACTAGAGATCAAATTGCCAACATTCGCTGGATTATGGAGAAAGCAAGAGAGTACCAGAAAAACATCTACTTCTGCTTCATTGACTATGCTAAAGCCTTTGATTGTGTGGATCACAATAAATTATGGCAGGTTCTTAAAGAGATGGGAGTACCAGACCACCTCACCTGTCTCCTGAGAAACCTGTATAAGGGTCAAGAAGCAACAGTTAGAACCGGATATGGAACAACTGATTGGTTTAGCATAGGAAAAGGAGTACGACAAGGATGTATATTGTCACCTTGCTTATTTAATTTATATGCAGAGTACATCATGTGAAATGCTGGCCTGGATGAATCACAAGCTGGAGTTAAGATTGCTGGGGAAAAGATCAATAACCTCAGATACGCAGATGATACCACTCTGATGGCAGAAAGTGAAGAGGATCTAAAGAGCCTTTTGCTCAGGGTGAAAGAGGAGAGTGCAAAAGTGGGCTTGAAGCTCAACATCAAAAAAACTAAGATCATGGCATCTGGGCCCATCACTCCTTGGCAAATAGAAGGGGAAGTCGTAGAAGTAGTGACAGACTTCACGTTCCTAGGATCCCAGATCACTGCAGATGGTGACTGCAGCCATGAAATTAAAAGACGCCTGCTCCTTGGGAGGAAAGCGATGGCAAACCTAAACAGCATGATAAAAAGCAGAGACATCACCTTGCCAACAAAAGTCCGCATGGTCAAAGCAATGGTATTCCCCGTAGTAATGTATGGCTGCGAGAGTTGGACTATAAGGAAGGCTGAGCGCCGAAGAATCGATTCTTTTGAACTATGGTGCTGGAGAAGACTCTTGAGAGTCCCTTGGACTGCAAGGAGATCAAATCAGTCAATCCTAAAAGAAATCAACCCTGACTGTTCCCTGGAAGGCCAGATCCTGAAGCTGAAGCTCAAATACTTTGGCCACCAAATGAGAAGGGAGCATTCACTGGAGAAGACCCTGATGCTGGGAAAGATTGAAGGTCAAAGAAGAAGGGGACGGCAAAGGATGAGATGGTTAGACAGTGTCATCGATGCAACGAACATGAAATTGAGCAAACTTCAGCGGACGGCGGAGGACAGGAGGGCCTGGCGTGGTCTGGTCCATGGGGTCGCGAAGAGTCGGACTCGACTGTGCGACTGAACAACAACAACAAGTATATTATATAAGTAGTAGTTCCCTTACCTCTCTCACATGTCTTGACTTGAGTGTTAGAGCTCAGGAGATCACTTGGATACCCTACCTTGGTTCACGGTCTACTTTGCCATGATCAGATCTTGTGTTATGCATCTTGTGTTTAACATGAACAGTCCTAGGGATTTTCAGATCCATTTTTATAAACATTCCCAAGTCAGTGCCTATTTTAATCATTATTCACTTTTCTTAATTTTAAGGAGGACTCTATGGTTGAATGGTATATTCAAAGGGATACTTTAGAATTATAATTCTATCCTAAGCTGAATTACTCCCTTCTAAGTCTATTTAAGACAACTAATTTAGAAAGATGTAACTCTGCTTAGGTTGGCACTGAAAATTTGCATGACTAGCAGAGCTATTCATAGCAATTTACAGATCTCCATAAACTACTCATTAAGAGGTATGTCGTTTTATAGACATTAGGTAAAATGTATCTGATCATTTACCTTCTCTAGTTAATTAACTAACCTCAGTGATCATCAGGGTGGATAGAACAATGCTTTTGGCTGGAGCAACATAACTCACAATAACATTATATTGCATCTCTCTAATTTATATATTGAGTACATTTTTACATTGCCTTTTCCCAGGGAACTCAGGAAGTATAATATCTTCTCCTCCACTTTATAGTCAGAACAATCTTGTAATGCGGGTTAGGCTGAGAAAGAGCATCTGTCCCAAGGTTAGCCAATGAGCTTTTTGGCACAACGGGGATTTGAACATGGGTTTCCCTGATCACAACTGGACACTTCAATCAATGCACCATGCTGGCTCTCAGTGTGCTAACTGGGAGACCCAGACAGGCAATATTTCTTCATTCCATCAGTGAATCTAGCTTAAATTCCAAATCTATTTTTATTTATCTATTTTTGCATTTATTTGGGGGATTTATATGTTCCCTGTCAGCCATATAGAAATATCCAATGCAATCATACTTAGGAAGCATTGCAACACATCAATCAAATACCTGGGTACATAATAATCTAACTCAGTACCGGGAAGTTCAGGTAACAGGCAGACTGCACATTTCACAAATGAATATCTTTAGTAGAAAAGATCCTGTCTCTTGTAAGCATCCACTTGACTTCTAAAGATGGAGGTGCACAAATAAGAGCTTGTCAGGTAGCCTGATATGGGAGTAGGTAGTCTTCTAAGTGCCTTGATCTCAAATCATGTAGGGTTTTTTTTTTAAAGGATGTAAATCTGTCAAAAATTGAATTTTCACTATTATAAGCTTGAACAACACCGTTGCTGATTTCAGGATCCTTGGCTGCAACACCTCTCATAAATTTCATTGAGTTAGCAGCCTTTGCACTTTTCTTCTGATGCTGACTCATTCTCTGTAACCAGTCAACATTCTCTGCTTCCTAGACTTTACCTTTCTTTCTCTGATTTATGCCACTGTGAGGCTCCTCCCTTGATAGCCCTGCTTTCCATCCTTCTGCCATTGTGCCACCTATATCCTAGAAGGCTTCCCAGGCCCCAAATGGGTCAAGGAGGGGACTCAAAGCTCACCCAATTTGTCCTCACCCCAGCTAGCTGGCTCTTTACACAGAGTCTTCCAGCCAGCTTCCTCCTTGGCCCTTTGGAAGCCTCCTATTTAAAGCTAGCATTTTTTCATCTACGCCAAGCTTGGCAACTGGCCCCATTCCTGTCGTGTCCTGATATGGCCATGATAATCCATACAACAGTCACCTCCAGATTAGACTACTGTAATTCACTCTATGCTGGCCTACCCTTGAGATTGACCCAGAAGCTCCAACTGGTCCAGAATACGGTGGTGCAAGTCCTGACAGGAACATCATGAATGGCATATACATCCAGTATTGCACCAGCTACATTGGTTCTCAGTGGAATACTGAGTCAAGTTCAAGATTTTGGTATTGACCTATAAGGCCTTGAGTGGTCAGGGAGAGCTTTGTGCTCCTTAGACAACAATCTACTGGTGATCCCTGGCCCTAAAGACATCTGGCTGTCCTTGACCAGGGCCAGGGCCTTTTTTGTCCTGGCTCCATCCTGGTGGAACTCTCTGCCAAATTCCATCAGGGCCCTGTGGGATCTGATGCAATTCTGCAGGGCCTGCAAGACAGAGATGTTCTGCCAGGCTTTTGGTTGAGGACAGTGATGGTTCCATCTTGGCTGGTGCCCTTCCCATTCCTTGTTGTCTACATCTATTTTACTCTCCTACCCCCAGTCCATGAAGTTGGAAGGAGGATTGGTTATTTGCCATCTGTTTGTTTTTAAAATTGTATTAATGTTTTAATTAATTTTATTTTGTTTTATTTCTTGTTGTACATCACTCAGAGCCCTCTGTGATAACATTTTCCCCTGTGGGGCCCAGCTGACTGGCAGCAGTCAGGTGTGACACCATGTCTTTTCCTCTCCCAATACTTCTGACTGTCTCTGTGGCTTCTGGTGTGGAAAAGGGTTGCAGCTGTCATGAGTGCTGCTGAGGATGAGCTCGCAGCCCTAGCAGAACCCACACCGAACCTTGATGAAGCCCCAGAGCCCGTCAGTGTATCCTTGCCGACCATCTCAGCAACAGCTGAGGAAGAACAACACCTGACAGACAGCCCCCCTGATTCGCCTCCACAGGTGGCACGCTTATGGAGCCGGCTCCATCAGGACTTAGCATCCCAGCAAAGGGAGGTGTGCCTGTGCAGCAGGCAGTCCCTCAGCCCTGAGTTCTAGCAGAAGCCAGGATGCACATGCTAAGCGCTAATTGACAGTGGCACCTGCAGGGTATTTAGCTCCCCACCTGATGCTGGTTCCTTGTGCCAGCAACTAGTCAACTTGACAATGCTTCTGTACCCGCCTTGCCCGTGTTTCCGTTTCCTGACTTGTGCCCTGAACTCTTGGCTCCTTGACCCCAGCTTTGAACGACTATGCTCTTGGTTCATGTTTTGGACTTTTGTTATCAGGCTCCTGTTTTGCTGCCCCTCGGCTCTGACCTCAGACTGGACTTGGACTCTATCTCTCTCTCTGCCTGCACCTCAGCCCGTGACAGCAGCTGCCTGGGAACATCTGGGGTGTCCGGCAGCCCTGGGCAGCCAGCGTGCCTTCCTTTATGAAACAATTCAGTAATTTATAAGAAATTATGCAAATGATATAACATAATACACATTTATTTGATATAATTCATTTTTAGAAAAGACTGGTATTTAGTTCAAAAACAATGCATCTATTCTGTGAGAAGAGTCTTGATACAATCATTGTATTATACGGACCAAGGTTTTTTTTAATATAAGTTAATTTGAAAGACTCAGTCATCTTTATCAAATGAAGAAAGTAAAGATGAAATCCAATTCTTCCTAACACAGGAAATAGATAATGTCATTTGATATTGTTGAATGCCTTTTTGGCATCCAGTTGGAGGATCACAGCTGGAGCTTTTAGCTTCATGAATTGCTATCTTAAACTAAAAATTATCCTGTATTACCAGTTGTAAATCTTCCATCTTCAAAACCATCTAATCTTTGAACATGGAAAAGCATTATCTCAAAGAAATTTCACCACTTCAATCTATTATTTATACAAGACACCATTAATCAAGAGAGCTCTGTCCCACTTCTGCGAACAGCAGGTGTTTGTGTGGTTTAAATTATTGTTATAAGCCCTCTCTTTCAGAAGTCAGCAACTATTGGGGGGAGGACCCTAAAATCCACAGAATTAGAGCCTATTTGTAGTTAGACATGCTAACCACATATTTTATGACAGAAAACAATGTTCTACCTCATTTAGCAGCTATATTTTAAGATAACATCTTACGTCTTGTAAATTCAATTAACCTTTTTTCATTCTTCATACTAGGCTTACCAGAGAGGGTTTGAAATATGATGCAGCCCTCCTTACTGGGCGGGTCTGCGATATTTCCAGGTAAAACTTCAAATAAATGAATAGAAATTTACTGAGTCCCTCCTAGCCATCCTGTTGCCAAGCCCAAGTGGCTATCAGTGCAGTCCTATGCCAAATTACTCCAATCTAAACTCATGGGAATAAATGGGTTTAGACTGAGTAACTTTGCATAGGATTGTGATGTGTGTTTACTTAGTCTCTATGAATTGTTTGTGTTAGAAAGCACATGTTGGATAACAAGGGTTTTTTTAATTTCAAAGGTTTTGCCTACTTATATTGAACACCATTCTAAAATGATTAATAACTATTTTAAGTTACTTCTAATCACCTTTAAGTACCCTGTTATAGTCAGCCATAATAGCTAAAAAAAGTTAAAGGTGTGAAGCCATGTTAGTCTGTAGTACTAGAACAAAATTTGAGTCCAGTAGCACTTTAAAGACCAACAAAATTTTCCATGATATGAGCTTTTGTGAGTCAAAGCTTACTTTGTCAGATATTGAAGAATCTAGTTCAAGAGAGACTTTTAAACAAGGAATTGCTAAGGACAAGCACTAGTTCTTCAGTTGGAAGATGTCATGTCACAGATGAAAAAAGTTGGGGTTTTTTAAGTCCTAGGCATGGTGAATTAGTGCTTCAGGTGGGGTGCAACATCATGTACCAATCTCAGCTACTTTGGCATGGTCTTGTATGGAGAAAAGTAAATTGTGATCACAAATGGAGTAGAAGCAGATGGACAAGTAGAAGCATTTTCTTCTATACTTGAATAGATCCGACCATTCCATATTCATATGCTTAAAATACAGCCAGTAGCACTTCTTTGAGCTCACATAATCATAGGAATAGCTGCCGACTGTTATCGGTGATATTTTAGTTTACATATTATGTGATATATGACAATGCATACCCAGTAAAGGCTGGGACTACAGCAGAAAATGCGTTGACCATTAGTGTCAGTCAGACATGAGAAGTTCTCTAACAGTAGGCCAGAATTTCTAGGAAGCAGGAAAAAAATGGGTGGAGGGAGGGGGAGCATTTCATTTGTATAATCTACATTGAAATCTTGAGATAGAGTTGTCACATTTCTTTCTACAGAACCCTGTGTGGTGATAACACTTCACAACAAAACAAAGTTTGAGTCCAATGGTACCTTTGAGACATTTTTATTTAGGGTACAAGCTTTTGTGTGCAAATTAGTGTTAGTGTTCTTTCTTGTGAAATCCATGTAACATTTAATAAATTTCTTTTTAAAGATCTGAAGACGATAATGCCACTGGATTAATTTCAGATGATATAGCAAAAAGTTAAAGTTGTCCTTATATCCATGTGATAGTGCTTGCATTACAGATAGTTCACAAAATACTAAAATGTGTTGAGCCACATATTGTACAAACCTGAACACATTTTGTGGATGGTTTGATTTAAAACTCCAACTTCTGGAAGTACGGTGAATAGAAGCCAAATGGGCACCAATTCTATTCAAAATGTCCATCTGCTGCTGTAAGACTTGCATGAATTGTAACATAGCAACGTACATTTCCTCTTGTAGCTGGAATCCCTGGGTTACTGTTGTTTGCTCCATGAGTGTGCTGCCCTTGATGGAAACACAGTAAATCCTGCAGTGATGATGCCAAAGCTTTGCTACAGTTCATTGTATACTGTGCTCAGATGGAAGCAATTTTGCAGATGGTTATTATGGCATAGAATATGTGCCTAAATATAATATGGCTCTTTCCCCTCCATCAAGCATAATTTTTTGATCATTCTTTTTTCTTATAAACATTCTGCTACAAAGAAATGTTTAGATCAATAAGATTAAAATAGCATGTAAAATTAAAAATAAGATAAGAATATATAATAGAAAATATCAGTAAGTTGTTTTCCTTTAGCAAAACAAAAATCCTTATGACACAAGTGCAGTGTCAGATTCAAATAGGATGGTTAATGCCTGGAACAACCAAACAAATCTAAATGGAATGTTAGGTGCTACATCTAAATGCCATTTGTTCTGGCTGAATTATTTATTAAAATTAATACCTTTTGTTTATATTTCTGTAATAAATAGAGCTAGTATAACATCATGGCTAGAGTACTGTGCTAGGATCTGGGAGATCCAGGTTCAAATCGTCACTCTGCCATAGAAGCTTGCTGGTGACCTAGGGCCAATAATATAACCTACCTCACAGGACTGTTGTGAGGATAAAAATGGCCATTATAACAATATAATCTGCTTTGGCTCGCCATTGGGAAGAAAGCTGAGGTATAAATGAAATAAATAAATAAAATGTGCATTATGGTATATTACTATTTAAAAGTCCAAGTTGGTTGCAGGACTGCCAAAAGCCACCATTGGCTCCCAGACAAAGATTCCATCTGCTCTGTCTCCATATGACCCAGATCCAAGCTGAATACCATAACAAAACAAATCACTTTGCTGGCTGTTACCACCCATCTATAAAATAAAAGGATCCACATGTCCATATGTCTAGCCATTTGTGGCAGGCATAATTCATCAGAAAATACAATTAGGAATCTCAAAATTGGCCACCAGCTTCAGGATGATTGTGGGTTACAGGTCCAAAGATTAAAGGAATTGTAATATCTTGGCACAGGTTATGTCAAGACCCCCCCCCACACACACACACACACAAACAATTTGCAATGGAAGCTAAACTTACATAATGATTAAAGTGCCTGACTAGGTTCTGGGAAACCCAGGTTTGAATCCCCACTCTGCCATGGAAGCTTTCTGGGCAACCTGTCATACACTCTCAGCCTTTCCTAGCTCACAGGATTGTTGTGAGGATAAAACAGAGGAGAGGATAAAGATGTAAGCTGCTTTGGATTCCCCTGGGGGGGGGAAGACACAATATAAATATCGTAACTAACTAATTAAATAAATTCTAAATTCTGTTCCGCATTTGTTACCACTGAAGTAGATTAACAATTATTATCATGAATGTAGGACAAATTTAGAGTCCAGTGGTACAAAGTACAAACTGATGTGATCAACAAACAACATCACATACAGCAGAATCTCAACAATGCTGAAAGGACGGTCATAGACAATCCCAGGAACAATCCAGATATTATAATTAAAGAAGAAGACAAAAGGGGAGCCATTGTCATCATGAATATATCAGACTACATCCAGGAGGCTCAAAGATAACTCTCAAACACTGCTTTTTATTAATGACTGGACTCAGACCCCATACAGGAATACAAAAAAGAACTATACAAGATTATCATGAATGTCGACAGTGGCAGGGGGGCATCCTTTTGCTAATTTGACAGATTATGGAGAAATATTATCTGCCTGTGCAGGAGTTGAGTGGAACTAAAGGAAAAAGACTGGCAGTGATAAATGACCTTGTTAGGATGCTGTATCCTGTAGCTTGTCCTGGCTGGTCTTGCTTTGTTCTAATACTGGCTTGGCTGATGTGTTTAGCAGGATCTCATCAGCAAACCCTTTCCCTCAGCTTCCCAGTAAACTTTGGGTGATTCCACACTAGACCTTAAATTCTGGTTCAACCCTGTCCCCAAACTTACATTCGACACTACACTCGAGTTCATCTCTGTAATTATCTCAGGGTATTTTTTGTTTGCCCCAAATTTGTCCCAGGATAAACGGATTATGTATTAACCAGGGATAAATGCAAGGTATTGTATCGCGAGTTGAACTATGATAAAACCAGGGATGAGATCCAAGTGTGGAAAAGGTTGCATGGAACTGTACATGTTTGGTTATCTAATGTTCAAGGGGACATGCTTTATTCCTCCCTGAGTTCTTTTACAAAGTTCCAGATTATTATTTTGTGCTAGTATGATGTTTTACAGTGATTTTGTGCTGTTTACTTTAGCCATTAAGCTTTTTTAATCTCTAAAATGAGTTTGTTAACTGTTTAAAAACCCTTTATTTCTCTGAACTATTCAGCCTTGTGAATAAACTATTTTCTCTAGTGTTTAGGTTTATTTCTGTATAGCAAATGGACTTTATTTTCTTGTTACACAGCTTTTATCTACTCTCCTCTACTCTGCCATGAAAACTAAGTCTCTCTTTCCACACAGCATGAATGTTTCCATGCCATTATTTCACTTTTTCTTTTTTAGAATCAATCATTTCCTTTTAGAATAGAAGCCAGTTCAATTCACAATTACTTTTGTTGCATTCTGGATAGGAATATGTTATGTGACTTCCATTTCCCATGTAGGCATCAAAGTTTAAATTGATCAACATGCCCTGATTTAACTTGTAATCAGTAGTTTCCGCCTTTGATTTGCCATGTAGCCTGCACATTGTGAGTGACTGGTGTGTTTCTTTTCCAACAAGAAATTTGCACTGATGACAGCTCAACAAGCAGGCAAGATAGTTAATGTTGGACATGTGCAAATGGAGCAAAATGTTTTCCTTGAAGTCTGAATCACAAGTCATGCCGAGCAGATTTGTGCCTGTCCTCTAGTGACTTCTAACAAATTTTCTTTGCATGCTACAGGTTCATAGCTAGATTGTAACATGGTAAATAATTCATGTGTTAGAATTTGTCTACCAACAAAGAGTTTTCCCTCATCTTTGCTTGTGCAGCACAGGTTGAATATGTGCCATCTGAGGGGTCCCCGTAAGGACCTGCACAGCCACATTCTGGATCACTTGGAGCTCCTGGGACAGGCACAAGGGTAGGGCCATGTAGAGTGAATTAGAGTAGTCTGTCCTGGAGGTGACTGTTGCATGGATTACTGTGGCTAAGTCAGGGTGAGACAGGTAGGGAGTTGGAGAAACAATACAAATATGGACAGTCACAACCTTGTTGCGGTTCCATGTCTTACTTGGGACAGCGAGGTCGGCTCACCTAGTACACCCGCCCCCCCTTTGAAATGAACTTACACAACCAGTTTCTTTGGAAAATTAGGTGGATAAATTTGGCCACAACTTTATTGGTTACAGCTGTAGAGCATTGGCACAGCATGGGTCCACCGGATCCGACCTATCAGCTGGCCCGTGTGCCAGCCGAGTTAACCGTTACCCAGCCAGCCGGCATGGGTAGAGAAGGTGGGAGGGCAGGTTATCGGAGTTCACACAGACGCTTGCCCCTTTGTGAGCTCCCCTGCCCTCTGGCTGTGAGGGCAAGCACTGTTATTCCTTGAGCTAGCCAGCTCCGTTCAGCCCTCACGCCAAGACTCTTAAAGGGGTCCCCAACTCCAGAATTGGCACGTAGGCCAAATTCCGCCAACAGATCCGGCCCCATGCTGTTACCGCCACAAGAACAGGACGCCCCCCCTTAGTCCTGTTCCCGCCAACGCCCTTACAGCTGCAGCCAAGAAAGCAAGTTATGCCGGACTCCGTGCAACCAGATATCCATCCCCCAGGCCGATAGATGTACACCATCCGCTCGGAACATGGCCTCCATCTTGTGAGAGATGTCTGGATGGTGAATCCAGCTACCGCCTGCTGATTCGACTGCCCGGCCCAGCCTGCCGGACACTTTCCGCCTTGCCACTTCCACCTTCTTGGGATGGGCCGCGCCTCGCCACGACCTTCGTTCCAACCAATCTGACCAGAAGATGACGGTGCCAGGCAGGACCTCACGCACTAAGGCCAGGTCGGCCAGTACCTGGCACTCGAGGGACACCCCAGGGCACTTGGTCAAATCATTTTCCCCCAGCTGCAGCAGCAGCACGTCAGGAGGGTGGCGCCTCACCGTGACGTACCCCAACCAGGGCAACAGGTACCTCCATCGCATGCCTCGCTGTGCCATCCATGTAATGCACGCTGCACCTCCCAAGCCCAAGTCTTTGCCCCAGCCAGACGAGGATGCATACAAACCTGCCCAATGGACGATGCTGTGCCCAAAATCCAGACTGTCCTGTACCTCTGTCCTGGAACTGAGGAGTCAGAGAGATGGTCACTGGCTGGACTCCAGCTGCGGCCTGATGTACGCCCTAAAGGCCGTTGAGCGCCAGCGGCCTATGGCCCGTAGGCGTACCTCCGGCAGGCTGACACCCGCAGCCGTGGTGGCTGCCCCGATCCTGAAGGAGTGAGGCCCAAATTCCTTGCCTGGTAAGCCCAAAGCCCCCAATGCCAACCTGAAAACCCCTGTGAACTGATACCTGGTCAATGGGGCCCCGTCTCCATGGATAAGCAGGGGACCAACGCCCTCAGGACGCATTGCAAAAAGGCTTGAGTGGTCTGCACAGGACATGGGCCACCCGGTAGTGGCCCCAAGTGCAGGTGCGCCCCTTTTCCCAGTTGGTCCGTCTTTGACCTCCGAATATACAATGACATCCCCTTTGGCCCGAAGGAAACATCTTGAACACCCAGGGGCGTGTTGGTGAACGAGATTTTGGAGCTCGCCACCAGTTCCCCGACCCTCAAGGCCCCAAAAAGGGCCAAGACGAATGCAGTCTCAAAGAGTGCGGCCTCCAACTGGGACCAACACAGCGCTGAAAGCTCCCGCAAAATCCCCCTCAACAGCTCAAAGGTCATGGGCCGTCCGCGATCTGGAGGCCGTGCAGCTTGCCTCTGCTAGCCCTCGACTGCTCTACAGGCTTGGAATGAGTGGCACGGGTCCTCGAACCCCTCAGCCTTGCTAAAGGATGTGATGGCAGCCATGCGGCCCCTGATGGTACTGTGGGAGAACCCGCTGTCCTGCAGGCATGCCATGTAGCGAAGCACCCAGTCCCCCTCCGCCGGCAGGGTCTGCGGCCCCCGAATCCCGCAGTAAAGTCAAAAAAGGCATCGATAGCCTTTGCATACTAGGCAAGAGTGGAGGGGAATGGACCCATAGATGCCCCGCCTTATTGTACCTTCCCAAGTTCCCACAGCTCCTCCAGAAATGGGTCTGAAACGCGGTTGGCTCCTGGCGCCAGTTTGCGGAAACGTTCCTCCTCTTGGCGAGACAAAGCGTCCGCTATGCTATTATCCACGCCTGGCACGTGACGTGCAGAAAATGTAATGTTATCAGCCAAGCAGGCCAGAACCAGGCGGCAAACCAACCGCATCACCCGGTCAGACTTGGAAGTTTGCTCGTTTGCCACCCGCACCACCGCCTGGTTGTCGCACTAGAACCGCACCCTTTTGTCCCTAAAGAGATCTTTCCAAATGATCACTGCCACCAGTATTGGGAAGAGCTCCAAGAAGGTGAGATCCTTGAGCACTACAGAACCCTCCCACTCCTTGGGCCAGGGCCGTGCGCACCACTTGCCGTCGTAGTAGACGCCGAACCCGGTGCTGCCAGCTGCATCAGAGTGGATCTGGATGGCATCCTGCAAATCCATCAGGTGCTGCCAAATGGTAACCCCGTTGTATCCCTCCAGGAACTGGAGCCACACGCCTAAATCCTCCTTCATGCCCCTGGTCACCCATACCCAGTGATGAGGTGCCCTGACCCTGGCCGTTGCTCTGGCCAGCCTAGCGCAGAAACCCCTGCCGGGCGACACGACCCGGCAAGCAAAGTTCAAGTGTCCCACCAGTGACTGCAGTTCCTTCAATGTGCGCTTCGCCCGAGCCCTAACCAAAGAAATGAGCGCCTGGAGGGCAAAGAGTTTGTCCTCCGGCAACCTGGATGCCCCGGCTACAGAGTCTAATTGGATACCCAGGTACATTAAACTGGTCGCTGGCCCTTCGGTCTTGTCCGCCGCCAATGGGACACCGAGCTCTTCAGCAAGCCTCTGAAATGCTCGTAGGGACACTGAGCAAGCCTCGTCATCCCCCAGGCCGACCAAAAAAGAAGTAATCCAGGTAATGAGTAATCCCCGTGGACCCGGTCCTCGACTTCACTGCCCACTCAAGAAAAGTACTAAATGTCTCAAATGCCGCGCAGGCCACTGCGCAACCCATAGGCATGGCCTTGTCAAAGTACCATGCCCCTTGGAACTTGAAACCCAGTAATGAAAAGGAGTTGCGGCTTACCGGGAGCAGTCGGAATGCTGACTGAATGTCACACTTGGCCATGAGTGCCCCCTGCCCGCAAGCCCTGACTAGTACCACCGCGTGATCAAAGGAAGCGTGTTTGACCAAGCAGAGCTCGGGGGGGATACTGTCATTCGCCGAAGATCCCTTCGGGTATGAGAGATGCTGAATCAGGCGATACTCGCCTGGTGTTTACTTTGGCACCACCCTCAAGGGAGATACTTGCAGGTGGTCAATAGGGGGCGTGCTGAGTGGGCCCGCGATGCGCCCTGCTGCCAATTCTTTCTGCAGTTTTGCAGCAACCACCTCAGGCATCTCCCTTGCTGACTTCAGGTTGTTGGAATCGGTTGCGATGCGCGGGCCACAGGTGGGAATGGGAAAACCCTTCGTGAACCCGGCCAATATATATATATATATTGGCCGGCCTCCCGCAAGGAGTATTGTGCCGAGAGTGGTCTCAGGGCGTCCACCCGAACCGGGGTGGCTACCAAGTACCGCCAGTCCTGTGGAGCACTAACATCTGGAAGCAGAAGCGGCTGCGGTGCCTGATGACCCCCTCCCCCTTTTGTGTTGGCACCACCGGAGAAGGGTTTTCCACCCCGAAAGGGCTGCTGGGTGCCAGTGGACCGTGGGCAATGCACCTGTCCATGCCCCCCCCCGCACGCATCACACTATGGTGGAACTTGCACCGTGCCTGGCGACACCGGCCCTGGTTATATTCCCAGCAGACCAGCTCCGCAACGCCGTCCGACCCATCCGTGCTGCGCGGCACCACCTTCCTCTTTGCCATCACTCCCACTGGTTTATCGACCGCTGTGGGCCATACTCACCCTTTGGGCGATGACCAGGGTGTTACCCCAGCAACTGTGCCCACGCATCGAGTGCTGCGTGATGGGGGCTTCATACCTGCTCAGGATAGCACAACATGACATGTTAAGACCCCCGGTCCCCTATAACCCACCACCAAGTAGGCGAGCGGCTGTGTGCAAGAGGCAGGAGTGCGCCGGTGGGGAGGGGGGGTAAGCCGAGCCGTGGACTGATCGGCCGTTCCTAATCTAAGTAATAACTACCTGACTGCCTAACCCATTGCCTTGCCTGTCTAACTACCTGCTAAGTGGCGATGGAAGGGGAGCCGTCAGAGACACCCCCATGTTCTCAGTTCAGGTAGCCCCGCAGCCCCCCGGCGTCCTCGTATCTGCACCAGGACCGCCTCCCGCGGCGAAAATGCATGACACAGAGGACGGGGTCTGTGGCATTGTACCCTACAGAGGTCCCTACCTTCCCCGGCTCTGTCCCGAGCTTGGCCTTGGGACGCGACTCCCCTTCCCTACTCCCCTACTGGCGGCCAGGGAGGGACCTGGCGATCCAGCAAACTGTGTCTCTGTGAATGGAAGGCTCTGATTCCTGCCACGGAATGGGCTCCGTGGATGCCACCGACGGTCCCTCCAAGCTGTGGAGTATTGTGAGCCAAAATTTGCTTTGTGAGCTACTGGCCCCAAATTTTGGGAGCGCGGTGATTCGCCACTGCAGCGATTGGCATGCCCAGGTGCCTCCCCCACCCCCGCGCCAAGGCAAATTGTGTGAGCTGGAGGCCGGCTACCAGTGAACAAAACAAACCAAACGAAGCAAAACAAAATAAGGATGCAACTACAAGCTAGCTCGCGCTAACTCAGCCTAGAGGGGATGCCAGAGCCAGTTTGGTGTAGTGGTTAAGTGTACGGACTCTTATCTGGGAGAACCGGGCCTGACTCCCCACTCCTCCACCTGCACCTGCTGATGTGACCCTGGGTCAGTCACAAGCTCTGGCACAGCTGTTCTCTCAAGGACAGTTTGTGTCAGAATTCTCTCAGCCCCTCCTGCCTCACAGGGTGTCTGTTGTGGGGAGGGGAAGGGAAAGGAGTTTGTAAGCCGCTCTGAGACGCCTTTGGGCAGTGAAGGGCGGGGTATAAATCCAAACTCTCCTCTCTCTCTCTCTCTCTTTAGCTAACTGTGGTAGGATGGATGCATTGGCGGGTCCACCCGTGACCCCCGCTCCGCGCAGCCCAGACCACTGCCGCCGGCGATGCGCCTGTGCCTCTGCATCCCAAGACCCCTGTAAGTGCCCCACCGGCCTGCTGATCGGATTGGGGGTAGGGGAACTGGAGGCCGCCTTACACCACCACCCCCCAGGTGCCCAGGTGGGTGTGAAGGGCCAGCGCAGACCTGCTGCGGGCCAGCCGCCCCCCCCCAGGCCAGGCTCTGACGGGGAGCATTGATGCGAACCGGAGAAGCCCTTTCCAGGCGGTCCCCGGGCTCGTCCACCTGGCCATCTCCCGGAGCTGCGCTCGAGCGGTGGGCGGGCTGGGAATGCGGTAGGCCACATCTCCCCCCCCGCTGCTGAGGCAGGCCCGAGGGCCCGGGCTCCAACGGGGAGCCTTGCTGTGGGCCGGCGAAGCCCCTCCTCAAAGTGCTCCCACCGGCTTGGGAGCTGCACGTGAACGGTGGGCGGGCTGGGAACGCGGTGGCCGCGTCTCACCCCCTCCCGCTGTCCCCCTCCCGATCACAGGGGCAGGCTGGCTCACCGTTCCTGGCTCCCAAGTCTGCGCCCAGACGGCGGGCAGCCGGGACAGTGGTGGGCTGCAGACTCCACTGGGCCCACTGCCGAGAGCCGAGCCCGGCCGCCAGTCCCGCTGGGCGCCCGCGGGGCTGGGATGGGGGGAGTCAGGGGGGGGAAGTGGCTAGGAAGATAGCAGGCCATCCATCTCCCCCCTCGCCCCTACCTTCCCCCCCAACTGCAGGAGGTCGCCCTGGAAGGGCCCAGGCCTCACCTGAAAACCGGGCCCGCCTCCTGCAAACCGGGCTCAAACCGGGCTTGCCTCGTGGTCGAGCGGGGAGGGGGAGCGACTTCCCTTTGGCTTTTAATGCCTCCCCCTCCCCAACCACCCTGCTGCCCTCCATTGGCTGGGAAGGAGGGGGGAGGCGCGTCTTTTTCCCGCCACGCGCCAGGCCCCCCCCTTTCCGGCCAGCCTCTCTGTCCCTGCCCGTCCCCGCAAATGGCGGGCCCAGCCTACCCGGGCCCTTCTTGCTTTAGAAAACAAATACTGAAAAATTCATTTTTTTCCTATATATCACTACCAATAAACACTACATAACAACAATTTATTTGCAGGAGTGGCATTTGGACAACCACCCATTAACAGGAAGAGCTGGGTGTCATTGGCCTAGCTGGGTTTCTAGGAGGAGGAGGAGATTGGATTTATACCCTGCCCTTCACTACCTGAAGGAGTCTCAGAGTGGCTTACAAACTTCTATCCCTTCCCCTCCCCACAACATACAACCTGTGAGGTAGGTGGGGCTGAGAGAGCTTTTTCCAGAACTGTCCTTGAGAGAATAGGTCTGCCCAAGGTCATCCAGCAGCTGCAAGTGGAGGAGTGGGGAATCAAACCCAGTTCTCCCAGATTAGAGTCCATACACTTAACCACTACATCAAACTGGTTCTACTGGTTCTCTGTGTATTTCTCTGTCTTCAGCAATTGTCATCTGCCTTTCTATGGACCTCTGCAAATAGCATATTTAATTACCTGTAAAAGGTATTCTATCTTCTATTTGGTTTGAAAGATTTGATAGGTGAAGATTAATAAAGAGTAGAATAAAGAACATGAATGAACATTTTAAAAAGTAAAATTCCTTGAAGTTTCCTGGCAATGATGTCATTGCATTGCCAGTGATGCTCTAGTGTAGAGTTTTGGCTGAATGCTGTATCATTGCCAGAGCCTCCATTTTTTTCACATTACCCAACTGAGTGGTGGTGGGATTGGCTGGCAGCTGTTAGATAAAAATATAATGAGGGTTGCTAGAGAAGGAAAAGGTGATCAAGCTGTACCCACCAACCAATTTGCTCTGGAATTCATTTCAAGTTGAGGTACCAGAAGAGAGACAGGACACTAGTATATTTTAAAAATACATCTGCAGCTTTATTGATTACAGAATATGCCCTAGTGAGAGTCATGCATCATAATCATCTAGTGGTTTTCACATGCTCACACACACACTCATCCAATGGCAGACCAGGCTCTTTGGTGCTGATTGATCAGGTAAGTTCTTCAAGGGAGGTCTGTTCATTAATTTAGAGATAAATCCAATGGGAGCCAAATGGCTAGCGAGGCCTTTCAGGTGCAAATGGATCAGGAAAGATTTTCATGGAGGTCTCTGCCCTGCCTCTAATATCTTTAGATTTTATAGTCTATTCTTCTTTCTCCCCACCTTTGATGGCCCATCTAGGGTCTTGCCACAATCATCTTAGCAACCAGGGTTCTCTGTCCTATATGGTCATCTTTGGCACCCATCAATATAGGACTTGGTGGTGTGGTCTTGCTTCATGGTCTGGTGACTTGGTAGGATAATCTTGATTCACACATGTTCTGGAACTTTGTTGACTTGCATCTTCTTCTGTGAGATGCCCTATTATTACTTCAAGGTTTTTTACCTCAACTTTGGTTTCTTGTTTGGGTATTCCAAAACTCTTATCTATTTCTCTCCAAGGCATCCCATTTGTTTGAGTAGTTTCTGGATCATACCTGATGTGACAGGCTGGTCCAATAAACCCTTCTTGTCAAGACTCTTTCTGGTATTCATTATGAAGTAGAACCCAAGATGCAAGGAAATAGAAATAGAGAGAACACAATTTCAAATCAGATAGTTTCACTTTTAGCTGCTTTGTGTCTTTTCACCATGGGAAATCCAAAACAGGTGCTCCAGAATGTTTTCAAATCACACTGGCAGCCAAGTTTAAATAGTCCCAGAATATGTCAGTGTCTTATCCAATAGCAAATAAGCCTCTAAAGAAAATGCAGGAACATTCTCATAGCAGATTATCTCCTCAGTCAAAAGGACTTTCACACATACATACTTTCGCCAAAATTAAAAGTTAAAAGTGGGGAAAGTAATTAATCCCTTATCGATTTAGCTTTCCTGATTTCTTAATAACAGTTTTTGCCAAGGTTACTATTTCAAAAAGTTCTTTGCAGTTCAAAAAAGTTCTTTACACGTTTTTATAGCCCCTTGAGAGAGATTACCACAGCAGGGTTTTCTCCTTTTGTCTTCAAGAAAATCTCTCTTTGGAAGTAGATAATAAAGTCCATAAATCTTAAGAAGCAGAGGTGGCCAGGCTTCAGTTCTCATCAGGTTTCAAATGCAGCCAGGAGCAGGACTTCCAAGACATCAGAGCACTCTGGGGGAGGTGTCTGCAAAGCATACACTTCAGCAAAAAATACCCAAGGAACAATCTAAAGAGGTATGTGCAGTGTATCTCTCTTGATCTCCCTTAATCCAGGGAGATTTTACTGACTAGAGGTCCCTCCTTGTTGGTAATTAGCTGCACTGTGTATTCACTCCCTGTGAAGATGTCAGCCTGCCATTACATCTCCACCAGAAGTCTGACACATACATTACTTTTGACATTTACATACAATTGCTGTATTAATTTCTGAACCCACTAGATAGGGCAGGTTGAATTATTTTGATCACAAATGTTGATCTTGCTTCCCTGCGCTGTTCCCCCTTCTCTTTCAAGAAGAAGAAAGAAAAAGGATTACTAATGAAGAAAGATGCTGGCACATTGATAAACTAAATACATTGCTTGTTTTTAAGAGAGTAAAGTACATGCAGTCAGACCACGTACCTCCATTGTTTGCCTGTGACTTTCAGATGGCAAGTAAAGAGATTTACCTACCCTTTGTCTCACTTTCAAGCCTACCAAAAGGCTGTTTCAATTGAGGGTTCTTTCCTGACATATGCCTATTATGCACACATAGCTTTCTGCAGAGAATTTGAGCTTAACCTTTAAGCTTAACTTCAGATTCTGTGCCTGCTGTATGCACCAATCTTTTTTATCTGGTGTATTTATTCTGCAGCTACAGGCACAGCTCTGCACTGCCTTCTCTTGCCACCTGGTTTAAACCAGGTGGTAGGAGAAGGCAGCCCGGCTGGGATCACTGTGCCTTCTCCTCCTGGTTTAAACCTGGAGGCAGGAGACTGCAGCCCAACCAGGATTGCTGTGCCTGTGGGGAGCTGATGGCTCCATGCAGGCACAGCTCTGCACAGCTCTGCATTGCCTTCTTCTGCAACCTGGTTAAACTGGGTGGCAGGCGATGGCAGCCCAGCTGGGAGTAATTTCTTTCTTTTCTTTTTTTTTACAAGCAGCATGAAACTATCAATAGTCTCATATCTGTATACTTCTGAATTGCCTTTGACTTGGAAGAAAAGCAAGGGAAGAATTGGCACAAAACCACTCTCAGAAAACCTGGGGAAACAGCAACTGAAAAGTGAACTGAGGGCTGAAGGGGGAGGGGATCAATACAGAATGAAAAAGAAAACCTGGCAGACATGCACAGTGAAAGCAAGGGAAAACACCCATGCTCTTCTCCATCAAGAATAAAATGGCTTCCCTCAAGAGAAGGGAGTATTTAAAATACAGTTTTAAACTGTGGTGTCTTACTCTATGATGCATAAATAAAATAAAAAACAGGGTTGATATCTATTATCTCCTAATACTCAATAAACCAGTCATTCATTTTAATTTACCTCCACTGCCTTTCACTAGCTCTGAACAAAAAGAAAAATAAGTGACAGCAAAACAAAAGCAGCTTAGAATGATGGACGTTTCTTTGCATGATGCACACTGACTTCTTTCTGGATGACTATCCTTACAAAACAATGTTTTATGAAGGTAAGAAATAAAACAGAGGAGCTGCAGAGCTGAAGTAGTGTTCAAAAACACAGGGTTATGAGGATGAGCACAGGAAACAAAACAAAAGAGCAAAAGTATTCAATTTTAAATTGAATGCAATTAAAAATGAGGAGTAAATATTTACTTCATCATGCTGTGCTATTTGCAATGATACCGGTGCAGCAAACATTTAAATGGTAAATGGGTAACTAATTAAATGCTTGCAGAATGAAGAAATTAAAAAAGGATGTAATTTCTGGCATTTACATCAAGCTAGAGAAACCAAATCATGTTTTGAGTGAAGAAGCAGCGAATAAAGAATTACACTTTGTGCTATGATCCTTAGAAAGAGAATCTTGTAGATTCCACCTTCAGCTATAATCTATGTTCTTTTTTCTAGTTTACAATCCTCTCTTAAGCCCAAAGGACACAGATTATCAAAGTTTGGGATCAAGAAGGATGGTTTCTGCTAAGAAGGTTATAACAATGGGCATGATACATCAGACACTTTTATTAGCATTTAAAATGAATGTGATGGTACTATAATTCAATGAATCAATCAAAAACTCAGTTTACTGGAAATTCTGAATATGAGAGGTGAGCAGGGCTAGGGCCAGCTTATTTTGTACCCTAGGCAAGGATCCCTTCTGGTGCCCTCCCCCATGCACCCACCAATTTTCAAAAATAAAAACAAAAATAGAAGCAGGGGAAATGTTGTCGGTTGCCTGGCCCCTGGGGATGGAAGACGGGCAAGGAGGCAGGTGGCACTGGTCCTCTCCAGCCCTGAATGCCCCTTCGGGGAGAGGCTCTAAGAGGGGGTGGGGACTAAGCCCAGTCACCCACTACATGCGGGAGGAAGAGAGGCAGCCTGGCAGTCTCCCCATGTAGCCCGTGGCTTCTCGCCCACAAGGCACAGCTGTCTCAGGGTGGGTGTCCCAGCCAGGTAAGGGAGATCCAGGGCCTGGCCAGGGCTTTGCCCCCAAGACTCACCTGACCCCAAGGTCACCCCCCAAGATGCCCCACACACCAGCCTGTCCTGTTCTTGCGGTGCTCCCAGCCCACAGTGCGGGGAGGGGCAGCCCTCGAGGGTGCGGAGCCTGCAGGGGGTGGGGGTGGCCTGGCAGAGCAAGGGCACCTGGGGAGGAGGGGCAGGGCCTCCCATGGGTGGGGAGCCATGGGCAGTTGCCAGGGCAACAGTGGAGCCAATCCTGTGGCCGCCGTGGAAAGCTCTCAGTGCGAGAGGCAGGCAGGCACGTACGTGCCCTGCATCCCACAGTCCGTTCTGGAGTGCCTCCCACACAGCTCTGACATTGATGACGGCAGCTCGAGATGGCCTGGGAAGGAACGCTGCCCCCGCCCGCCTGCCTTGGTGGCACCCAGCCAGACCAGCACTCCCCTCCGCGCTCGGGATCTCGGCAATGCCCTCCCACCCCAGCCAGGCACTCGGAGAGAGGGAGCAGCCCTGGCCACGTGCCAGACTCCCCTGCCCAGCTGCTTGGGCTACCTGTCCCTGGCTGGGTCAGGGAGATGCAGGGCTTTTGGTGGGAGTGTGGGGGCTTTTGGCGGGGGGGGGGCGGGTGCAGTTTGGTGCCCTAAGGGCCGGCCCACCCTAGGCAAACACCTAGTTCACCTAGTGAGTGAGCCAGCCCTGGAGATAAGAGCAAAGTGATCACCAGATTCCTCTTTGTTGTGCTGTTTGTAGCTTTGATTATTTCCTTTCTGATCCAAGGCCATTTCCACAGTAAATGCTTGCTCTGTATTTTTTTTTCTCTTGCCACCGTGGTCCTAGCTAAAGGGCTTTCAAAACTTGTTTTCAAGCTGCTAGCTTTTCTCTTCTTTTTTTGGTTGGTTCTAAATTGTTGTACTTGGCTTTCTTTTGCACATTGGATCCACTGAAGGATGACATTTCTGCTACATTAGAGCTTTTGTCATGTGCGGCCTCAATTTTTTGCACATTATGTTGATGCAGCAGGGTAACACAAAGTGATGTTCCCAGGGCAACAGTGTTTCACCCTTTCTAGTCCTGGAGTTGCATTTTTAAGCATTCCAGCCACCCTCAAAATACAAACGTAAAAACCCCTAAGCAAACCTGTGCAGGCTTACTGATACCACTGTTAAAACAATCACACTCCCTTGTCCTGTCTCACCTTCCAAGTTCCTAATAATAGAGTCACAGAGTTGGAAGGGGCCATACAGGCCATCTAGTCCAACCCCCTGCTCAGACTAGAGCATCCATGGCAAGTGTTTGTACAGTTGATACTTAAAGACTGCCAGTGAGGGGGTAGCTGATTCCACTGTTGAACAACTCTTACTGTAAAAAGGGTTTCCCTATGTTGTGTACCCAGCAAGACTGTGCATGCAGTCAAGTCTGCACGTGATCAGGCGAAGGACCCAAGCTACGCTCCAAAAGACAATAGCCTGAACGGATCCTGGTGCACACCTATAGGAAGGCTTGGATCTGTGAATGGACCTATGGGACTCAAGTGCACTGTAAATAGTGTATCACAGGAGTGGGGGGGGTGTTGGATGTGGTTTGGCTAGAGGGATATAAACCAGCCTCTGGGTCAGGTACTGCATCTCAAGATCTGCCTGTAACTATATAAAATATGAGCTGAAATCACTCTCCAATGCATCAGCCTCAGTACATTATGAGGATGAGATCCTGATGAGCAAGCCTGACTCTTCAACCAGCCCAGCACCGAGCACTGATCCAGTGGAAGCTGCCACGCCTTGCATCACTCCCAAGAAGCACCGCAATGAGCACTGCTCCCCAGGACACCGCTCTCCACTTTGCTCGAGAATCATGGCTGTCACTCTGGGACACCTTAAGGTCTTTGACCCCATATGCCCCGAGTTCTGGGAATCATGGGTAGACCAGCTCACCAGCTTCTTCACCTACCATGAGGTCACCGATACCAGCAAGAAATGGGCCCTACTCCTCAGCACATGTGGAGTGGCCACCATTCATCTGGCCAAGGGCCTTCTGGCACCCAAGGCGCTAACAGAAAATACCTACAATGAAATCATTGTGATCTTAATGAAGTACTATGTGCCGAAGCCCACCATGGTGGCTAGGCGCATGTACTTCCAAGTGCACCTCCAGAAGCCCAGCGAAATGGCTGCCACATTCATGGCCGAACTCTGTTAACAAGCAATGGACTGTGTGTTCATGAAAGTGGAAGAAAACATCCTGACACAATTCATCTAGGGTCTGCGGGATGCCAAGGCACCACCACCCTCAAGATAGATGGAGCCTTCAAGACAGCCGCCGTGTTCGAGGGCTCACACCGTAATCGTCCGCAATCTTCATATTCAACACACCACACCACGTGTTCCCAGCTGAGGCATCCAACAATTTGGATGGAAATGAGGTCCAACATGTCCACCAACCCAGCTGCCGGAATCACCAACCCCAGGCTGGGGCCACCTCACATTGGGGAAAACCAGCATCCCAAGCACCCTGTGCTAGCTGCGGAGACTCACATGAGCACAAAATGTGCTGCTTCTGTGACACTGTCTGCTGAACATGTGGAAAGCAAGGCCACATCGCCTGGGCCTGCTGATCCTGTGGCAACTGGAGGACTACATCCACTCATCAAGAGGACCTGGACCTACATACACTGACCATCAACCACCACCAGCACCAGGTAATGAATTTGCCCCCAGAAGCCCCTAACAAAATGTACATTACTGTATTAATAGAGGTGTCCCCCTGCTGCATGGAACTGGACACAGGCTCCTCATTTCCCATAATTTCTGCAGAGACATTATGGAAACTCTGCCCCTGAGGGGGGCCCCTCCTGAAGCAGCCACGGGGTCTGTCACTTGGGGATTTTCAAAGAAACCCTATGGCCATCAAGGACTGGGGCAAATTCAGGGTGCAATTCAGAGACTGATGGCCCTTTAGAATTGCTGATGGTGGAAGGGAAACTCATGCGCCTGCTGGGATTGGCGTGGTGACGGGTGACGGGTGTCAACTCCATACAGCCTCAGTACTTTAATTCAGTCTGTGAGGAGTTTCTGGTGGTTCTCGACAGGACACTTGGCCGCTATTCCAGAACCCCGGTCTCTCTGGAACTTGATCCCACTGTATGGCCCATCAGGATGAAGGTCAGGCAGCCCCCGTTAGCCCTGCAGCCCAAGAGAGAGGCCAAACATGACCACCTGGTAGAGCAGGTAGTGCTGGAGCCAGTGACACATGCCCACTGGGAAACCCCCATAGTTACCCCGGTGAAGCCCAATGGATATGTCAGGATTTGTGTCCATTATAAGTGCACTATTAACAAGGCACAGGTAAGTTGGAGAGACCTCCCAGCTGAACACTATCAACAGGCAAAAGAGCAGAAAAACAGCTGGGGCAATGTTGTAATGCAATTAACATTAACAGTTCTAACTATGACTACAGTGCAATACAAACAATAAAGTGCATAAATACATAGAAATTACAATGAATATACCAAAATCTAATAAATATTATAAAAATCCATTAACGAAGCCTCCTGAATGTATCTCCGTTTTGATTCTGGACGTCCTCAGAAGTAAATTTTCTTGCATCTAATGTATGCTGCCTCATCCATTCATATCCTTTTATCATTAACTAATTTACAAATTAATTTATACGTTTCATAAAAATAGAAAAGGTAGAAAAATATAGATTGGAACTCTTTTTAATAAAATTATTTTATACCATTTAGTGAGTGTTGTCTCCTTTATTTTCCTACTAGGAATAAGGCCCATTGTGGAAATAAATACAACGGGCTCTAGAAAGAGGCTCTGGGAGAGTGCCCCGGCTTTGGGCACTCAGTGACAATTTGCTGTGGCAATCTCAGCAGGGTATAATGACAGAGTCCGTCATTTTCTCCAGAGGAACTGATCTTTGCTACCTGAAGAGCAGTAGTAATTTTGAGTGATCTCCAGCCCATCCCCAAGATTGGTAACAGTGGTTCCCCAGGAGGAAGTGGCTGGTTTGGAGGATGGAGTCTATGGCATTGTACCTGTCTGAGGTCCCACACCTCCTCAACACTCACCCTCTCCAGGTTCGATCCCTCAAATCTCCAGGAATTTCCCAACCTGGAGTTGATAACCCTATCTCCCTCCCAGCCAACCATCAACCTACCTTTAGTTTTCCATCTCCTCCCCCCTCCCTCCTAGAGAGCAGTTGTAATTTTGAGTGATCTCCAGCCCCCACCTGGAGATTGGCAACAATGGTTCCCCATCAGGGAATGGCTGGATTGGAGGGTGGAGTCTATGGCATCGTACCTGTCTGAGGTGCCACCCCTCTTCAAACCTCACCCTCTCCAGGCTCCATCCCTCAAATCTCCAGGAACTGCCCACCTGGAGTTGGCAACCTGATCAGGACTGGACCCAATGAGTTTTCTCCCAAAGGCCAACATAGGTGTGGAAAGGGCCTTTTACTGATAGAGGAGAAAGTACAAGTGCCAACTCTGATTAGGGAAATACCTGGAGATTTGGGGGGTGGATCCTGTGGAGGGCAGCATTTGGGGGTGGGGGTGGAAGGACTCAGCAGGGTATAATGCCATAGAGTCTACCCTCCACAGCAACCATTTTCTCCTGGGGAACTGATCTCTGTTATCTGGAGGTCAATTGTAACAGTGGGAAATCTCCAGGTCCCACCTGGAGATTGGCAACCCTAGGGGAAAGTCAGACGCACAGCAGGGAGTTGAAGAAAATGGTCTGATGGTCGCTGGCCCACCTCGTTAGCCAGCCAGCCATGCTGAAGCTAAGCAGGAGAAAGAGCCTTTTTCCATTTATTCTGACAGGAAAGTGGCCATTGGGGAGGGGGTTATGGATGGGGGAGGGGGTTATGCTGAAAGCCCTTTGTTTTCTTACTCACAGAACCAAGTTTGGTTACCTACCAACAGCCACTGAGGGGACAGTCCCTCACAGAAGTCAAGAGAACTGTCTTCCTCAGGAGAGAGAGCTCTCTGCCAGTAAATCTGACATGCAAATCTGTCTGAAGGGGGAGTGGGTGGGGAAGAAGAGCAGACCCAGCACCCAGCCAATGGCACGCGAGTACTCTTGAGTGGTGGCTGATGGGCCAATGGCTGAGGGAGGGCATTTTACAGCCAATGGAAGCGCATGGAATCTTATGAAACCAAAAGATAATTATTATGAGATATATTTCTCTCTTTGCTTTTCCAAAAGCTTGTATTATTAAGAATAAAATCATTATACAAACAGTTGTTAATTTTTTCTATACAATTATACAATTATATTCTATAAAGAGGTAGTCACTCACCAAATAGACAACAAGTTCTGCATAAATTTCACTCAGTTTACTCAGGCTCACTTTATTCACCTCAGTAACCACAATACCTAGGGCTTCGAACCAGTCCAGCCCTAAAAGACTGGGCCTGCGCCCTTCAGCAACCAGGAGGCTCAGTGTTCCCCTGAACCCCCTAAACTGTACCTCAAACGACGCTGCACCTGCCATGGGAATGCATCGACCCTGGAAATCAGTTCGATGAACAGGACTGCTGGTCAAACAGCGATGGCTTCTCTTAGGAAACAGCTGCTGCAGTGTCTCTGTTGAGATGATGGTCATTGCCGACCCGGAGTCGACCTCCATCTCACATGGCTCTCCATTCAGCAGGACCATCACCTTGATCTTCTTCTTTGTCCACATTCCAGTGTTCAGGATAGTCATGGGACAGGAGCAGCATGAAATCTTGTGGCACTCCACTGGCTTGAATGACTCTTGTCTCGCGCTCTCCGGTTCTGCCTTTGGGATGATGGGGGTGACTTTTTCTTTGGAGCAGCCCAGCACACTTGGGTCAAATGGCCCCATTTGTCACAGTTTTGACACCTTATGTCTCGGGCCCAACAGCCGTCGTGGTTCCCGCCACAGCCTGCACAAGCTCGCCTTGGTGCTGTCTTCTCACTATGCCACTTAGGCCTCGTCACCCTGGTCTTGTGGATGTCCTCTGGCTCACCCTCAGAGTCGCTTGCAGACTCATGGTGTATGGCCTTCTTGGATCAAAGACTGGATGGACTGGTTGGCTGCCACACCTCTTTAGTTGACCTCTCGGCTGCTTTGGCTGCAATGGCTTCAGCATATGCCACGGCATAGGTCAGCTCTGTCTTTGCAAATAATCTTTGCTGCAGCCTCTCATCCCTCAGGCCGCACACCAGCCAGTCGAGCAACACCACCTCTAGGTCAGGGAAGTTGCACGTTCTTGTGGCTTTCCGTAGTGCCATGATGTAGTTGGCCACTGACTCACTTGCCCCTTGGTCTCTCTTGTAGAAAGCATGATGGCAGGCTAGGAAAAAAGTGATTTCTAAATTTGCTCTTAATGTCTGCCAAGGAGACCATCAGTATATCTGTGGGCGCCACCAGGGATCATGCCACGTCAAAGATGGTTTGCCCACAAGAGCTGAGGAGCATCGCTATCTTTGTGGCTTCTTCGTCAATCTGGTTAGCTCACAGGTGGAACTCGAACCGGGTAATGAGTCCCAGTCCTCAAGCTCTGGCTTAAATGCCTCGAACCTCGTGCTGGCTGCCATCCTCGTAGCCGGTGCTGGCAATGGTTGGGCAGGGTGAAGGATTACAGTGGCCGGGGTCCCGGACATCTCCAGATCATCTGCCATGGTGTCGGTTGATCAGTGGGGCTGCCTACCTGCTATAACCCAGATCCCATCCTCATCTCCAATGTTAAGTTTGAGACATAAGTCCAATCTTAACTAGTGATTCAGCTTTATTCAGTCAACAGTAAACCAACACAAGGAACAGTGGGCAACAGGCTCCCTTTTTAAACTGTCTGGGCTATGGTAACCATGCCCTTAAATAAGTTAATAACCAATAACAAAAGAGAGATAACAACCAATAGATTTCGTTCCCTTTGGAACAACTCTAGCTGCTCTGATTGGCTTGCTACGCAAGCTTACTTTTTTAGAATACCTTCTGAAACCTCAAGCTCATACATATTATTACAATACATAACAGGAAGGTTGAATAAAATGTGGCTCCAAGAAAGGAAAAATGGCATCTGCTCAAAAAAAGAAAAGAAAAAGAGGTGCATAGAAATGGGCATGAAATTTAATGACTATGGACAGGACCTTTGAAGATATATTAAAGTGTACATACTTTCTTCAAAACCCTTTCGGATCTGCCCATCCAAAAACACTTGCATAAATGGGGGCTGAGAAAAAGGGGTAAAGTGGGGTGAAATTGGCACAGCACCAACTGACAAATAATACTATATATAAGGTCCATGAAAAACCAATGTAGTAATGAAGCTGAGTAGCAGAAAAAACTCAAAATAACCCCTAGAGATGTTCCCTTCTGGTCATCACAATGCATCATGGAAGCCATGCTATTTTTTCTTTGGCAACTAGTATGCACTCAGCCAATTGGAAACTTTCCCTTTCTTCCCCCAAGCCAAATCTCATATTATTATCCTAATCAGCTTTAGCATGCAATTTGTTAGAACCCAAGGCAGATTTCTGGGGTGACAACTACTACTCCCCGAAGTGTTCATAGACTGAGAGAAATAGAGACAGCAAAGTGTATTTATGTTTCATGAATTTAATGATTCAAAACCCTTGGCAGGTTCTATGCACTGGCTGAAAAGATGCACACTGCTCTCAGGCTAGCAAATGTTGATTGTTGTGTGTGTGTGTTTAGTGGGTTTAATAAGCCAAACAGTAGTTCTGGAAGATATTTTCAAAAAAACAAAAGTGATTTCTTGCTAACTTTAAGGTGAAGGGGGAACAATTAGAGAAATAACAGAAGAGATTATCTATCTATCATCTATCTATCTGTCTATCTATCTATCTATCTATCTATCTATCTATCTATCTATCTATCTATCTATCTATCTATCTAAAATAGTATTTTTGAAAGTTTGATCCATATTTCTTTTTCTCCCTTAAGCAACATTTGTACTTGGCACAAAAGCCACTTAAATCAGATATGCTATTTAAAGGTCAATATCTATGCATCCAAGTTGTTTTGCACTGTGGTTGCCTAGCTTCCTAATATTAACTGACAACTCTTTTAACTGACCTTAGGTACAATTTAAAAGAAGGCAAACTTACAAACATGTTCATTGGCCTTTAGTTCAACATTGTGTTCCTGTGGTGCTTTCCACAGAGCTTGCAAGTGGGAAAGTTCTAGCTTTTCCTCTACTAATACAAACTTGTAGTTCATGGGCACAGCCAATCTTTCATTCAGTGTTTCCACTGTGAAATGTTAGGCTGCTTTCAAAATAGTCATAAAGAATTATCTAAAAAAGACTCAATAAATCTGTTACATAGTTATGCAAACTTTACGTAATATTTCAAGAAAAATCATTGTGTGGGAGAATAAATCCCTTTCCATCATCCCCAGTGGACCATTTCTGAAAAAAATCTTAGTTACCACCCAGAGGATTCATAGATATTATTTAACAACTATTTCTTCATGAGGGCAAAAGTTGAAGTGTTCTCCTGAAGTACATCTTCGTGACAGACATTGTGGTATAGCAGTGTGAGCAGAATGTCAGACAAGAATCTGAAAGACCTAGGTTTGAATCCCTGTTCTGCCACAGAAGTTTGCTGCGTGCCCTTGGGCTTAGTCACACACTCTCAGATTAACCTACCTCACAGAGGTTTTGTGAGGGTAAAATGGAGAAGAGGAGAATGATGTTAACTGCTTTGGGTCTCCAAAGGGGAGATAGACAGGGTAAAATAAATTTAAACATTCACTGTAATTGTGCCTTTCTTGGTAACTTTTTACATCAAGGGAGAGATCTTGCTGCCTATTTTCTAAGGAGTGAGCAATCGAAAGAGCAGCTCCGAGACGCAGACAACATGGTGGGCCCAACCTCAAAAAAGGTAACAGAGAGGTCCATTTTAACTAAAGACTTTATTGCTGCTATACATCAATTGGAGGTTAACATAAATAAACAAATGCAAGCAGAGCTTAAGCCCATGAAGGAACAACTCTCAGCACTCACTAAATCAATGTCTGAAGTATCAAAGATAGCTAAGCAGGCTCTGGAAGCCTCTACAACTACACATAAAGAGGTGTGGCATTTGCAAGCAGCAGAGAAATGGGAAAAAGGCAAAATTATGGCTATGGAAAATAAACTTAAAGAAAAAAACCTGAAGTTTCGTGGGATGCCAGAAAAAGCCGAAGGAGAACAAGAACTTAAAACTTTTTTGGCATCTTGGCTGGCTATTGCCCTGGACCTCAACGAGAATGCAGCACCATTGATTGATGCAGCTTATAGGGTGGGCTTACGTACTGCCCATTCAGAAAAATTCCTCAGGGATATTATTGCATAATTCCTGACTCTAAAATCAGGGGACTTATTCTTAAAAAAGCAAGAACAGAGACGGGACTGTTATATGATGATGTTAATATTCTGGCTTTATTAGACCTCACAGCAGAAACTCTACAACACAGGAGGGACCTTCGCATTATAACAGATAGATTAAATCAAAATAACATCAGGTTCTGCTGGAGTTCAGCTAACGAAATTATAGGTTTACACCAAAGTACTAGACTTTTCGCTAATGACCTACATTCAGGATACGGTCTTCTTAAAACACTTCAGGTTCCATGTGATTTTCCTACTCCATTGGAACCAGAAGATCCAGAAGATTCTGATGAAGAACCTACTTTTAATTGGACATGGGTCCACAGACGTAAACTTTAAAAATGAACATTATAATGAATTTAAATATACCTGTCTCTCTTTTAATTTTGTGATTAAGGACTCTAGAGCTGATGTTTGGGACTTACATTTTGAATACGAGGGGGGGGAGGTTGTCTTTTGTTCCTGGAGAGCTAGTTTTTTTGTTTTGTTTTGTTTTTTTCTTCCTTTTTTCTCTTCTTTTTATTTCTTTCTTTTTTTTTTCTTTTTTTTTCCCCTCTTCTTTGTAATGGGAAGACTTTAATCTATCTCACTAGTTGCTGATCACCATGAGTGATTGGCAAGACCGTATGGGTTTTTTGTGTATTGTTTGGAGGTTTCTCATTTTTTGTCTTTTGTAGACAGGGGTTTTCTTATAGAACATTACTATAATTTCTCAGGATATATAAAGACAGTAAACTCTGTGGCTACAGTTATGACTAGGTTTTTGGTTAAGGATATATGGGAAGATTTGTGCAATAGAAGTATCTTATATAAGATTTGTTATATGGGTGACCAAATAAAAATCCTCTCACTTAATTGCAGAGGTTTGAATAATAAAATTAAAGCCAAAAGGTTGGAAAACTCATTAATTAAACTAAAGCCAACAATTTTATTTTTGCAGGAGACACTCATTAAAAAGTCTGATAGATCAATATTTAAGTCAAAATGGTTTTCAGAACAATACCAGGCACCTGGAAACTCCAATTCCCTTGGAGTTGCTATTCTATTATCTAAAATGATTTGTTTTCAACGTCAAGATAAAAAGATAGACCCAGATGGCTGTTTTTTTATTTCTAAAAGGTTTGTTAAATGGGGAAAAATACACTTTTGTTGTGGTATATGCTCCCAACAATGGTCAAGAGCCTTTTATAAAATCAATATTGGAGACACTTGAGACTTTTAAAGAAGGACATGTGGTAGGAGGAGAAGATTTCAATTTTAAGGACTTTTAAGATAGGACAAGATAGTTCCAAGAGAAAAGGGAAACACAATATATCAACACTCCAGAAAATGATAGATCACTATGATTTGAAGGACATTTGGTGGTTACAGAATATTAGTGCTGGAGGGGCAGCAATGGGAGGGCTTCTAGTGTCCTGGCCCCACTGGTGGACCTCCTGATGGTACCTGGTATTTTTGCCCACTGTGTGACAGAGTGTTGAACTAGATGGGCCATTGGCCTGATTTAACATTGGCTTCTCTTATGTTCTTATATTCTTATGTTCTGGTGTTAAAGATTACACTTACTTTTCACCGAAGCATAATAAATTTACCCGCATCGATTTAATTTTAATATTTATTATTTATTTATTTATTTTGATTTATAGTCTGCCCTCCCCATAATGGGCTCATATCTACTTCTTTAGTCCCGAAGACATTACACACGGATATTGGTCTTCGTACATTATCTGACCATGCATGGACCGAGTAGATATTTAGTTTTTTTTTAGTTTTAGTTTAGAATTTTTTTTTTAGTTTTAGTTTTAGATTAGATTTTAAGGAAAGAAAAAAGCATAAGAACATGGTCCCTAAAAACAAGGCTTTAATTCCATCAACTTATAGTTGATCAAATTGATAAAGATATACAAGAATACTTTAGATTGAATTCCTCAAGTGAAGTCGCAGAAGGTTTAATCTGGGATGCTATGAAAGCTGTAATCCGTGGCAAATTTATTTCAGTAACTTCATTTTATAACAAAAATAGAAATATTATGAAACAGGAATATTAGATAAAATTAAAATACTAGAAGATAAACATAAAGCTACAGGTTCTAAGAAAAACTATCAGCATCTTCTCATAGAACGTAAAAAACTAGAGGTATTTGAAACAACGCAAATTCAGAAAAATAATATGTACCTTAAACAAAAGTATTGGTATAGACAATCCAGATCACTAAAATTTCTGGCATGGAAATAAAAGAACAGCAAGCAAAAAAGACTATTACTTCTATTAAGAAAACAGATGGAAATATAGAATTTACTCCACTGGGAATTATGGAAACATTTTTAGACTATTATAAAAACTTATACAAATCTGATGTACCTGCAGGTTCAGATATACTGGACTATCTTAGGAAAAATCACCTGGTTAAGCAACTTACTCAGACTCATAAAGATTTTATAGATGAATCAATCTCTGAAAAGGAGGTATTGACCACAATTTCACATTTAAAAATAAATAAATGTCCTGGTAGAGATGGTCTCCCAGCCAAATTCTATATAAAAAATAAGCATCTCTTAGTTACACCACTAACCACACTTTGTAACCTAGTATTAGAACAAGAAATTAAACCACCTACATGGGATGAGTCAAAGATTATAAAAGAGAGAGACCCTCAAAGTACTAAATCGTACAGGCCAATTTCACTCTTGAACAGTGATTCCAGATTTCCACTACTGTTATTACCTTAAGACTCAATCAAATAATAGATCAATATATTAATTTAAATCAAACTGGCTTCATACCTAAAAGGGATATCAGTGATAATATTAGGAAAACTATCGATATAATACACTATGGCAAATCATATTCAACAGACAACTGTTTATTGGCCCTCAATATTGAAAAGGCCTTTGACCAAGTGGAACCGCTTTTTTAAAAACAGGTGATAGCAGAAATGGACTTTGGACCGGAATTTAAGAAATTAATAGATACTCTATATGCCTCACCTAAAGCACAAATAGCTTTGAAAGGGCTCTGTTCACAAGATTTTCAGCTTACAAGAGGTACTAGACAGGGGTGCCCATTGTCACCCCTGTTTTTTGCTTTGGTTATTGAGCCATTGGCTAACATGGTAAGAAACTTGGCTCAAATACGCGGTATATCTATAAATCAAATAGAATATAAAATTAGTCTATTTGCTGATGATTTAGTTTTATATATTTCTGAACCGCAAACCTCAATTCTACAATTAGAAAATATACTATCAAATTTAAGCTTGTTGGTAGGTCTTAGTGTTAATCAATCTAAAATGGTCCTATACCCTATTAATTTGTCTAGGGAAAGTGAACACTATTTAAAAGCTTATTTTTCATATCAATGGTTGACAAAATCCTGGAGCTATCTGGGTATTAAAATTCCGCTTCAATTGAAGGATCTATATAAAGTAAACTATCAGGAGTTATTGCAAGAAACTCCAAATATGTGTAACAAATGGAATTCATTAGCCTTAACATGCCTAGAAAGAATTAGAACACTAAAAACATTTATCTTTTCCAAATTTTTGTATTTGTTTTGGACACTTCCAATTTGGATCCCAAAATCTACATTTCAAAAATGGCAAAGCAAATGGAGAAAATTCGTTTGGAGTAATCGCTCAGCGAGGGTTACCTATTTAACACTATGTAGACCACTTCAATACGGTGGCCTCTCAATGCCAGATCTTAAGCTGTACTATGAAGCCTCTAAATTAATACATTAATACATATTCTTCAACCATCTTCATGTCCAGAATGGGTACCAATAGAAGAATTTTATTTAACTCTCTATAAATACTCTGAATTTTTATGGGCTACAAAATCAGAAAGGTCATTGGTCCCTTCAAATATGTTCATCCAGGCATTGGTATGGATATGGGACTTTAGAAGGGAACGTTTGGTTCTACCTTTTTCAATAGCAAAGACATTTTTTTTTGGGGGGGGGGGATTGTTCCCTCCAGCACAACATAGTACAGCCTTTAAAACTTGGAGGTTAGCTAAGATTCATAGGATTTCAGATGTAACTCATAAGGGCCAAATGCTAGAGAAGTGGAAATTAGACCAATTAGTGAAATCAAATGTACCTTGGTTTGAGTATTTACAATTATGTCACTTTATAGTATCACCTTTGATATCTGATGAACTGAACAAACCCTTGATAGCATTTGAGAATCTTTTATTATCTGAAAACGGAGTTAGGAAAAGAATAATATCAACCATATATAAAATATTGTTGGAACACGATATGCTAGATTTACCATCATACACAATACCCTGGCAAGTGGATTGTAATCTCCAATGGACTAGAACTCAATGGGAATCGATTTGGTCTTCCTATGTGTACAAAATCAAATCTCTTAATATACAAGAACAGAACATTAAAATGTTAGCACGTTGGTACATGACACCTAGGAAACTGAATTGTATAAACAAATCAGTATCTCCACTGTTGGAAATAATGTGGTTTTGTGGGAACTTTTTATCATTGTTGGTGGGAGTGTACAGTGATCAAGCAGTTTTGGCAGGATATAGTACTTCAAATTGAAAACTTAACTGGTTATAAAATTCCGTTGAAACCGGAGATTATATTACTGAATTATTGGCAAGAAGTTAACATTCCACAGATTAGGAAAGATCTGATAATGATAGTCTTTATGGCAGCCAAGACTATGAAAGCATCATGCTGGAAGGAAACAAATAAACCATTAATTAAAAATTGGTACTCTAGAATTTGGGACCATTTAATTTTGGATAAAATTTTGGACTCTCTAGCAGATAAAGATCCTTCACCGGGACCTTCTTATTATTTGGAAAGATGGTATCCAATTCTAATCAAATTGGAAGAGATTCTTGAAGGGAACACACAGTCTACAAATTATCGTTATCTTAATCTCCTAAAAGTAAGTTGGTTAATTTAATAACTCCTGATGTAGTATTTGTTGTATTAGTTGTAGATATTTTGTTAATTTAATGTTTATGTTTTTGTTGTGTTTTGGATGTGCTGTCTAGTGGAAGACTGTGATTTGAACAATGGTGCAATGTGTTTTTGCACCTTAACATTTCTATTGAACATATTTTGGAAGTTGTGAATTGTCATATAGAAAATTAATTAAAAAGAAAAAAGAAAAAAAAGGGAGATCCATCAACAGAAATGCTTGTTAGAGTAATTTAACCGGACTCTTCCTTTCCAAGATCTTGTCTATAATCTTATTGAACTCAGGCTGTGGTCACACGGCAAGCTTATTGTGATTTGTTCCCGCTATAGATTTGATCGGAAATATATTTTCCAGATTGGGGCGATCACACATTCTTCTTCAAACCACATGCAATGCAGAACAAGGCTCTGGGCACCGTCTAGATAGCTGTGCCACCGCTTGGGCAGTGCAGTGTGAATTTATTATTAAAAAATTGCTTTGCACATGTGCATATGCACACAGCCAAATCAACACCCCCACTTAGACTCACCGTACTCCCTTTTTTTTACAGTCCCCCCAATAGTGAACAAAATGAACCAGCAATGTACTACTGAACACTGGAGTCTATATGTGTGCTTGTTAAACATTGAACTTATTTAGTGCAGGATTGCTCATGCACACAAAGAAGAAAGCTGGGGGTTGAATTCCTACATAAGAACATAAGAGAAGCCAATGTTGAATCAGGCCAATGGCCCATCTAGTCCAACACTCTGTCACACAGCAGCCAAAATATACCACGTGCCATCAGGAGGTCCAGCAGTGGGGCCAGGGCACCAGAAGCCCTCCCACTGCTGCCCCCTCCAGCACCAAGAATAGAGTGCATCACCTGCTCCAGACTGAGAGTTCCCATCTATACCCTGTGGCTAATAGCCACTGATGGACTTCTGCTCCATATGTTTATCTAATTCCCTCTTGAAACTGTCCATGCTTGCAGCTGCCACGACCTCCTGTGGCAGGGAATTCCATACGTTAATCACTCTTTGGGTGAAGAGGTATTTCCTTTTATCTGTTCTAACCCGACTGCTCAGCAATTTCATAGAGTGCCCATGAGTTCTTGTATTGTGAGAAAGGGAGAAAAGTACTTCTTTCTCAACCTGCTCAATCCCATTCATAATCTTATAAACCTCGATCATGTCACCTCTCAGCCGTCATTTCTCCAAGCTAAAGAGCCCCGAGCATTTTAACCTTTCTTCATAGGGAAGGTGTTCCAACCCTTTTATCATTCTAGTTGCCCTTCTCTGCACTTTTTCCAATGCTATAATATCCTTTTTGAGATGTGGTGACCAGAACTGTACACAGTATTCCAAATGAGGTCGCACCAATGATTTATACAGGGGCATGATGATACTGGCTGATTTCTTATCAATTCCCTTCCTAATAATCCCCAGCATAGCGTTGGCCTTCTTTATTGCAGCTACACACTGTCTAGACATTTTCAGCGAGTTATCCACTACGACTCCAAGATCTCTCTCTTGGTCCGTCTCTGCCAGTTCAGACCCCATCAACGTGTATTTATATTTAGGATGTTTGGCTCCAATGTGCATCACTTTGCACTTGGCCACATTGAACCCCATTTGCCACGTTGACGCCCAGATCCCTTTGGAGTGCCTCACACTCCTCCCTGGTTTTCACCACCCTGAACAACTTCGTATCATCTGCAAATTTAGCCACATCACTGCTTACTCCCAATTCCAAATCGTTAATAAACAAGTTAAAAAGCATCGGACCGAGTACTGATCCCTGTGGTACCCCACTGCTTACCACCCTCCACTGAGAAAGTTTCCCATTTATACTCTCTCTGTTTCCTATTTATAAGCCAGTTTTTGATCCCCAAGAGGACTTGTCCTTTTATCCCATGACTATTGAGCTTACTTAGGAGCCTTTGATGAGGAACTGTATCAAAAGCTTTCCGGAAGTCAAGGTAAATAATATCTATTGGGTCCCCCTTGTCCACATGTTTGTTTACTCCCTCAAAAAACACTAACAGGTTAGTGAGACAAGATCTTCCCTTACAGAACCCATGCTGAGTCTGCCTCAATAGTTTTTGTTCATCAATGTGCCTACTAATTCTTTCCTTAATAACAGTTTCCACCAACTTACCCGGTATCGATGTCAGACTGACTGGCCTGTAATTTCCCGGATCTCCCCTGGAGCCCTTTTTAAAGATGGGAGTGACATTAGCTACCTTCCAGTCCTCAGGAATGGAGGCAGATTTTAAAGAAAGATTACATATTTTTGTCAGGAGATCCACAAGTTCACATTTGAGTTCTTTCAGAACTCTCGGATGAATGCCGTCCGGGCCTGGTGATTTATTAGTTTTTAAATTGTCCATCAGTCGGAGGACTTCCTCTCTTGTCACCACAATCTGATTCAGGTCTTTCAAACCCCCTCCCGAAATCGGTGCTTCTGGAGTGGGCAAACACTTCTCCTCTTCCACAGTGAAGACAGAGGCAAAAAATGCATTCAGCTTCTCAGCCATTTCCCTATCATCCTTCACTGCTCCTTTTACCCCTTGGTCATCTAAGGGCCCCGCTGCCTCCCTGGCTGGCTTCCTACTTCTAATGTATTTGAAGAAAGTTTTATTGTTGGTCTTTATGTTTTTTGCGATATGCTCCTCATATTCCCTTTTTGCTTGCCTGATCACAGACTTGCATTTTATTTGCCATAGTCTGTGTTCCCTTTTATCAACCTCACTAAGACTAGCTTTCCACCGCTTAAAGGAATCCTTCTTACTTTTTACAGCTTCCATTACTTTATTTGTTAACCATGCAGGCTTTTTTCTATACCTATTTGTACCTTTCCTAACCTGCGGTATATATTTTTTCTGAGCTTCTAGGATTGTCTTTTTAAATAGTCTCCAAGCTTCCCCAATGGTTTTGACCTTCTCCACTCTTCCTTTCAATTTCTTCCTCACATGTCCCCTCATACCAGAGAAGTTACCCCTTTTAAAGTTAAAAGTGGTTGCGTCCGTCTTTTTGGGCAACTCCCTATCTGTACTAATGTTAAACTCAATGACATTATGGTCACTGTTCCCAAGCGGTGCAATCACTTTTACATCTCTCACCAGGTCTTGGGTGTTACTTAGGACCAAATCCAGGATTGCCTCTCCCCTGGTAGGATCTGTGACCATCTGTTCCACAGCACAGTCATTGAGAGTGTCTAAGAACGCAATCTCTTTTTCCCGACTAGAACTCATATTGACCCAATCAATGTGTGGGTAGTTAAAGTCGCCTATTACAACACAGTTATTTCGTCTAGCCGCTATCTTTAATTCATTCATCATTTTATAATCCTCCTCTATCTTTTGATCTGGTGGGCAATAACAAACTCCCACTGTTAAGCCTCCTTTTGGACCCACTATTTCAACCCATAGCATTTCCAGAAGCGAATCCAATTCTCTTACCCTCTCAATCTTACTGGACGGTATACCCTCTCTGACATACAGAGCCACCCCACCTCCAACCCTTCCCCCCTATCCTTTCGATATAATTTATAACCAGGAATCACCGTATCCCACTGATTTTCCTCATCCCACCAAGTTTCTGAAATACCCACAATGTCTATTTCCCCCCCAACACCAAGCATTCCAACTCCCCGATTTTACCTCGGAGACTTCTAGCATTTGTGTATAAACACTTATAGTTTCCCAGGTTTGTTAAGCCCACAGCCTTCCTCTTGCTCCCTCGAGACTTGCCAGGCAGTTCCTATCATTAGCCACAGTCTCAGTGGACAATTGTAATCCATTTCCTTGTACAAAAGTAATAGCTACCCCTTCATCTCTTTGAGATGAGCCATCCCGAACCAGAGACTTTTCATCTCCTGTCGGCTTTCCCCCTCATCATGCAAAGGGCAGTCAGATGACCTAATCGCAATCATTATGAGAGATGGCTGTCCAGATTGGCGAAATTGCAAATTCAAAGCACAAATACCCAGAAAGAACTTGATTTTCCCGGTGTCAGAAAACTTGCTAGGAAACTGGCAGGATCGCACAAGTGAGCCCACTTCAGTGTGGGAGACAGATTCGGGTGTCTGATCTGCAATTTTAAATGCCAGAGGGAACAGCGGTGATACCCTATCAAAATGACCATGTCACCATAGCCTCAAACAACTAAGCAACAGCTTCTGTCATGCTTTTCTATCTCTCTGAGTGGAAAATTTCAGCTTCATAAATGGCTTCTCTTGCACCATAATGACAGTGGCTTGATGAGCTAAAAGAAATAGGCTGACAGTGCAGTTTATTTACTGTGAATATATATGTATTTACTAGCCTGATACCCAGGCTTCACTACAATACTTAAGTTCCATAAATCCAGTTATAATACTGATGATGTGAAGTTTGAAATGTAACATTTGTTGTAGGAATTCTAATGGAGAAGTGTAAAAAATGAAGTGAGACATACATACTTTTTTCCTCTACTGAAGAACCTCTCCGTAGACCACATTGGTGATTCTTCCCTCAGGTGGTAGGATCACCAGGCTGCTTAGTGCAGGCCATATAGAACTGTCCATGTGAGAAGCAGTCATCTGTTAAGCCAATTCCTGCCACCTTTGGTTTCTAGCTTTGGGACTTGTTGATGGTCATAGCAAAGCAGACCTTGAGGGGGAACTGCAGCCTATTGAACTCAAAGGGATTTTCTGATGGTATGAGAGGTATGCATGGTATGAACACCAACTCTCCCCCGAGCACTGCCGGTGATTAGTGTGGCCTCGATGATGTTCCTGTGCAGGGTCTTCATTGCAGTCTCCTGCCATTGCAGAGTTTGGGTGGGTTGAGGTTCCACAGTAGCATTAAAGTACCCTGGCCCTGCTCCTACACTTGACGAATACCCTCCTGTGTGGTGTAAGGGGGGAGATTGTGTTTAAAGGCATTGGGGAGGCTGGGCCAGCAGCAGCTCTAAGGCAATCCTGCTGAGCAAACCTCCCCAATGGTTTTAAGGACTGTGCGTCTCTTCCAACCCTTAACAGGCAGTTGTCTGTCAGGTGTAGGAGGTGTAGTGTGTCTGAAGGCATCGGGGAGGTTGGGTCAGCAGGATTGCTAAGGTGATGCTGCTTGGGCAGCCTCCTCATTGGTTTTCAATGCTCTGCCCCAATCCTGCACCTGTGACCTCCTGTAACTCTTTTTTTTTTAAAAAAAGTCTTGGAACCCTGAGCTCTGCAGCTGACCAATCAGAGAGCAGGGGTGTGCAAGGAGGCAGCAGCCTGGCAGATAGATTTATTGAAACAGTTATACCCCACTTTTCCCTTGCGGCTCAAAGTGGATTATAATTTCAAATTTAAAAGCACACAAAGCATATTAAAACCCTAAATAACCCCCTTCAAGAAAAGAACTTCAGCTTATACCCCATTAAAATCCTAGTGAATAAAATAGCCTCGCAGTGCCTCCTAGAAACTTCTAAAGATGGTTTCTCTCTCATCTCTTCGGGATGCCCACTAAATAGGGTGGGAACTGCAATAGAAAAAGCCTTGGCTCTAGTATATGGAAGGTGGGCTATCTTAAATTGAGGGATCAGTAGGTGGCACTGGCAACCACTGTTCCACATGGATTGAAGACAGCTAAAAAAGTGCTGATAGCTGGAAAATACAATGCAAAAATAGTAGCAATAAAAGCACAAACTAGCCTACATAAACTAAAATAAGATCTCCTTTTGTACTTCCTTATGGACCTCCCCCAAGCCACAAACGTGACTCAGAAACACCCTCTCAAAACAGCCCACTTAACAAATCATCCTAAAAAAATGATGAGTGCTCTTCAAACTTCTAGTAGGCTGTTCCACAAAACCAGTCTAATAACAGAATGCCCTTGAATGGGCAGCAGAACAAACCAAATCTCGGGAAGGCTGCTCTGCTCTTAGGCCTCTAAGCATGCTGGTATCCTCAAGAACAAAGATTTACCCTGCCAGTTACGGCTCTGAAAGATATGGACCACAAATGCATACTGATAGATCCAGGAAAGCTCCCTTCCTCCCCCTCAGCATTAATAGCCTGGGGGGGAAGCAGCTTTTAGAATTCACCTGGCCAGGTCCTAATGGGTTCAGAATCCTGCAGGTGGTTGACAGCTAAAGCAATGATCTGGCTCACTAGCTGGAGCACAGGCTGCTACCCTGGCCCTGGGTCTTCTCTTGGCTGCATCCATTGGAAGTCTGCTGCCTCTGCTGTTCCTGTTGGGGAGGGGGAGAATCCCAGAGGGCTAGTGGTCCAGGACTGATCTGGCATGGCAGACATGTAGCTGTCCCAGAATCTAGGAGGGCAGTTGGAGGTTCTGGTGGTAACCTTGATAGCAAGTTCCTTGAGTTCAACTCCTGCAACTGATTGGTCAGTGTCTGAGAAGGCTGCTACAGTGTGGGGGTCTCTCTGACTTACCTGCTGTTCCTCAGGGAGTGTTCCTTATTCCTCAGGGTCCTCTCTTGAATTTTCAAAGTATGAGTCTAGCAGGAGTCATGGCAGAAGCCATGGTGAGGGAGGTGACCCAGTCAATTAGACCCTTTCAATCTGACTTCCAGTTTAGTTTTAGATGTGTAGTTTCACTGGTTGCCCTGGTGAGGGAGTGTAACCCAGTAACTTTGCCTGGGCTTCTCAGCAGCTTTCAGCATGTTAAACATCCTTCTAGCAAGGCCAGGAACTGGAGGGATTGCATTGCCAGAAGATGGCATAAGTACTTCTATTGTCTTCTGTGGTACATATATGACAGGGTTCTATAGAACTCTGTTTTGTACTCTATGCTTCTTTTACATGTATAGAGTCTAGGGCTTCCTTTAGCTCAGACAGTCAGCTTGCCTGCCCTTCAGGATACAAACCAGAGTCTTACACATGCTGGCAGATAGTAACTGTGGGGGAGATAGGAGGAATAGAGGGAGAAATTCAGGCTTTGCCACCACACAGCATCTTGCCTGCCCTACAAAGTAGGAGTGGGGCAAAGGAAGATACCTAAGGCTTCTTGTATGTAATTTGATGCCCCCAATATGGTTTAAAAGGGAATTAGACAAATTAATGGAGAATAGATTTATCGCTATTAACCTAGGAAGCAAAATGGTACCATGTTCAAAAGGCATGTACATCTGAATATGAAATGCTGTGAAGAAGAAAAAATGTGGGAAGGCAGCAGCCTCTAGGGACATATTAGAAGTATTTGATGGGCAATGTCAGAACCAAAATGCTAAACTGGAGTAACCGGATAGATTTAGGTCTAATGCAGCAAGTTCCTTCATATTTTCTTGTTGTTGTTGTTGTTGTTCAGTCGCACAGTCGAGTCCGACTCTTCGCGACCCCATGGACCAGATTACGCCAGGCCCTCCTGTCTTCCGCTGTCCGCTGAAGTTTGCTCAATTTCATGTTCGTTGCATCGATGACACTGTCTAACCATCTCATCCTTTGCCGTCCCCTTCTTCTTTGACCTTCAATCTTTCCCAGCATCAGGGTCTTCTCCAGTGAATGCTCCCTTCTCATTTGGTGGCCAAAGTATTTGAGCTTCAGCTTCAGGATCTGGCCTTCCAGGGAACAGTCAGGGTTGATTTCTTTTAGGATTGACTGATTTGATCTCCTTGCAGTCCAAGGGACTCTCAAGAGTCTTCTCCAGCACCATAGTTCAAAAGAATCTATTCTTCGGCGCTCGGCCTTCCTTATAGTCCAACTCTCGCAGCCATACATTACTACGGGGAATACCATTGCTTTGACCATGCGGACTTTTGTTGGCAAGGTGATGTCTCTGCTTTTTATCATGCTGTTTAGGTTTGCCATCGCTTTCCTCCCAAGGAGCAGGCGTCTTTTAATTTCATGGCTGCAGTCACCATCTGCGGTGATCTGGGATCCTAGGAACGTGAAGTCTGTCACTACTTCTACGACTTCCCCTTCTATTTGCCAAGGAGTGATGGGGCCAGATGCCATGATCTTAGTTTTTTTAATGTTGAGCTTCAAGCCCACTTTTGCACTCTCCTCTTTCACCCTGAGCAAGAGGCTCTTTAGGTCCTCTTCACTTTCTGCCATCAGAGTGGTATCGTCTGCATATCTGAGGTTATTGATCTTTTCCCCAGCAATCTTAACTCCAGCTTGTGATTCATCCAGGCCAGCATTTCGCATGATGTACTCTGCATATAAATTAAATAAGCAAGGTGACAATATACATCCTTGTCGAACTCCTTTTCCTATGCTAAATCAATCAGTTGTTCCATATCCGGTTCTAACTGTTGCTTCTTGACCCTTATACAGGTTTCTCAGGAGACATATGAGGTGGTCTGGTACTCCCATCTCTTTAAGAACCTGCCATAATTTATTGTGATCCACACAATCAAAGGCTTTAGCATAGTCAATGAAGCAGAAATAGATGTTTTTCTGGTACTCTCTTGCTTTCTCCATAATCCAGCGAATGTTGGCAATTTGATCTCTAGTTCCTCTACCTCTTCGAAACCCAGCTTGTACTTCTGGCAGTTCTCTATCCACGTACTGTTGGAGCCTAGCTTGTAGGATTTTGAGCATGACCTTGCTAGCGTGTGAAATGAGTGCAATTGTGCGATACTTTGAACATTCCTTGACGTTGCCCTTCTTTGGGATTGGAATGTAAACTGACCTTTTCCAATCCTGTGGCCACTGTTGTGTTTTCCAAATTTGTTGGCAAATTGAATGCAGCACTTTAACAGCATCTTCTTTTAAGACTTTGAATAACTCAGCTGGGATACCATCACCTCCACTAGCTTTGTTGTTAGTAGTGCTTTCTAAGGCCCATTTAACTTCGCTTTCCAGGATGTCTGGCTCGAGGTCAGTGATTATACCATCGTGGTTGTCAAGGACATCGAGGTCCTTCTTGTATAGTTCTTCTGTGTATTCTTGCCATCTTTTCCTAATCTCTTCTGCTTCTGTTAGGTCCCTACCGGTTTTGTCCTTTATCATGGCCAGCTTTGCATGGAACGTTCCCTTGATTTCTCCAATTTTCTTGAAGAGATCTCTAGTCCTTCCCAATCTATTGTTTTCCTCTATTACTTTGCATTGTTCATTCAGGAAAGCCTCCTTATCTCTCCTTGCTGTTCTCTGGAAATCTGCATTCAGTTGGGCAAATCTTTCCTTTTCCCCATTGCCTTTAGCTTTCCTTCTTTCCTCTGCTATGTGTAAAGCCTCATCAGACAGCCACTTTGCTTTTTTGCATTTCTTTTTCTTTGGGATGGCGGTGAGTGCTGCCTCCTTTACAATGTCACGGACCTCTGTCCATAGTTCTTCAGGCACTCTGTCTATCAAATCTAGTCCCTTAAACCTATTCTTCACCTCTACTGTATATTCATCGGGGATGCGATCTAGGTCAAATCTGAATGACGTTGTGGTTTTCCCAACTTTCTTCAATTTAAGTCTGAATTTTGCAATGAGTAGCTCATGATCTGAGCCACAGTCAGCTCCAGGTCTTGTTTTTACTGACTGGATAGAGCTTCTCCATCTTTGACTGCAAATTATATAGTCAATCTGATTTCGGTGTTGCCCATCTGGTTATGTCCATGTGTAGAGACGCCTCTTAGGTTGTTGGAAAAGGGTGTTCGCTATGACCAGCGTGTTCTCTTGACAAAACTCTGTTAGCCTTTGCCCTGCTTCATTTTGTTCTCCAAGGCCAAACTTGTATGTTATTCCGGTTACCTTTTGATTTCCTACTTTAGCATTCCAGTCCCCTATGATGATGAGGACATCATTTTTTGGTGTTAGTTCTATGAGCTGTTGTAGGTCTTCGTAGAACTGGTCCACTTCAGCCTCTTCTGCAGCAGTGGTTGGGGCATAGACTTGGATTACTGTGATATTGAATGGTTTGCCTTGGATTCGGACCGAGATCATTCTGTCATTTTTGAGATTGTATCCCAATACTGCCTTTCTCACTCTCTTGTTGACTATAAAGGCCACACCATTTTTTCTATGGGATTCCTGGCCACAGTAGTAGATATAATGGTCTTCTGAGTTAAATTCGCCCATTCCTGTCCACTTTAGTTCACTGATTCCCAAGATGTCAATGTTCATTCTTGCCATCTCATTTTTGACCACGTCAAGCTTACCTTGATTCATAGATCTTACATTCCAGGTTCCTATGCAGTATTGTTCTTTGCAGCATCGAACTTTCCTTTCACCGTCAGACACATCCACAACTGAGCGTCCTTTCGGCTTTGGCCCAGCCGCTTCACTCTTTCTGGGGTTACTCGTACTTGCCCTCTGCTCTTCCTCAGTAGCATATTGGACACCTTCCGACCTGAGGGGCTCATCTTCCAGCATCATATCTTTTAGCCTTTTGTTACTGTCCATGGGGTTTTCTTGGCAAAGATACTGGAGTGGGTTGCCATTTCCTTCTCCAGGGGATCACGCTTGGTCTGAGTTCTCTGCTGTGGCCTGTCCGTCCTGGGTGGCCCTCCACAGCATAGCCCACAGCCTCATTGAACCACGCAAGCCCCCTCGCCACGACAAGGCAGTGATCCATGAGGGAGATCATATTTTCTAATGAGGTTCAAAAGGAGAATGGACAATCATGTGCCTCATTTCTTGTCAAACATAGGGATTTCTAGTGTCAGGCAGATTTATTAATACATATGACAAGGGCCTTGCCAAATCAAAAAGGAAGTACAAAGCACCATGTACAACACATACATCATCAAAACAGCCAGTACAGATGCAAAATAAAAATAAAATCATATAGCCATAAAATGCACTTGGGTTTGATTTCTCTTGTAGCTGGACAATTGAGGCAACATGTTCTTGGGTCCTCAAGCTTTAGCAGTGGTGTTCATAAGCAAGAGGCTGTCAGCTGACCTGAAACCATAGCTGACAATTCATAGATAGCCTATTCCAGGCTTGTCAGCCATTACTGAAGAACTAGTGTGGACTGTGCATTTTGTGCATTTTTCCTAACCTTTAGCACAGGGACTGGGATACTATGAAGTTTTATCTTGTTGGAAGCTGCCCTGAGCCAGCCTAGGCCAGAATGGGTGGGATAAAAATCAATAAAATAAATAAATTACAAGGTTATAACTGGACTCACACACAGAGAAGAAGAAGAAAAAAACCCTTCAACCAATTTCTTCAGATTGTCCCCTGGAAGTGATAATAGGCATTTACTGAGAGAAAATGGCTGCAGACCTACTGCCAGAAGGATTTCTCAAGACTAGACTCTCCTTGTTATGTCTTCAGAGACATAAGTGCCAGCATAAGCAGAGCAGGTGCTCATTATGCGGATCCAGAAAAACTATATTGTATTGCCCAATCAAAGAGTTTATGGAGGGAACATCTCTGATTGGTTATGGAATGAAATATGATTGGTCTTTATCTTGAAGTTATGATTGGCTGTTATGTACTGATTATTATTGGTTATTGTTATGATTGTGGGCATGGCTACCTCAGCCTGAACTGTATATAAATCGCCGTTTTGACTGTTATTTCGTCTAGCTGGTCTAGCCCTTAGCTGGTCTAAACCTTGGAGCTAATAAAGCTGATTCACTTTGAACTTACCTCCTGCGTTAAGTCATACTTAACAAGTGGCGACGAGGATGGGATTTAGCGGGTAGGCAGCCCCGCTTGAAGAATCACGGAGGAAGTTCCGACCGACCGCAAGCCTCTGAGGGAGCCGTCCACTCCAGAAGGCACCGCGATGGGCTCCAAGCATCGGTTCGAGCCGTTCAAGCCAGCGACTGAAGACTGGGATGCGTACCTCACCTGGTTCGAGTTCCACCTCGAGAGCGGCGGAGTGATGGATGATGTGAAGAAGCGAGCCGCCCTACTTAGCTCGTGTGGCAAGGAGGTGTTCAACACTGCCCGCTCACTCGTCACGCCTGATGACATCAAGACCGTGCCGTACTCCATGCTAACGGAAAAGTTGAAGGCCCACTTCGCGCCGCGGCCTTCTGAGATCGCTTCCCGGCACGCGTTTTACGAGAGGCGGCAGAGCTCCAGCGAATCCGTAACTGAGTTCGTGGGGGCATTGAGGAAGCTGGCGAGGGCTTGCAATTTCGATGATCTCAAAACAGCCCTACGAGACCGGTTGGTCTGCGGCCACCGTGATGCCAAGCTGCAGCAGCGTCTATTCGCCCTCAAGAAGCTGACCTTCAAGGACGCGTTCGAGGAAGCCATTGCCACTGAAACTGCTGAAAAGTCAACATGGGAGGTACGACAGCGGCCTGCACCAGCCGATTCCAGCATTCACCGTGAGCCAGCGCCTGCCGTTGATGACGTACGAGAGCCTTACTCCAGAAGTCAGCCACGACCCGGAGTGAAGACTGCACCAGAGCGTCGGTGCTTGGGTTGTGGCGGGAAGCATGAGCGCGACAACTGTTGGGCCAGAGAGTTGGTTTGCCGAGCTCACAGAAAACGTGGGCACATCACCAGGGTCTGCAAGTCGAAGAAATCGCCGCCCACTTCACCTCCGCAGCGCTCTCAATTCCGAAGCAAGGTCAACACAACCTGCTCTTCAGTCCTGTCGTCCCAAAACCCAGGCCTGTCGTCCAACTCCTGCTCATCGACTGTCCTCACCATGGGAGCACCCCAGAGAAAGAAGATCTTCATCACCTTGTTCCTCGACGGTGTTGCCTGCCCCTTCGAAGTCGATTCCGGGTCGCTAGAACAATCATTTCAATGTGCACCATAGATCGTCTTTTCCCCAGCCGAAGTCATCGCCGCCTTCTGCCACCCAACGCCCGTCTTGCAGATTTCCAAGGGCACCGGATTCCGTTGGCAGGTGAGGTGGAATTTGAAGTCCGTTTCAGAGGGCATAAGGCAGCCCTGTCCCTGATTGTTGCCGAAGGGGACAGGGTAAGCCTGTTGATTGGTTTGAGCTGTTAGGCATTGCTATTTCTGGTATAGATGCGATATATTATGATAAATGGAATTGTTTGTATGACGAGTTTCCTCGGGTTTTTGCAAAAGGGCTGGGAACCTATACAGGTCCCCCGGTTTCATTTGAGTTGGATCCAAATGTTATGCCTATCAGGCTAAAATATAAAAAGGTGCTGTTAGCATTGCGACCAAAAATAGAAGCTGAAATTGATAAGCTCATAGAGCAAGGGGTTTTAGAGCTAGTTCCGTACAGCAAATGGGAAACACCCATTGTTACTCCTGTCAAACCAGATGGTTCCATACGTATTTGTGCAGACTATAAATGTATGATTAACAAGGCATTGCAACAGCACTCATATCCTGTACCTGTGATAAGCTATGTACTTGCATCTCTTGGGGGAGGCAAGGTTTTTACGAAGTTAGACCTTGCCCAGGCATATCAACAGTTGCCCATGGATGACAATGCTGCTGAAGCTCAGACCATCGTTACACATAGAGGTGCGTTTAGAGTCAAGCGCCTGCAATTGGGGGTTAATGTCACACCTGGGATCTTCCAGGGGTTAATGGAAGGGTTGCTCAGAGGTCTCAAGGGAGTGGTTCCCTATTTTGATGATGTGCTTATTGCGGGTAAGTGATGAAGAATTGCTTGAAAGGGTCAGGAGCGTTCTACAGTGCTTCAATAAGGCTGGATTGCGAGTAAAAAGGGGGAAATGTACTATTGGAGTCTCAAGTGTCAAGTTCCTAGGGTTCAAGATTGACGAACAAGGGGTACACCCAACCCCTGGAAAGGTATCTGCTATATACAATGCACCCAGACCTAAAAAAATCAGCATAAGCAGAGTTACAAGCCTATTTAGGATTAATCAATTTCTATCATTCATTTCTGCCCCATAAAGCTTCGGTAGCCGAGCCATTACATCGTTTGTTAAATAAAGGTGCAAAATAGGTTTGGGGACGGCTGCAGGAAGAAGCGTTTAAAAATGTTAAAACACTATTAACATCTGGCAGCGTTCTGACTCATTTCGATGAGAATAAAATGTTGGTTCTTTCGGCTGATGCATCGCCATTTGGAATTGGGGCAGTTCTGAGCCATATAATGGCTGACAGGTCTGAGGCACCAATTGCCTACTATTCAAGATCATTGAGTGGTGCAGAAAAGATCTATGCACAAATAGAAAAAGAGGGTTTAGCGCTTGTGAGTGCGGTTAAAAAATTCCATGACTTTTTGTATGGCCGCCGTTTTCTTCTGGTAACTGACCATAAGCCGCTACTTGGAATCTTCGCCCCTGACTGCCCCACGCCAAACATATTATCACCCAGGATGCTGAGATGGACTCTGTTCCTTGCAGCATACGAATATGACTTAGAACACAGACCGGGGAAGTGTATTGCACACGCTGATGCCCTGAGCCGCTGCCCCCTGCCTGAGACTGGTCTGGATCCGACTCCAACTGCAGACATCTGCACCCTGGATGAACTCTCGCAGTCTCCTATTTGGTCTGCGGACATTGCTGTTTGCACCAAGAAGGACTCAATACTGTCCCGTGTTCTAAACTGGGGGTGGAGGTGTTTGTTCAGAGCCTGAATTCAAGGCATATTGGGAGAGAAGGGCTGAGCTGTCTATCTCTAAGGGATGCATCCTTTGGGGGAGTAGGGTGGTGATTCCCCCCAAACTAAGAGAAAGGGTGCTTGAGTCCCTGCATGCCGGGCATCCAGGGATTGTCCATATGAAAGCTCTGGCCAGAGGGTACCTGTGGTGGCCTGGACTGGATGCCAACATTGAAGAAAAGGTTCGAGGCTGCATAAGCTGTCAGCAATCCTGGCCAGATCCTCCGCACGCACCACCATCAGCAATGGAAAGAGCTGAAAAGCCTTGGTCAAGGCTGCATTTTGACTTTGTGGGGCCAATCAATGGCCAAATGCTTTTGGTAGTCATGGACTCATATTCAAAGTGGTTAGAGGTAGTTCCCATGAGGTCCACAACAGCGGCAAACCTAATAAAGGCTTCACGACAACTTTTTGCCATCCATGGGCTACCTGAAAGTGATCGTCAGTGACAACGGCGCTCGACTGACCTCTAGGGAGTTCGCCAATTTCCTAGAGGTCTATGGTATCCGACACATCACAACGGCGCCGTTCCATCCAGCTTCAAATGGCCAGGCAGAGTGAATGGTTCGGACCACAAAAGAGACCCTCGCCCAGCTGCCAGGTGAAGATTGGGACCATCGTGTGGCTGATTTCCTCCTGTGGCAGCATGTAACACTGAGCTCTGTTACAGGGAAAAGCCCGGCCGAGTTGCTTATGGGGAGGAAGCTCACAACCCTCCTCGACCACCTGCACCCGGACCTGGATGACAGCAGAACTGTAAGAGCCGAACCACCCGTACCATTCAGGGAATTCCAGCCTGGGGACTGGGTTTTTGCTAGGAACTATGCTGAGGGGCACCGGTGTCTTCCTGCTGAGGTCACAAATCGCTTAGGGTCTCGGATGTATGTGGTAAGGCTATCTGATGGCCGAAAGATACGCCATCACATAGATCAGCTCTGACAACGGTGGGCTCCTGCAAAACAGGAGAGGGAGACCAGAGATCCATATGGGCCCAGGGGGCAGTCCCACTCGCCTCCGGCTGAGGTGAGTGCTGCTGGTTCTCAGCAAGAACCTGAGTTAGGGCAGAATCCCTGAACCCACGGACCCTGGGGAGCCTGACAGCCCAGCAATGCCTGGCGCTGAGCCTTGTACAGATCCTGAACCATCAGAAACCCCAGAGTTAGGGCGGTCAGAATGAAGTAGAAGAGCCCCTCCCTACTTGTCAGATTATGAGTGTGTTCCATCTAAGGGGAGAGGAGTTGTTATGTCTTCAGAGACATAAGTGCCAGCATAAGCAGAGCAGGTGCTCATTATGCGGATCCAGAAAAACTGTATTGTATTGCCCAATCAAAGGGTTTATGGAGGGAACATCTCTGATTGGTTATGGAATGAAATATGATTGGTCTTTATCTTGAAGTTATGATTGGCTGTTATGTACTGATTATTATTGGTTATTGTTATGATTGTGGGTGTGGCTACCTCAGCCTGAAATGTATATAAATCGCCATTTTGACTGTTATTTCATCTAGCTGGTCTAGCCCTTAGCTGGTCTAAACCTTGGAGCTAATAAAGCTGATTCACTTTGAACTTACCTCCTGCGTTAAGTCATACTTAACACTCCTAATGCTGGAAGGTTGAGCTGGCTAGGAGCATTCATCCTGGTGATAAATGCAGCGTCTTCTCATTTTCCTTATTCATCCGATGCTTCTGGCTCAGTTTTATTCTGCCAGACAAAGGCTGGGACAGTTGCCATGTGGATATGACCTTTGAAAGACACATAACTTGGCCTTTTACACTTTTCCTGAAAAACTCTAGAAGGTCAAGTGTTAGTCCATCTTAATGACTGGTATGTTCTTTAGATAGATATAGTGACAAAAAGAAACAAGTTTAATAATGTGCATTTTAAAGTGGAAAAAAAGACATGGGGCAAATAATCCAGGTGCATCCCATCAGCTTTCAGCCATCTGATGGACACATTAAGCTTGGATTGCCAGTTGTCTGTGGTTCTTGCCAAAAAGCCAGATGCTATTACAGCTTAACATGGTACTCTAATTGGTATTATAAGTTTACAAAAAAACCAAACCAGAATTGTGCTATATTGTACTGATGATAGTTGCCACATGGTTTAACCTTATTTCTTGTTCCAAAGTGTTATATGTTATAAGGCATGGCTTAACAGAAAAATTGCATCTGTCATTTTTAAAACTAAATATATGCTTCTTTGAGAACCAGAGTATTTCAGGGATATTGGACAGAATTTTCTCTTAGACTATTAGGATTTTAAGGCAATCATAGGTTAATGGAAAGGCAATTTTCCATAAATTGGCAATAAGACCTAAGCCTCTGATAAATGAAGAGAACTATGCAAATCTTCTGGGTAAGTGCTCCACTGGGATTCAACCCTGAACTTCTTGGCTATCATCCATTTTTGGGAAAGCACAAACTGGCTTTGGCAGTATGTCATGTTGTGTTATGCAGTGGCAGGTGTTTGCGCTCAGGAGTAGTGGGTGTTAAAAGCAGTCATCAAGAAAATGGGAAAGTAGGTAACTTACTAGATCAAATAATTATCTCATGGTTCTGCAATGTACCCATAACTACAATGTAGCCATGGTAGAAAAGCATACTTCAGCTCAAAGTCTTCTAATGCTAGGCCTTTGATGGATCTGCAGGGTCACATGTATGAATGATAACATATATTGCTTTTTCTGTGGGTCATATATCTAACAGCAGCTAGACATGCAGAAATGGGGAAAATAAAGCTTTCCCCCAAATTGTGTCTGTGTACCAGGAAAAGCATTGCTTTCTGAATGCCACTGATAAGCAAACTATCCCTTTTAGAAAACAGTGTGCTTACATTGATGGAAATGTTAATCAAAGCTGGATATGTTGTACGCAGCTTGGAAAATATTGACACTGTAGTACATTCTTCCCACCTTTATACAGTTTTGATAGAGAATCTGGAATTCTGTATTAGTATTGGCCAGGAAGCACCTGAGTTGTAAAATTCCTGAGAATTTCATCCGGGGGAAAAGGTACATCTTGAAACATGCTTCCCATAGAAACAACTATCTGAGTTCTTAACACAACTAACCCAACCCCGACATTAAATAATTTATTTCAGCTTCTTATATGAGAAACCACCCAGATCAGTCTTTTAAATATTTGGGTCCCAGGTAATGAACAGCTTTAAATGTTAAAACCAGCACCTTGAATTGCATCTGGAAAGAAATGTATTATATGCAAATAATATGTGAGTTTGGCTCACAGCCTGCTCATCAGTTCTAAACAGGCAGCTGACCTCTCAATGGGCTGTTTCTCTATTTGCCATGGGGCTGATGGGGGGGGGGACAGATTTAAACCCTTCAGCACACTTCTGCCACTCCACCGGACGTTCTCACTCCCACAGCAGGAATAGGGTGCCATAGGGGCCTTCTGTGGTGGCGGCTATGCCTCTCCTTTTCCCCACCACCATGGTTGAGCAGGGCCCACACCTCTTGCTATTGCTGTAGCTTGGCAGGGCCACATGTCTCCTACCTCCCCTGTGGTTGCAGTTTGCACCTACCTCACAGGGTGTCTGCTGTGGGGAGGGGAAGGGAAAGGAGTTTGTAAGCCGCTCTGAGACGCCTTTGGGCAGTGAAGCGCGGGGTATAAATCCAAACTCTTCTTCTTCTTCTTCTTTGCAGGTCAGCAGCTGCTAGACTCCAGTTCTGACAACACAGGAATATTGAAGGTTGTGGCAATTGATTATGGGGTGCTTGCCTACCAAATATGCCCATGACATCCCTACCAGATGCCACAGAAAAATAGTCTGCAGCATTCTGCACCAGATGAAGTGTCTGAGTTACATTCAAGGGCAATCTCACATACAGTGTGTTACACAGTAGTCCAGTCTAGAGATTACAGAAGCATGCATCAGCATAACTAGCTTGACTTATTCTCAGAGGGAGGAGATTCTCTAAATTAAATTCTCTGAATTAAATCTAAATTAAATCTTGGCTTTGAGTGGCCCCTCCTAATGGCTGCCCCACCCTCTTTTTTCCTGTAAGTAGCCCTTGAGATCTTATTCTAATTTTTCTGAAGGAGTGTGCTTTGCACACGAAAGTTTGCACTTTGAATAAAACTTTACTGGTCTTAAAGGTGCCACTGGATTCAAACATACAAAATGAATTAGTTTTTTTTTTCTTTTCTGTCGTAGTACCAGTATAGGTCAACACTGCTTTCTTTATATATGTCTCACTTCAAATCCCAGGGGTGTTGTTGCTTCTGCTGTTGTCATGATGGCTTAATAGCAAGAATACAAAATGAAATGTTGTTCATTGACATGGTGTTAAATCTATACACACATAATTTACTACCTGAAGGTGAGATTTATCCAAAGAGAGAAAATTATTGTGGTAGACACACTACTGTTGCTTTCTGTTTATATTATCTGCAAATAAGCAGAAACTTTGCCTTTGTAAAGTAGAATCTTTTTTTTAAAAAAAACCATGATAGATTTCCTTGATTTATAGCCCATTGCATTTTTATTTGATGAAGTGCCATAATAAATGATAGATCAAAAAGTTTCTGCCTGTTTCAAGATTTCAGAAATGTTTTGTGGTCTTGATTACTAAGGTTTTGACTGAACATCACGGATGGATTTATGTACTCTGATGCTCCCAAATTGATAATAAGCAAAATAAAACAAAAACCCCTTTATTTCTTGATTTTCCTTTAAAAAAAATCATTTTCTAACCTCTAACCCACAACACATTTAAATGGCTCTGTCTTGATGGGCTTTGTACTTTAAGAGCTTATCAAGTCCAAAAAAGTAAAATATGTATATTACAAAAAAAAAAAAAAAGACATATTAAATATCTCACTTCCATTGTGGTGCCAGTTTAAGCCTCTGATAAAACTGTCATTTTTACAGACACTCCACAACACTCTATGAATGCTCAGCTGTCTTAAAAACAGGACGAAACAAAGTGATTTTAACAATTTAATAGGTTTCTCAACTGAAGTACACAATGATAGCAGTTTTAACATACTTAGAAAAGAAAAAGCGATTCAATCACTGCCCCATCTGTTATCATGGAGAGATTCTCTTCTTGGAGCAAGCCATAAAAAACAATGGCCCCGTTCACACGGAGCATTTGCCCCACTGAAGTCACGGGAGCCCTGCGGACTTTCCGTGCGCGTTCATACAAGCACATCTGGGAGGCGTAGGGCTCCCGTGGCCAACCCGCGGCTTCCCTCCAAAAACGCGGGGTAAAAAACTAGTAGGTCCTAGGTACTAGTTTCTGGAAACCCCGGGGCAAAGGCTGGCGTCTGATCACGGGAGTGCCGGTATCCCGCGGCTTCCGACGCCCGCCTATGTCCCCAGGGTTTCCGGATGTTGTAAGTTTCCCTGGGATGCGCACCAACGCTGGACAGCGCATGCGCACACACAAGCCACCGTCAGCAGCCCGCCCCCCCCCAACGGCGCATGCGCACTTCGCACTTGCATGGTCTGCTGTGCTGCTGTTTTGCCGCGCTGCAGCAGCGCGGTGTGATCGCGGCGCAGAGCTGGCGCGTGGAAACCCAGTAGCCTGTGAGATCGGGCTACCGCGCCTTATTTAGCTCCTGGGCAAAATGCCACACCTCCCTCGTGCGTTTTCTGGCCCGTGTGACCGGGGCCTATAGTGCCTATCCCAGCGTCAAACTAGACACTACTTTTTTGCACCTGTGTACGAGTGCATTCAAGTGTTACCCAGATTCACATAGTGGCTACAAGGAACTGCTTCTTGGAATAGCTCCTGCCCCCTCCCCAAGTTTTCTTAACCAAAACCATTTGTGTGTGGGAGTTATTTTACTCCCCATGGAGACTCTGTGCATATGGAGCAGAAAGGAATGGCAAAATAACCCCCCATGCAGTTTTTGCTCAAGAAAACTGATTGGCGGTAGGCAGGGGTACCCCTCAACACCATTCCAATCCCATTCAGGCTCTCCCTTTTTTAATTTTAGAAGTAGTTCCCCACGACTTGAACATGCCAGGAACATTTGAATGCACTGGCATGCAAGTGTAAAAAAAAAAGTCTAGTCTAGTTTAGCTCCCAGCCTACCATTCTTGTGCACAGATAATTGTTTCAAATGGTTCTTGAAATTGGATTTTTACACTGAATACTATTAGATTCTAGATTTTGGATTTGTATTTTAAACTAGGGAGCAAAGCCCGTTGTGGTAGAAGACAATGGGCCCTAGAAAGGAAGAGAGGGAGGTGGAAGGGAGAGAGGGTTGGAGAAAGGAAGGAAGAAAGGAATAGGGGGAAGAGTGAAAGAAAGGAGAGAGGAAGAAAGAAAAAGGGAGAAAGGAAGGGAAGAGGGGCAGAAAAGGGCTTATCTGGGCCCAGAGAAGGCCTTTTCTGTCCCCCATACACCATTCCCTGGGCCTTCTACGGGGGTAGTAGGCAGATTGTGGGGGGAAAGGGCTTCTCTGGGCCTACTGCCCCCATAGAAGGCCCAGGGGGTGGCGTGTGGGGGGCGGAAAAGGCCTTCTCTGGGCCTAGTCCCCCCATAGAAGGCCCAGGGGATGGGGTGTGGGGGACGGAAAAGGGCTTCTCTGGGCCTAGTGCCCCATAGAAGGCTCAGGGGATGGCGTGTGGGGGATGGAAAAGGGCTTCTCTGGGCCTAGTGCCCCATGGAAGGCCCAGGGGATGGCCTGGGGGGCGGAAAAGGGCTTCTCTGGGCCTAGTGCCCCATAGAAGGCCCAGGGGATGGCGTGGGGAGGGCGGAAAAGGGCTTCTCTGGGCCTAGTGCCCCATAGAAGGCCCAGGGGATGGGGTTCGAGGGACAGAAAAGTCCTTCTCTGGGCCTAGTCCCCTCATAGAAGGCGGAAAAGGGTTTCTCTCACTTGCCTCAGCCTTGAGGGCCTGTCCCTGCGCTCACACTCCAGACGGTCCTCTCCTGTTGGAGGACTGGAGCAGACTGAGCTGAAAACACTGACGTGGGTTGATGTGGGCGGGACTTTGCGAAGCAGCCATTCAGCCCTGGCCAGTGTCTTCTGACTGCCAGTTCTTGAGCCGAATCAATTATGGCAAGCATAGAATGTGGTGGAACCAAAATTCAAATATATCTAAGGACAGGATATGTTTTATATGCCCTGAGCCTGCCTTGCGGGGAGGTCGGGGTATAAATATCATAATAAATAAAATAAATAAATAAATAAATTCATATTTTGTCTGTGAATTTCTAGAAACATCTATCGGGCCACTGTTCGATGCTGGACTGTGTGAACCTTGGATTTGGTCTTAAAGACATGTTCTTAAAGGGAAAATGTGGTTGGAAAATAACCCATGGTGTACTGGTCTGGAGAAAATTAAAACATTAGTGGTTATTTATTTGGAAATTGGCTATGCTGACTTTCCAGCGAATGTGCTCGAGGCTAGGGACAGGCACAAACCAACTGATGAACCAAAGGTTATCACAAAATTTGGCCTATTTGGGATTTGCAAACTGGAATTCATGAACTGAAGAACCGGAGTGAACTACCAAAAATTTTGTTGCAATTCATGGTGCTTCATGAAGAGCAGAAAGCAGGGGTTTACTCTTGCTTTCTGCTGCTTTTTGCTCTTCATAAGAAACTGCTGAGCAGCTGGGAGCTCCCCACTGCTCAGCTGTTTGGTGTAAATGGCTCAGAGCCATTTAAACCCTGCTTTCAGCCCCCTGAATCTTTTTGCAGAAGCAGAAAGCTTGGAGCCATTTAAACCAGAACTGCTTTCTGCTCCCTTTGACTATCTGCCAGGAATGGAAAATGGGTTTAAATGGCCATACTTTCTGCTCCCTAGGAAAAGTTGCAGGGGGAAGAAAATGGCTCCCAGCCATTTAAACCCTGCTTTTAGATTCACATGGCTTTTCATGGGGAGCAGAAAGCAAGACTGTTTAAACTTTAAAGGGACTGCACAAGACAGCCCAAAACAGATGAATGGCTATTTTTCAGGTTTTCTGTAAACCCCTTTTAATGAACTGCAGTCCCTTTCAGTGAGGTTTTCAGGGCCACAAACTACACAAACTGGTTCGGTTCATAAATGAGCCTCTCGGTTTGATTCGGGGCTCAGTTTGTGGTTCAGCCATGAACCACAAACTGATATACATTTTCCCAGTTCACGTCAATCCCTACTTGATGAAAGTGATAGTGTTGCACTAGGGTTGGGAGCCTTGGGTTCAAATTCCTGCTTGTCAAGAAATTTACTGGATGACCTTTGGCAGTTACTCTTTCCCAAACTACCACTCCCAGTCTTGAGGAGAAGATAATGTGGAATACTGAAGAACCATGGATAGTGCTCTGAGGTTTTTGTAGGAAGGTTTTGATAAAAATCACTAAATTAAATAAATCTATGAAACAAAAAACTTTCAATTGAATTATGTCAGATTTGTTATTGTAATGTTCATGAATTATATATTTCATGATTAAATCATATGGTGAGAGCAGGCAGGATATAAATGAATAAACAAACGAATGAATGAATGAATACCCAGATAATGTCCTTCCTAGGTTAATAATGGTTTCAGAGAATTCCACTCAGGATTTACATTGGACTTGGAAACTGGTAGGTTTTTGGACAAACTGCCAGCAAGTAGCCAGCCAGCAGTTGGGTAGAGTGTTGTACAGTGAGCTTATTACTGAAATCTACATCTGTTGTTGCCTAGAAAATGCCTTGTAAAGTTTCCTGTTCAGAGGGAAATAGTTGATTTTTTTTTTAAAAAAAATTACATTTAATACTTACCATTATCTAAAAATGTGTTCTTGACTTTGCCAATGTATTTGTGATCTGTATCCATCAAAGTCCTCTATCAGTGGTCATTTTTGCTTCTTTCTTAACAGCAAACAGAAGTATATATTTACCAAGTGTGAGAATTCATATGATTTCTGTTTTTCTCCGGACAGTGATTGTGTTGCATTAACAGATAGAAATTCAACAATTAGAAGATCCCACTGAAATGTCTTCAAGGTCTAGGAGACCTGTCATCTATGGTATCTGCCCTCCTTAGGAATTGTCATCCCATGGCACTACTAGCTAAAGGATGCTAGAACACTGTGAATGAATAATATTTGACTGTGAATTTCAGTTATTCATGTTGATTAACAATAGATAAAATTGGATCTACTCTTCATACCCATGAGACAAAACTTAGCAGACTTTAATGCAGAAACTTTTCCTCTTAGCATTTTCCCACCTCACAAAGAATCGCTTTTATATTTGACTGCTTTTTCCACTGCCACTTTTTCACTTTTTTTAGATATAGCCATTTCATCCCCTCTTGAAAAAAAAACATAATTGGATCCGGCCGAATTGGCTCATCATCAGCCGGTTTCCAACTTGCCCTATTTGGGCAAGCTAATTGAGAGGCTGTGGCAATTCAGTTACAGAGCTTTTTTGGATGATGCTTCCATTCTAGATCCCTTCCAGTCTGACTTCCACCTGGGACATGGGATGGAGACAGCACTGGTCACCCTCAAAGACAACCTTCAGAGGCATCTGAATCAAGGTGGATTTGCGGTACTGTTGTTGTTTGACCTGTCAGCAGTGTTTGACATGGTCCAACACCAGCTACTGATCCACCACCATGCCGACACCGGAGTTCAGGAGCTTGCCTTACAATGGCTTGCATCCTTTCTCCAGGGTTGGGCACAAAGGATGGTGCTAGGGGAACAGCTATCCCAAAGGCATCCACTGACATGTGGAGTGCCCCAAGGGGCAGTACTTTTTCCAATGTTATTTAACATCCATATACATCCCCTTGCCCTGAGGCATGGGGTTGGGTATCACCAGTATGTGGATGACACCCAGCTCTATCTGTTGTTGGGCAGCTGGTCTGACTTTACACCATAAGATCTGGATGGGGCATTGCAAGCTGTGGCTGGTTGGCTTAGACTGAGATGAATGAAATTGAATCCAATGAAGATGGAGGTCCTGTGCATGAGTTGAGGCGGTCTGGGAGTAGGGATCCCACTTCCAACCTTCAATGGGGCTCCGTTGGTGCCAGTGCCAGAGGTTAGGATCTTGGAAGTGCTCTTGGATGCCTCCTTACAATGAAGGCCCAGGTAGCAGCCACTGCCAAATTGGCTTTTTATCATCTTCAGCTGATCAGGCAGCTGGTTCCCTTCCTCGAAAGTAATGACTTGGCAACAGTGATCCACATGATGGTCACCTCGAGATTGGACTACTGTAATGCTCTCTACATGAGGCTGCCCCTGTCTCAAATCTGGAAGCTGCAGCTAGTGCAGAATGCAGCAGCCAGGGTGCTGATGGGTATCCACATGAGGGAGCACATCCAGCCAGTACTGAAAGCACTGCACTGGCTGCCAATAGCATACTGGATTCACTTCAAGGTGCTGGTTTTAATCTTTAAAGCTGTATATGGTCAGGGTCCTGCATACCAGAGGGACTGCCTTTCCCCACATGTTCCCCAGATAGCACTGCATTCAGGGGCGCAAAATCGGTTGGCCCTTCCAGGCCCCAGGGATGTCAGACTGGTGGCAACCAGGGCCAGGGTGTTCTTGGTAGCAGCTACATTCTGGTGGAATGAGCTCCTGGAAGAGATCAGGGCCCTGCAGGACCTCTTACAGTTCCGCAGGACCTGTAAGACAGAGCTCTTCCATCAGGTGTTCAACTAGGAGCTGCACCATTCACCAAGGAGTGTCCCTGTGCCCTGGCTTTGACCTTCCTGGATTTGGCCTGTGCCTGGGGTCTTACCATCATGTCCTCAGCCATGCCTGCCATTTAACAATGAGAACTGAGCAGGTGTGAAAGAATAACCATCCAACAATCACCCAAGTTGCATCATAAAGAATTGTAGCTCTTATTACTGATACGTTCCAGCATTTTATATGTTCTAAATGATTGTTAATCTTAAGTTATGTATATGCTGATGATGTTTTTTTAACTGTATTTGTACTTTATGAATGTTGTAAGCTGCCCAGAGCCCACCTTGGTGGGGAGGGTGGGATATAAATCAAATAAATAAATACATATTACTCTTTTTCTTTCCTTTTTTTCCCTTTCAAAAGAAGAATTTCTTTTTGTAATTTACACCTTTATGCACCGTTCTGTAACTTCAGATCCTGGAGGAGGATTTTTTATATTACACACCACTGGATATCCTAGAAGGAGGGTAGGAAGGTCCGGGAAGACATTGCCTGCCTCTAAGCATCAGCAGAATGAAATTCTGATAATTTGTAGTAGCATGGCTGAGACTTACCTCCACCGACATTGTAGAGCAGGAGGTGGGGGAGGTTGAATGCAGGCATTGCACCTTCCAGTAGGGTGGGGCAGGGCCAGGGTGGTTTGCACAGCCCACCTCATCAGGCTGGGAGTCACGGCATGGGGGCAGGGGCAGGCCCATGAGGCCTATATGGGGAAGCCTGTGCTGGGGCCCGGCTTCTTTGTTTCAGCCCACCAGCTTGCCCCCCCCCCCCATTTCTGTTTTTTAAAATGTATAATTTCATTTGCTGCTCTGTATAGTATAATTTCTTTTGCTGCTCTGTTCTTGTCATTCCACAGGCAATCCCCCAACAGGCGGGCTGCAGGGATGGGTCCATCAGATGGCAGGCAGGCTGGGGAAATGGGTCCATTAGATGGCAGGCAGGTCACCCGATGCTTGGATCCATCCCCATGCTGCACTATTGCTCCTTTTGGTTGGTGTTAATAAAATAAACTGTGACTATGTTTTCCAAAAACATTGTATATGTGTTTAATTCCATCCAGCACCTCCCCCACATCCCTTCTTGAACCTTGTAATCTACTTCCTGCTCTTTCTCTCTTCAAATTTCTCTTTCAGTTAAAAGGGAATTGAGCCAAAACAGATTCCAAATTCTAGAAAAAAGGCAAAGCAATTAATAGTTGATTTCAGGGAGAAACTAGGTAAAGAGAATTCCTCTCAGCAATGTTACTTTCCATAGACATACACCATATGTAAGGGAAAGACCTCCTATACCTGCAGGGTAGTCATTGTGCTTAATAGAAATGTGGTTCAAATGTTCAGTTTTGCATCATCTCTAACATTAAAAGTATATTGATGCACACAAGGTGGTGCACATACTTTATTTATCAAACTTTATTCTGTTAGAAGACTAGACAGCATTTTTCTTCTTTTTTTTCTCAAAACATCAAGCTTTATTTGCCAAACACAATTCTGTATTCCTTGTTCTTGAAAAAAAGGGGGAGGGGATATTGCTGACTTCTAAAGGGAAACTCTAACGTTCTCCCAATAACACCAATAAAACACTTTTGGCATGCTTGGATTTTATAATCATTGCTCTCTTCTCAAAGCAGAGAATAAACACATGCGGCTGCTTTTTGAAATGTTTTCAGTGTTCATGCATTTCATCATGGCTTTTATTGCTGGCAAAGTTTTCCCAGCATATGTAGCTGAGCTATTTTATGGTATTCTTGTAAGCACATGTTCTGTCCAAATGCATCACATCTGTGATTTTGTCTTTAATGGTCATTTATACGAGGTTTGGGCTTGCTGGTTCTATTGTTACAGGTTTTATCAGTTTCAATAGCTTTGAGGTTTTGAGTTGCAGAACAGGCTTTGCTGGAGTGGTTTCTAAACAGAACTTGCAGTTCCTTTGGATGCCAGTGTTACACTCCTGCTGCCTCCTATAGGAGGTGCCTATTGTGGCATGCCAATTTGGCTCATCCCCCTAGGCATAATGATTTGTTTTTCAAGTGTTTTCACAGCTGAATGTCATACACGACAGAAGTACATCACAATACCAATATTGAAACTCATGACCCATCTGTAATGTGATGAGCGCTTCATCTGTCTCCGTTTTTGTTGCTAGATCAGAAACCTAAAACAATTTACCATCAGGTCTCTTGCCAGTCTCTGGCTGCATGTGCCCCTTAAAGGTTTCCTTTGTTCCACTGGCACTTTCAAAATAAAAGCTTGACCTTTCTACAGGTGGGGGAAGAGGATGGAGAGAACAAATTTCTCCTCTACTGAATTGCTTTCATACTGTGTCAGTCTCATTTTGTAGTTTCTCCCATTGTCCTTCAATGTTGATCTGAACTGTCTTTCTCTTTTCCTTTTGTTTGCTTTCTCATTTCTCTTCCATGTTTTACTAACTAATCCATGATGAATTTATTTTAGTTTTTCTGTTGGGAGTCAGGCAGCAATTCTCCTTCTGTAATTCTATGGTAGCCAACTGGCTGGTGTTATCATACTGAATTTTCAGCAGTTTGCTGGAAATTTGTGCCACCAATTTATTCTCTGTGCTGTAATTAGTACCTAATGTCTTTCAACTAATAACGATATCTACTCTCCCTTTGGAGTTTGATACTGATGTTAATTGTGTTAATGTATTACTCTCTGGTGGTTCCAGTTTATGCCCAGTATTTTTATTTAATGCTTTTGCATTGATTTCTTTTCTCTTGTGACAATCAAAAGTAGGGAAAAGTGGGCAGTAATAGCAGCGTCATGCCTTTTAACATATCCATTTGGTGATAAGAGATTTTTATCATGAGTCACAGCCAAATCAACTATGTAAGCTTTGATTGCAATAATAGCTTTCATCTTTCTCGTAAAAAATGTTCATGAGAAATGAATGAAATCATTTTGCATAACTCGCAGTTTCTTTCAAATATTTTAATGGCCCATAGCTTAAAGGCTTCCAATATTTTTAAGACTAGGGTGTTCATAGTTGTTAATAGTAGTTAAGTCCACCTTACATGCACATGCATGGCCAAAGCCTCAGCAGTAAGATGGGTGACCACTTCACATGTGCCACCTATGTGTTGGGCAAAACCAATCAAAAATATAAAAAGTCCCATAGGCTTTCTTTATAAAAAATAAATGGACATGCAAAACTGCCTTAAAGGTAAGTCAAACATTTTTGCTCAGTATGTGCAGGGCAGAAAGCAGTACCACAGGAGAGGAAGTTACTTGTTGAGTAAAGCTTCACACTGTTGGAGTAAGGTGATTCAGCATGCCTGGCATGCCTGGACATTGGGAAGTACTACAGTGCTCCAGATATGTATATGTGTTATCTTCTTAACGAGCAGAGCTTCTCTGCTCCTCCTACTCCTACTCCTGTGCCCCTTGGATTCTCTCTCTCTCTCTCTCTCTCTCTCTCTCTCTCTTTCTGTCATGAACAGTTCTTGGGAGTGCTCTTTCAGCCCCATCTACCTCATAGGATGTCTGTTGTGGGGAGGGGAAGGGAAAGGAGATTGTAAACCACTCTGAGACTCCTTTGGATAGGGAAGGGTGGCATATAAATTCAATCTCTTCTTCTTCCTCTCTCCTCTTTTGGCTGTGCTTGAAGCAAGACACATCTACAGGTCTTTCTGGTAGAAGCCATGCAAAGTTTGAATCCAATGGAACCTTTAAGATCAACAAAGTTTTATTCCAGGTATAAACATGCACACTTCTTACTGCATACACATGATACCACAGTAGAATGTAGGTAAAAGTGATCTTGAGATTAAGCTTCTCTCTCTCCTTTTGACTGCAACATGGATGTGAATTGAATCTACCTCAATAAGTGTATGTTTTACCCTTTGCAATACATTTTGAAGTTTATTTACTGCATGCAACACCATGGCTGATTCTGCATTGGCTTTCCCCTTTGTTGTTTTATGAAACCCACGTTGGAACAGAAATCCCCCTCTGCATTGCATGTTGCTTTCACTTTCTTTGATCATCAGATTTTATGGTACCCTCACATTGCATGCCACTTTCACTTCCTTTGATCATTATATTTTATGATACCTTCTGCATAGATTTATGGCCATTCAGAGGTGACTTTGCAGTCAGTACAGCATTGCCCCAAAGTATTTGGATGTGGTTTTGAGCTGCACTTTTTCCTCCCAGTTGAGAAAATATGGAGCAAATGATAAATACAGAATCACCCCATGTTTCTATGACTATACAACTCTGCTATATTAATTAATACATTCCCCTAATACACACATCACTCCTTTCCCTCCTCCCCACAATCTCATGGGTCTGCTAAGCAAACTGCAACAGAACAGTTATTGTGAACCTCTCAGAAATTCTGTGCCTAATCAACAGAGCACCGAACTCTCCTTGGCTGCCCATCCTTAAAGTAATCCAAAATACCTGAACTAAGTGAGAGGCGTGGTCGACACCGCAAATTGCTCCCAGCTATGACTGATTCTTTGTTCCTTTTAGGGGGGTTTCAGGGATCCCAAACCCCACTGGATCTCCTGGAGAGATGTCTGGAGCAAGGAACTCAATTTGGGGGCCCCGCTTGAGGCAACAAGCGGGTGGAAGCCCAGGATTGTCCCAGAAACAAGAACAGAGAAGAGTAATTATGGCAGCCATAACAGCACCAGATGTGAATGCCCCTAAAGCAAGAGAGATATTTTGAGCCTCATCCATAACGCCAATGAAGACACACACTATAAGTACTTGTAACAGCAACACTGAAGAATCTGATGTTTCTTTCAAATAAGCCCTTTTAAATCTCCAAAACGATATAGAAAGGAGAGGTGGAATCCCCCCCCCTTTTTCTACATGAAGCAACTGGGACGAGATATGAGCCACAAAAAAGAATGCTGAGATAAGGCAAAGAGGGATTCTTGTTTGAGCTTCTACAAGGGAACTATAAACTTTCTTCTTAAAAAAAGACAGCAAGAAAAATATATAGAGTGAAATTTACCATTTTGCAGCAATTCCTTGCAACACCATGCCTTACTGCTGAGAACAGAATAGAAGCGTACTGTGTTTAGTCTTTACCATAAAGCCACAGAATGTTTGTCTTGCATGAGAGATTGTTGACTGCAGAGGTGTCTAGGGGAGTATTTATCTGGCAGAGGCAGGCAGCTTGAAATCTGATAATCAACTTGTAGAGACGCTGGGCTTTGCTGGACTGAACTGAGACTCTTATTATTGTATGAAATGAATTATCAGTATCCTTAGAAAAACACGCCAGACGTTACAGATATGGAGAGCTCCATAGAATCTGATATGCTTCAAATATCTTGGGAGGAGATTCAGGCTGTGATTACTGAATCAGTGAACCAGGCAGTCAAGGAGGATTTTGAACTGATATTAGACCCAAAACCTTCAGCATTAAATCAAACTACTGGCAAGAAACTCCAGCACCAAACTGTGCAAGAAGCAGAACAGCTCTACAATCAAGCTGACCCAACTTACAGAGAAAAAAAATTACAGTGTCCAACTGTGCAAGACGCAGGACAATACTACAAACAAGGCAAACTAATACACAGTGAAAATCAAGCTGACTTCAGCAGTGGGGAAAATAGACCTACTAAAGAGCTGCCAAATTTTGGAACCCTTAAAGGGACAAGGAGGAAAATATACCAGAGAAAAGATGAAACAATCCTAACCATTGAATATAGATGGCAAATCATGGAGGAAAGCCTTTTCACATACAAGGAGAAGAGGCATAGATCTAAGATTCTACTAAAAAGAAGAATTGTATAAGAAAAAATCCAGTCTAGGGAATATCTATGAATGTTTATTAGAATAAGATTACTTAAAGTTGAAAATTGATAACTATATAAATTGTCAATTTATAGAGGGTTAAGATTCAAATTTGTTATAAAAGATGTAATACATTTAATTTTGGCTTGAGAAATCCAGAAGTCTTGGTAACTTGAATAAAAAGCATGAAAAAGGAATTTTACTATGAAGCAGGGGAATGATATCCAAATGTACTTTGTAGAAGACTACTGAAGAATGCTTAAACAATAAGATAAATAGTAGAAAACATGTTAACTTATAGAGTTGCAAAAATCAAAGATAGATGTATAGAAAAATAGCAGTGGAATGTCTAGATATTGCTTAAATAGTAAACGTATTATGGTAGCAAGAGTGGCACCTATGTATGAGGTAGTTTAAAGGGTATCGTATTATCAGTATTACTCTCATATTTTTTTTAAATATTTATTATTTTCAATGAAAAAAGAACAGAATTTAACAACATTTAACAACATAACATACAGGGTTACATACTTCAGCGTGGAATGAAAAGTGAGCAATAATAATGCATACTAACAAGCTAAGAATAACAATAAGTATGATATCAGATACATGAATTACCATTTCAGAGGAAGAAATTAGATTATGGAGGACAAATAATTCTCTTATTCATCAGAGCCAGGTTGCAGCAGAGATTGTATAGGCAATGTGTACTTTTGATGAGTGATCAGTTAGTGTTTCAAAATGTTTAGGTAAGTGTAGTTGGGTGGTTGTAGATCTGAGGCAAAGAGGAACTCCATGAAGGGTAGCCATTTTTCTGCAAAAGTAGACATTCGAGGATATAATTCTGAGTGGCGAAGATGATCTGTAATTTTTTCTAAGATCAGGTGATCCCATACTTTGTTAAGCCAGCACGAGATTGTCGGGGCCTTGTCAGCTTTCCATCTGGATGCGATGGCTGTTTTAGCAGCCACTATAAGGCTGGTGATTAGTTCACGCTGAATGGGAGATAAATCTATTGAGTTCCATAAATCCAGAAACAGTAAGGTCGGGTCAAATGGTATGTCAAAGCCTGTGATTAGTTTGATTTGCGCCAAGACATCTTGCCAGAACTGTTTGATATGAACACACTGCCACCAGCAGTGAGCGAAGGAACCGACTTCTCCACATTTCTTCCAACAGTAGGGCGAGTGTGTTGATGTCATCTTGGAGAGACGTTCCGGCGTTAGGTACCAGCGCGTAATGATTCTGTGGGACTGCAATCTTGTTGAAAATACAGGAGAGGTCAATAGCTTGGATTTCCAGATTCGGGACCATTGTTGGGGTGTAATAGATGTGCCACAGTCTTGTTGCCATTGTATTTGATGTTTCATTGGTAGCTCATCATTTTGTTGGATCAGGATGTTATAAGTTGCAGAGATTAAGCCCTTAGATGATTCATTTTTTGGATCAATGAGTTTCTCAAACAGGGTCAGAGGGTTCTTCATAAGATGAGTGAGGCCCATATGCTGTACCATGTGGTTCAGTTGAAGATAAAAAAACCACGGAATAGGTTTCTTTAGTTTTTGCTCTAGTAGTAATTTTGGGGATAGGCTGTCTTTACATAAGATGTCATTTAAGCATGTCAATTTAGCTTGCCTCAAGCTTTCCTTTAATTCCGTATCACATCCTGGGAGGAACCATGATTGAGAGAGATAAGAAGAAAACCTAGAATATTTAGGAAGCAGTAATGACCGACATGTGTCCCAGTTTTTAAGAACGGCCAGCAGGAACATATGTGCTTTTACACTATGGGGGCGACTGTTTGGTGTGTTCCATATGACCTCTTGGATAGACAGAGGGGATATCAAAGGCACTAATGGTTTAACCCAGTCTAGATTGTTTCCTTGACGCAGCATCTTGATTATAGGAGTCATCAATGTTGCTTTATAATACGTCAGCAGGTCAGGATAGTTTAGACCTCCTTGTGATGTTCTTTTCTTGAGTATTGCAAATCTGGTCCTTGGGCGTTTACCTTGCCAAAGAAATGCATTGAGTGTCTGTTGCCATCTACTAATCAAATCAATCGGTAGTTCGATCGGGATCATACGAAATAAGAACAGAAGTTTGGGGAGAACAAATGTTCTGATTAGATGTAGTCTGTCTATGTAGGTCAGCTGTAATTTCCCCCAATCGTTGAGTTCAGATTTGATTTCAGAGAATTTTGCTTGGTGGTTCTTAGATTTCAGGTCATCTAGCTTACTTGGTATGTGAATTCCTAGGTACTGAAGGGAATCTTTGGCCCATTGGTATTCGTATTGGTTTTTTAGGGCAAACTCTCGTGATGATGACAGGTTCACCGGCATTATGAGAGATTTAAATTGGTTAATCTTGAGTCCTGAGATTGTGCCAAAGTGATTCAATGTTTTTTGGAGATGGATCAAAGATGTGTCTGGGTTGGTTAGGTAGACAAGCATGTCATCTGCGAATAAACTGAGTTTAAAGGTATGGGGACCCACTGATATTCCCTGGATGTTGCCGTTGTTTCTGATTTCAGATGCTAAGGGTTCCAAAGCTAGAGCAAAAAGGATTGGTGACAGCGGACAACCCTGCCTGGTGCCTCTTTTAAGAGTGATATTTCTAGATGCCAGCCCGTTTATCTTGATTTGAGCAGTTGGTGCTTTGTATATTGTTGAGATGGCTCTAAGAAACATAGGGCCAAATCCCATATGACGTAGTAATGCGGTTAGATAAGATGTTTCTAGAGAGTCAAAAGCTTTTTCTATGTCCAGAGATAGAAGAATAGATTCCAATTTCGATTTTTCACATGTAGAGATTAAATTCAATGTTTTGAAGATATTGTCTGTTATATCACGGCCAGGTACAAAACCCGTTTGATCTTGCTGGATATATTCTGATATGAATGAGTTTAGTCTTTTAGTCAGAATTTATGTAAAGATTTTATAGTCCTGGTTCAGGAGCGAGATGGGGCGATAAGAAGCTGGATTTAAGCTGTCCTTTCCAGCTTTAGGAATTGTTATTATGGAGGCTAAGTTCCAAGATGGCGGGATTTGTCCAGAAGTCATTATATTATTGCAGGCATCAGCTAGGGGCTTAGCCAATGTGTTAGTAAAACGTTTATAGAATTCTGAAGGGAATCCATCAGGTCCCGCAGATTTGTTATTTTTCAAGTTCTTTATTATTCCCGGGATTTCTTGGGGCTCTATTGGTCTTTCAAGAATTTCTCGATGTTCTTCCGTGATCTTTAGGATGTGTTGATTCATTGTCAAGTAGTTTTGAATATCTTCAGAGGAAGGGTCCGTAGAGGAATAAAGAGACTGGTAGAAGTCAGCAAAGACTTTATTAATTGATTTAGAGTCCGCGTGCAATTTTCCATTCCGATCTTTGACCGACATTACATGCCTCGATAGTCTTCTGTCTTTGACTCGCCAGGATAGAAGGCGCAACGTTTTAGGCGAGTTTATCCAGTATTTCTGCTTCACGTATAGAAGGTTTTTTTGTATTTGTGAGCTCTCCATGAGTTCCAGAGATTTGCGTTCAGGTAGAAGTTTTCTATACACTTTATTGTTCCCGGATGCTTTGTGTTCTGCTTCTAGAAGTCTGATTTTGTTAAGGATTTCTTCCCTTACAGCTAGCTTTTCTTTTTTCATTCTTGAGTTCAAAGAGATATAATGTCCCCTGATGACTACTTTTAGGGCATCCCAGATTATGGAAGGTGATATATCTTCTGTGCGGTTTTCTTTTAGATAGAGATCAATTTGTTGCTCTATTGTCTCCACACACAGTTCATTAAAGAGTAAGGATTTGTTGAGTGTCCACATCTTAGTTTGTGGTTGATTAGTTGAGAACTGTAGTACACAACTCACCGCTGCGTGATCAGACCAGGAGATAAGACCTATGTCTGAGTCTAAGACTTTATGAATTGTGATGTTAGAGACCAGGATGAAATCAATGCGCGTATATATAGCATGCCTAGTAGAATAGAAGGTAAAATCTTTGTCAAGAGGATGAATGTGCCTCCAGACATCAGTCAGTTTGTATTGTTGCAGTAATTCTTTTAGTCCTGTTGATTGATTGGTTTTCTGGTGAACATTTCCCCTGATGATGGAGCGATCAAGTTCCGGGTTCACTATTAGGTTAAAGTCTCCACCTAGTATTATTTCTCCCTCGTGGAACGATTCTAGGGCCATTAAGGTGTCTTTAACGAATGAGAGTTGAGATACATTGGGTGCGTACACTGAAGCTATTGTGACCAGTTGCTCGTTAAGTAGACCTTTAATGAAGACGTAGCAGCCATTTGAGTCTATCATTGCGGCATGGAGCTGGAAGCGGATTTTGTGGGTGATAAGTATGGCAAGTCCTCTGGACTTGGAGTTCCCATTAGCATGAAATTGATATTGGATCCATTTGGCTTTAAGTTCTGGTTGGTTCTTAGAGTGTAAATGGGTCTCTTGCAGTAATATTACTTCCGAGTTGGATTTTGCTAATTGTGTTAAGACCCGTTTGCGTTTAATTAAATTATTATGACCTCGAACATTTTGCGATGTGACCTTCCATGTAGTATGAGTCATGATCAGTTAGTGTAGGTAAGTAGTTAACTGATTATATCAAATTTGTACACACTGCCAGATATCACTATATTTTGGTTCTGATGAATAAGAGAAGGGAAGATCCTCTGATATAGATCCACCTCTTAAGTGGTCTTTTAATTAGCTAATAACACTTAGAAGTTGTATTAATTAGTTCAGAAGATATTTGTTGTTTAACTGATCAGCTAAAGCTTATTGTTATACAATCAAAATTTTGTTACAGTTTTGTGAGAGACAGAATTTTTAAAATTTCAAGTTATTGGGTAAACAATTGTAATTAATTATTAATTTAAGCAACACTCAATGAACTTATAGTACCAAACTGATTATATTACAGCTAATACTAACATGAAATTGTGATTAAAAATTAACCAGAAGCTTGTTTTAATCAGCAGTAATTAAGTAATTATTAATCAAGCAATCAGTTGATTCTAAGTTTCAGATTGATCATACAATAATTAATTTAACACTGATAAAGATAAAGGCAAAGGATTACTTTAAAATGACTTTAAGAGTTGATTAAATGATGATAAATATGAATGAGATATCTCTCACTGGAGAGTTAGAATAACTGATTAATTTCTTAGTAATTGATTCAAACACTAGAAGTAATTAAGACAATTAATTAATTTCAAGGGCTTAGGATAGAATTAAAATACAAGTACGAGAATGAGATCCACTGGTACTGAACACAATTATATTCCCTTGTATGGTGCGTCAACTTTACTTTCCTTGTCTATTATGTGAAACTACAAAGTTCAATTTCAAAATAAATGGAATAACAACAGTTAGAAATACTAATTTAGAAAAACAAACAAACAAACAACCAAAATTGGCAGTCCTACTTAGCCTGGTGAGGTTAGTATTACCTTCCAGGCTAACAGAGAGCACTCTGACTACAAAGGACTGCTACGTAGAAAATTGAGTTCAGAAACATTGCCCCCTCCCCCCCCGAATCACAAATATTAATTCATAAAGCTTTAAAAATTGTTAATCAAATATTGAGTCAATAATATAATTCAACCTAGAATAAGAAATCATTCAAGTATTAATACAGTTTACAAACGTAGAAGTGCATACTGTGGGTTTCGGCTTCTTCACTCCGTTCTCGCCGGCAGCTGCAGAGAGGGTGTTAGTGCGTTACTTTGCTTGTCGGTTGGCTTGTTTGCCCGCTTTGAACGGGGACGGTGGATGTTCTCTTTTTCTGGAGCCTTTGCTAGTGTCCATTTGTGGAGCGATATTTAAGGACTGGAGGAGTTCGAGCCCGGCGTCTATATTTTTTATAGTATGAAGTTCATCTTTAACGTTCACTTGTAGATTAGTAAGATTGTGCCATCTATAAGGGAGCTTAGCGTGCCTTAAAGCTTCCGTTACTTGGCGCAGCTCCCGTCTTCTGTTTAAAACTTCTCTAGGGAGATCAGTGAAAACTTGAATAGGAGATCCATTGAAGGTCAAGGAGCCTTTTGCCCTCGCTATTTCTATGATCCTCTTCCTCGTGCGGGGGTCAGGCACTTCGGCTAAAATGTCTCTGGGCCCCCTGAAGCGTGAAGGTTCTGCTGCGCCTATACGGTATGCTGATGGGATAATGGGAGCTATGCCATCTTCTAGCTGCATTTCCCGCGCCAGCCAACCCGCCAAAAAACTCTGTAGCTCCATGTTGCTTTCGGCTTGTTCTTGGAAGCCTCTAAATTTTAAACGGGTCTTACGAGCCAAGGTTTCTAGGGCTAACATTCAGTCACGCAGGAATTCAGTTTCATTTTGTATAAAATCCACGTCAGTTTTGAGGTTAGTGCTAAGATCATATGCCCGCTCCGCAGTTTGACTAACCTTGTTAAGAGAAACAGTGAGCTCTGTAAATTTTTCATTTAGAGGTGCGATGAGAGCCGTCATATTATCTATGATTTTACGTTCCATAGAGGCAAACATATTCATCATGGACTCTTCCGAAGGGGAGTTAGAGCTCAGTGAGGCACTCGCCTCATCGGTAGCCATTTTGTTGGAATCGTCAGGGCCCTCCTCGATGTGGTTGCCTTGCTGTACCTTCGGAAAAAAATTTTGTATGTTTCTCGCTGTTGTTGTAGCTGCAGCAGGTTTAGTGGAGTCGTTTTTGCCCATTCTGGAGTGGAATATCAGTTTCTAGGTTGGTTGTATTGTCGATTCAGGGGGTAGAAGGGACGGAGCTGGGACTTCACACGTCTGCCTCCATCGGCGACCCACGTGACCCCCCAGTATTACTCTCATATTTGTTTGTATGTTTGTTTATCATGTTTTGTCTGGAAATAATAAAAATCATTTCTATAAAAACAAAATACCTGAACTAAGTTCATGACAAAACGCAGGAGGCAGTTTCCTTCCTTCCTTCCTTCCTTCCTTCCTTCCTTCCTTCCTTCCTTCCTTCCTTCCTTCCTTCCTTCCTTCCTTCCTTCCTTCCTTCCTTGTTTTAAAACTTCTCATTGTACACCATAGGTTTGCAAACAACAGCCATCTTTTTCCAATTGGCACAAATTTATGAAAGCAATTTTATCTTTGAATTCTGTTGGATTACATATTCTTCCATAACCAACAACAGCAATGTCAATTATGACCCCTGGTTCTTGTCTAGATTGAATGAATGAGAAAATAAATAGCATTCAAACAGAGGTCTCCAAAGTTAACTATATTTATTGACCTGCTTGTAAGCAGCCAGAATTTTTAGCTTTCTGCTACTGAGTTAACTCCACATTATCAGAAGTTGTTTCATTAGCATTGATCTTTAAGCTACCAACATGGCATTTAAGACATATCTGCACAATATACTTTATTCATCAGTAGACAGATATGTGTAACTTAGATATGCTAACTTTTTGTTTCTAGACTGTGCCTCTAACAGCTGTGTGACACACAGCAAATGAATATATGTCCTTGTTTTACCTTGTAGAAAAATCTATGCCTGTTTAATCTTAGCTTGTCATGCACATACTAAAGGGATAGGATATAACCAAGAAAATGTTGGCAACTTCTCTAGCTTAACTAATGTTTATGTGTTTTGTTTATCCCTTGAATTTAGTATGTGGAATTTGAGGAAATATTCATAAACTACCTGAACAGACTCAGATTTGCTCATTGTAAATAAGGTTGTTGCTCCATGTGTTCAGAACATAGCCTAGAATCATTCTGGTTTTAATGACTTGCGGGACGGGTGCGCTCCATCTCCCTCTGATGAGAGTGCCCCATTATTGACATGGATGGGAGGGATCCCAGATGATTCTGCCCCCCCAAGAACCCTTGTAGGGGGCTCACAGCCTGGGACGTGAGGGGTGCACCTTCTAAGGTGGCAGCCAAATAATTTAGTTATTTATTTTTCATATTTATATCCTGCCCTACCCATAGGCTCAGGGCAGCTAACAAAAATTGAGGCTCCCCATTGCCTCTGTAGGTCCCACTGCCGTGAGCCAACCATGGATGCAGAGGCACATGCCGGATGAAGTGAGCAAGAGATCTAGCACTTTGTTGCTCCCACCCAGCCTCTGAAACAATCATCGGGATAAACTGTGAGTTTGAGCATTTTTAACTAAGCAGAGAAGCGACCAACTGCCCGAAAGCCCTAACTTGACTTGGAACTGGAGGAGGAGTGGGAATCCCCCCCGGGAAAAAATCACGGCATATAAAGTGAAGGGCAAAGACCCAGTTGGTGCTGAAAATCAACATAGCTGATGATGATGTAGAACAGATCTTCAAAATGTCCTAAAGAACTCTTTCTTATGTAAACAATGTCTCTATGAGGAGATAAAATGGCACCAAAAAAGGATCCTTCTCCAGGAATTGCCAGCTCACAGTCATTGAGATGCAAGCCAGAAGTGCCTAATGATTTCCCAAACATGCTAACTATGGCTTTGCATCCTCTGCTGGACCAGATGACTAATCTTGACAGTAAATTTGATGATCTTCAGAAACAGCTGAAAGAAACAACTACTAAGACAGAAGAAACTCATAAAATTGTTGTACAAGTTGAAGCTAAGACAAATTTGATAAATCAGAGACTGGAGGTGGTGGAAAAAGAGTGGATTTCTGACAAGGAGCAGTTATTATAGCTCCAAATGGAGAAATCATCATATGTCTTGAGGTTCCAGGGTATACCAAAACAGAAAGGGGAGAACTTAAAAGAGATATTAAGTGAAGCATTGGCACAAGTGGCAGATCTGAAAGCAGAATTGATACAAAGCAATATGGATATGGTTTACCAAACCTATCCAGATTTCATTAAGAAAAATAAACCGCCTGGTGAAGTATTTGTTAAGTTCTCCAAGAGATCAACTAGAGATATAATTCTAAAAGCTACTAATGGAATAAGCCTAAAAATCCAAGATGAAGAAATGCAAATACTAAAAGACATTCCATTTGAAATATGAAAGTGGAGGAGACAGTACAAAAATCTAACTTCTTTTTTAAGCAAACAATCCATTCCCTACAGATGGAAATTTCCAGGACTCATCTTCAAATACAAAGACAAGAAAGAGAAAATTGACTCTGTATAAAAAGCAAAGGCTTTTGTGGAGAAACATCAAACAACAGCCAAAGAAAAAGGGAAAACAGAGGCCACTAAACAAACTGAAGAAAAAAGTGAACATGAATTGGGAGACAGTGGAAGTACAACTGGCAAATGCTTAGAGGACTCTGATGACGAAAAAGGAGTCGCGGCTCCAAAACTCCTCAAAGTTAGACTGACCTATGACAAGAGCAAACATAAGAAAAACAAGAAATATGCAAAATAATATGTCATTTAACTCTGAAAGTCTTTTACCTGTTTGTTATATGAGAAACTGGTTTACATCTATTTTGGCTAAATATGCTTGGTTTAGTTTGATTTAATATTAATGTTAAACAGTTATATTCCTTTTGTATTTTTTTAATTTACTTTAAGGTTGGGAAATACAATAAGCTTTTTCTCTAATTATGAAAAATGATCCTTGCTTTAGTTTTGTATTTTAGTTTTAGCCCCCTTTCCCCCCTTCCTTGTAGTTGGTGTAGTAGAAAAGCAATTTTAATATATATATATATAGCCTAGGATCATCTGGGACTGGAATTACTTTTTTTTGGTAGTTTTATTAATTCAGGTAATTTTATCTCACTTTTCTCCCCAGTGGGACTCCAAAATAGTTTACAAAATGGAAAAAATGGGCCTGCTGATCATCAAGTTACTGGTCATTTAGGGCTGTGGGCAAAGAGCCATGTTACTCACTTTCAAAGGTTCACACCTTTGGTCACACCAGTAAGAACAAAACAAAAGCACAGCCCAATCTCATTCATGTAGCAGACATAGTCCTAAGATTTTCTCTCCCGCTAGTCCCCACCTTGTTGTTTCAATTACTTTCAATTTGGGGGGGGGGGGGACACCCAGCTTGAACAGACTTTAAATGCATAATTAACTAAATTACTTCAGAACTTGGTGTACTATAACTGCAGTTATTGATGCATTAATTATTTTTGCCTTGTCTATGACAAGCTACTAACTTTCTTGGCTTTTGTACAGTTTGCATATTGATTTTAGATTTTCCTTCTGCTGTTTCATTTCTGATCTTATTTCATTTGTCTCTCTTTGGAAACTTCTTTTTCTCTTCCATATTCTATCTCTGGGGGAAGAAACATGCCACCATTTTTTTTTAATCCACAGGGTCATTTTACGGGCAGTCCAATTATAAAGGAGAACTTGAGATGTTTTGTCTGGAACCATTCAACAGGGTGAACCTGGGTGAAGAAGTCTTCAGACAAGGCCATCCTACCAAACAATGTCTCTGAGTTGCCTCTTCATCATCAGGTGGGTGGGTGACTGGTTTATCAGGATCACACAACAGACCAAGCATGAGACTCCCCAGGCCTCCTTTTCTCTTCCCTATCTTATACAACACTCTCAGTCTCTGACCCTTTTTAAAATGCCATTGTATTCCATTTTAGTAACTGGTTGCTAAAGGATTATTCTGTCATTTCAGACAGACCCACTTTCGTAATTGGCTGCTAGCAGAATTTATTTACCTGTTCATACAAACCCACTTGCATTGAGTTAGCAAAGCGTGGTTGAGCTACTTGTGAGAGAAACTGCTTTTTGCCATTTTTAACCCCTTCATCGCACTTCTGAATCACTGTGGTGCACTGTTTAAAATGTCCACAGCGCTTCCTACAATGCCGATTTGCCCCCACTCTATTTTGCCATGCAAATCTTCCTCAGATTTTTTAAAAAAGTTCTGAGGTGAGCACTATAGTGCTATAGCAGCATCTCAGTGGTGCTGGTTTAGCGCTATAGTGCTCACCTTAGAACATTTTTTTTAAAGTTCAAGGAAGGTAACCTGGTGAATAAGGGTGGGGAAAAAGTAATGCTGTTTGAAATGACCATAGCACTTCAGAACTCATTAACTGAAAGAAATTCACTGTATGAAACCCCCATCACTGTTATTGCTTTCCTTTTAAGTGGGCCAACAACAAATAATATCTGGTTTAGAACAGTAATGTGAAAAGGGCCTCTCATCAGGCTACATATCCTTTAGCATGGATTTCTTCATCATAAAGAGACAGCCCATAATCACCCTACATTAAGCAAGGTTACCCCAATGAATTTAGCCAATGTAGTGCAGTGGCTAAAATGTCAGAGTAGCCTCTAATACCCACTCTGCCTCAGTACTCTCTGGGTGACATTATGCCTATCATTCTCAGCTTTCTTCATGGGGTTGTCTAGAGGATAAAAGTAGGAAGGTATAACCATGTATGCTTGTCTAAGCTCTTTAGAGGAAGAGTGAGATAAAAATGTACTGAACAGACTAAATTAACCTTTAGTGCCTTGTTCCAAATCTTTCTTCCTCTTTTATTTCTCACAGGTTTTTCCTTTTGCCTGGCTGATAATTGTCCTATGAGGCCAGCATAAAGCATGTGAGACACTCTGGTTCTTATAAAGGCTGTCTAGAAGATCCAGGAAAAAGCAAAACATAAGCTTACCTTTCATCTTTAACCACTCAAGATGCAGATTCAGTAGTATCTGCTGTATGAAGGCAGTGTGTATATTACTGAATCATAGTGCTGCAAAACCGCTGTAAAACTGCCTCCTCAAATCAGCAGTGCTGGCATGAAGAATTCTGTCATAAAACTCTACTGCTGCTGAAAAGTGCAATAAGACACAACACAGTCTATCTGGACATTCCCCCACAAGTTATATCTTCTTTCCATTCTGATTTCCCTTATTGCTGACCCTCTCCGTTTCCACAATTGATGGAACAAATTTTTGTGTGTGTGCATGTGAGTGAAACATTTCTGATCTTTTTAAAGTGAACAAGAAAAACTACCACAAGTCTTAAGTGATTGTTGTGTCCAATAAGCCAGAACATGCTGAATACAATAATATGATACCAATTAACCTTTAGAAACTAGGGTTCATGGTAAGATACTGAGGTCAGGAATTAAAATTCAGGTTTTTCCCAGGGTTACTTCACAAATGCTGTTTGTTGCTTACAATTTATATATCTGGCCACCTATATATGCTGGCTTTTGTATTGATCCCAGTTCGGTGACCCTCGGGGGTGGGATATGACATCTTCCCACCAACCGTGTTATGTCAGCATGCCGATATTCATCTAGAGCCTCAGACCATCTGAGAAAATAGGAAAAAAGGACAGCTACCTCCTCCACAAAAGGCCAGGTGGGGGGAACAGCATGGATCAGATCCAGTGGTTTTCTAAAATGCAAAGTAAGGCACTCTTTTGGAAGAAACTTAATCTTAAAAGCAAACATCTTGATTAGCTAAGATCATTTTATACTCAAACAGCCACAAGAAATAGTCAGTATTTGTGACACCAAAGGAGAAATGTTGCAGAAGACATAAAGGGATTTTCTTAAGCCATCCAAGAGAACAATTTAGCCTCTTCCCTGAGTTAATAATAAGGGTGAAAACTCATCTCCTGAGCCCCAACACATTTGTAAGCAGATATTTGTCCATGGTATTAATCATGTCAAGATCAGCTTTTGCCACAAACAAACATTTAGCAAGGAAATGATTTCTTTCAATCAAGAAACTAGCAGATAAAGTTAATTTAGCTTGAAATTGTCACAAGACAAAAACAAAGTGAATTTTAGGTATACAAGGACTCAGCTTTCAGCCACAAAATGGGTACAGTCTCTCCTTCAAACTGACCTCCATTACCATTCCAGCACAAGGACAACAGAATGAGGCAAACTATGATTTAACTCCACTCTCCCCTTCACACACACACACACACACACACACACACTACCACTGCATTCAGCCACCAGGATTTCTACCTGCACGTTTGCAAATATCCCACTGCACCATCCTACTCTAGCTTCTCCCTTTCTCTCCTTCTATCTCACCATCAGAGCACCACATCTCCCCCTCTCCAGGCATCTCTGCTATTCCACAGCTTTCCCTTAACCCAACCTTTTCAACAGCCGTAAGCACAATCCCTTAGATTCAGATCCAAGCATTTTCTACCCCCCCCCATCTGTTCCTGTCTCTGTCTCTTTCTCAGCTCAGCAGCTCCAATCTCTTGGTCCTGCTGGGATCCAACCTACACATCCCACTAAAAAGGGAACCAGAAGAGGGTGGGACATTATCTCTCCTTATGTATAATTCTATTTTGGTGTGAATGTTCCACATGCTCCCACAGCCTTTGGCTCCCTCAGCTGCCACTCTGAAGGTCTGCCGATCTCCTGGCTGCATTGCCTCGCTGCGTTGCCTCTGTCCTGCCCACAGACCCGGTGGCCAGCATCTTGGCCTCATTCCGGAGGAAGCCAGAGAAGGGGATGGACTCTCCAGCAAAGGAGCAGCAACCCTCCATGGCCCAAAATGGAAAGAGAGGAGGGGCCACCAGGAGGGATGCTGGGGGGCGCTTCATAAGGCAACCCTGATGACTGGCCAGAAAGGCTGCAGGGGAGAAGGAGGCAGACCTAGAGAGTGGTGGCAAGCACAGGAAGCACTCACCTTCACTGCCCCTTGCAACCCCTCTTTTTGGTATGATTTATTTGTGGTAAAGTCATTTCTGTGCAGATGTATTAGATATTATGTATGTAGGATTTTAACTTTGCTATAATTTGTAAGAGTTTAGAAGTTTATAGCTGAAATCTGGGTAAGAATCTTAATAAATAATTGTTGTACCTAGCTTTCCAGAAGCTACTAGCTTGCAAATGTTTTTTCTAACCCACATATGCTTTCTTACAGGGAAATGCTAAGCAGAGTTACATCCTTCTAAGCCTAAAAAGAGTGAACAAACTCTTTCCACATTTACTTAAGATTATATCGTCAGTTGGAAGAAAACTGTGTATACCATAGTTGACTTTTCCAGTAAACACTGGCATTTATCCATTGATTCTCTTACACTGAGTGAGGTCCTTCTGAGCCAGTTTGGGATAGTGGTTAGGAGCGTGAACTTTAATCTGGGAAAACCAGGTTTGATTCCCCACTTCTCCACATGCAGCTGCTGATGTGACCTTGGGTCAGTCACAAGTTCTTTCAGAGCTGTTCTCTCCAGAGCAGTTCTCTCAGAGCTCTCTCAGTCTCACCTATCTCGCAGTGTGTCTGTTGTGGAGAGGGGAAGGGAAAATAGATTCTAAGCCACTCTAAGACTCCTTTGGGTAGTGAAGGGAAGAGTATAAATTCAATCTCCTCCTCCTCCTCCTCCTTCTTTAACCACATACGGCATTGCTTTTAGTAGAAGGGATCACTAGATCCAACCCTAAAGCCCTAAAGAATTGCATTCAATTGTGTTCAAATAACATAAGAATCTGATAATTTTTATTATAGGAAAAGAGAATTTATTTTCAGGACTGAATGACTGGCTAATGCAGAGTCAGAAATTCATTTTCTCTAAAGTAGATTAGTGAGGTATATTTTATCTTCTCCTGTAGCTGTTGAAACAACTTGGGCTTATGAGGCACCTCTATTATACTTCCAGCTTTGTCTTTTTTCATGCTTGAAGTACTCAACTGTCAGACTACACTGAGAAGATGGAACTTGTAATACAGAAATCTGCACCACAATGAGAACACAAAATATACATATATTTGGATTGTGTCATTCTGTGTGTTGATTGATGTCACACAGCAACAAGAGAAGGTTGAAAGGTCTCTGGGAAGAAAGCACTGGAATAAATACCAGACTACCAATTTTTTAGAAACATGGAGACCCCAGGGAAAAATAATGTAGGCTACAGTCCTTCATCCACCATGTTTAGATCAAGAAGGCAAAATATGCATTCTTGGGTGTACACCATCATTTTGTAACAGAGTTTGTTACTGTTATTTTTCTGTACTGGAGCCTGTGAAAGGCTAAAGTACCAAGAAAATGCATTATATTCTAGCCTCCATTTCTGAGATGAAAAGAGCATACTCAACGAATGATATAAAGCAGTTGGTGTTGAATTTGGCTTTTGTTCATGATTGAAACTGTATATATAAGAGTTACATTGAAAGCCCATTTCTGTTTAACGAATATCGGTAATGGATTGCAAGGTTTAGCTTTGAGTTTGTAATTTATAGACCACTGTTATTCATTCCAGTCAAATGCCAATGACAGGAAGGGCAACAAATCAAAGTTAATTTGTAATTGAAAATGACTATTACTAAAAGTGGTTTCACTTTAAAGAATCTTGACATGTTTGAAGATGTATTACTCTGAACAGCTTTGTTATTTAAAATTGTTTTAAAGCATTAAAAAGGAGGGTTACATTTTTGAAGGCTGATCTTGAACATGAGGTACTCTGCAACCTTTTAGTGCTTGGGGAGTGAGATCTGTTCAAAATGAACATTAAAATGCAGTTTAAACAGATCTGACTTGTTTGTAATACACTCTAGCATGTCTTTAAAGAACTCTCTAAATGTTGCTGTTAAAATATCTGGATGGTGAAATCTGATGCTTTTGTGTAATCTACTGAAAACCAATTGTTATTAGTTTCTCAATTCCTTAGGTAATTGTGTTCATGTCTTTTACGGCTTTAAAATATTGAAACTGTAGTAAAGAGACACTTACTGAACATTTACTTTCAACCTAGGGTTGCCTATTTCACTTATAGTGCCACTATACTGGGGTGAGGGGGGTGGAATAGTGATTGATCTTGTAGCTCATTCAGAAAGCAAATGAAACTATGTTTTAATTAACCTATGGTTAGCATGATTGTCTGAATATGGACCATTCCAGTAATTATTTTTAATTAGGGTATATCATACTGGGACTTGACATACCCTTGTTCTGAATCTGGTTTACTGATCATACAGTATCAACTATAGTTTTGTTTCACAGATGAATGTGGATATCCTAGTTTTCCCCCAATGTCATCCTTGCTTCAGTGCATGCTGGAATATCATCTAGATCTCTGTTAGGAAGGCAGAAAAAATGTAAAGGAAAGACCATTTGCTGAAACAAACCAAAATTTGATAATCATCTGCAATGTGAATCCTAGTTACACAAATTGACCATAGTTTAAATAAACCATGATAGCTCATTATGTTTTAGGCTCTGGTTGCTTAACCAATTGTGGCCCTTTTGTGAGAGAGGTGGTTTGGCCACATTTATCCATGTTCTGATCAAAACCAGGTTAGATTGCTGCAGTGTGATGCAGTGAATCAACAGGTCCAAAACATGGCTGCAAGGTAGAGAGCCTTGCATGAATTATACAGCACATATTTCTAAGGATGGGCATGAACCACCTCATGAATTTTGGTCAGTTCATGGTTTGCAGAGTGAAGTTCATGGTAAATCAACTGGCACAAACTTTCCATGGACTTTCCAGTTGCTTGTGGTGGTTCATGAATGGATACATTTCCAGACAGTCTCCGCTCCATCTAAATGTTTACAAAACTTCAAAGCAACAGGGTCAGGAACTTGGAGATTATATAAAGGAGCATCCGTGGAGGTCCCTTGTGAGTTCGATGTCTCTGGCTTGCACAGGATCCATTCTATACACTCCCAATGACTTCCTCTCAGTGATACAAACCACGAACTGAACTGCATTTTCCCAGTTTGTGCCCATCCTTATATATTTCACCTGCGCTGGAGGATTTAAATTAGTAACTAATTCACTTCTAGGTATAAATCACTGTACAGGTTAAGTATAAACACTGACTAATCCTGCACAAACTTGTTCCATCATCCAAAGTCCTGCTCTGTACAGAACTGCTACCAGACATGTTAGACTATGAGAGACAAAGCCTTTTCTGTGGTGGCATCTTATCCATGGAACACCACTCTAACAATTTTTTGGCTGGCACTATACTTGGTAAGATTTCAGTCCCAGCCTTTTATTTATCTTATTGTTCATTTCAGAATCTTATTGTTTATTGTTTATCTCAGAATATATTTGATGAAATTTAACTTTCTGTTTCATGGTGTATATGGCTAGCCCAGGTGCTGAACAAAGGGTTTTCCCCCTGTTAGAACCATTATGTGTATAAGCAATCACAACCAGGAGAATATTTTAGTGCATATAGGGATACTTGTATGTGTGTGTGATACTGGCTATACATTTCTGAATTAATGTCTGTGTGTGAATCTCTTGCTATGATGTTATCCAGTCACCTGTGATAATAAAACAATCAGATGGTTTTGCTGAGTATTACTTTTTCTAATTTGCTTCCTGGACTTTGAACTGGCAACTAAGCAGTGACACAGAAAAACATTTCTGGAAAAGGGACAAATAGAAGAGTGCATATTCTATTGGCAAGAACATTTGAAGCCTTTAAAGAGCCCAGCACCTTTCAGCCTCCCATCGTGTTTTCTATCTGATAATAACTTGTTCCAAGTTGAATTACCATGGTTGGCTGCACCCTATCACACCTTTGGATTAGGAAAGTGGAGCTTAGAAGTATTTGTGAAGTACTTCTTGATTATTCACAAGTTAGCTCCTGATTGAAGTAGTCTGCAGCAAAACGCCAAGTTCACCCCTGCGTGTAGCAAAAGCTCTGAACCATGCATCAGGAAATTGACCTTCAGAGATTATTATGACCTTCAGACTGTTGCCACATCACTGAAATGAGTTTTGTGTGGAATTTGATGATAAGCCTTTGGATTACTGGGTGATACTGTGTCAACACCTTTGATAGCACTCACAGAAAGACAGCTATCTGAAGAAATGATTTCAAACACCAACACTTGAGGATTATTTGAGGAAAACCCAGAAATCATTCAATAGGAGCCAGTTTCCACTTCAGTGTATGTCTTCCCAGTGTATGTCTTCAGGATGCTGAATATTATATTGTGAACAGAAATTATATAGTAATGTTATTATAAATACTTGAATTAAAATGCTTCAGTTACGAAGAACAGAGTAATCTTTGAAGACTGTCAGATCTTATTCTTTCTGACTTATATTTTACGAACAACACATTACAGCATTGCTCATCTTAACTGATCTTATGTTTTTTTTTAATATTTGGGTAACTTGCTGTGCAATCCTAAGCAGTGTTACACTCTTCTAAGCTCATCAATCCTAAACAGTGTAAACCCATTGAAGTCAATGGGTTTAGAATGCTGTAATTCTGCTTAGGGGAGGACTGTTAATACGGATGTTCAATTATGATGGACATTCAATTACGATGGACATTGAGATTCACTTTCCTGTTAGAGAGATGGGAATGCCAGAAGAACTGGTAAAATGTAGGATTTTGTACTTCACATCCAGCAAATATCACTAAGTGTTTATTACCATCTGTATTTTTACTTGTTCAACAGTTCTTTAGGGCTTTGCTCCCAAACAGCCTTGGAAGTAAATTCCCTTGAAATCTTCCAAGATGTGATTTCACGTAGATGTCTTTAGTATTAGGAAATAACCTTCTAGCATTTCAGCACCTCAGCATGCCAGAATTCTTCTTGTTTACAGAATACTTTCTTTGACTACACATACACAATGACAGGCTCCTTTATCACAAAAGCCCAATAGAGCTCCTAGTTCCAACTTCATCTTTGAAGATGGTTTTTAATGCCAACACTAATTGTTGAGCTCTGTTGCTGGCACGTTCCTTCCTAATGGAGAACTGAGAAATTGCTTTGAAGGGATTAGTTCACAGAAATGAAAATAGACAAAAAGTTGGCATAGGGCTCATAGCAAAAGAGCAACATGAGTATGAGACTCTTTTGCTTGTCATTCATTTTTTTATGTTCCCTGCTATGGTATTTGGGTACATCAGATTATTCCTATCTAGCCTATATTTAAGGCTGCATCCAGATGGTGTGTCCTTCAAAAGTGACTCTAGCATTAATCTCAAAGTGGTAGAAAAGATACCTGAAATGTACACCAGCAGTACAATACTGCTACCTCTGCTTTATCACCAGAGTTGCTTATGGAACTATAATGGAGGCAATACTGTGGAGTGAAAGAAGACTAGAGACAAATTCTGCAATTTTCTTCTATGGATGCCAGACAGTATCTGTCATGCCATCTTAATGAGAATATATGACAGTGATAGTCATACATGGTGGGGCAGGGAAGAGACACAGAGAATAATAGACTTAGGGCTAATGCACATATTATGAAGTCTTTGTAGATGCCAGACATGTTTTGAACACATTATTCTGGGGGTTCTGTGCTTGCAACTCAATTCCTGGGTGTGCAAGGGTCTGATTCTGATCAGGGAAAAGGGGTTTAATTTTCCTTTTTACCTGAACATCAGGCCATGTTTTTTTTTTTTTCTTATAATAGGTTTATTTTTTTGAATTTTCTACATATTACACAATATCTTTTGTCTCCTTACTTTACTTAACTCAATAAGTTCCCCCCTCCCTCTACCCCTTATTTGTTGATCTTTTATTCACAGCCACGGGCACAAAGTCTGAATCTTCCACCGAATGTCCTGTCTTCCTTCCACTGTTATCCACTTTAGATAGATCTTCCACCTCGCTTTAATTTCTTCAGCTTTATCCTCCCATGTGGTCTTCTGGCGCAATTTCTCAATGATGTCCGACTGCACAAAATCAAACAAATAAGTGTGCCAGGTATCTATTGTCCATTTGCTCTTATCTTTCCAGCCCAGAGCTATCACTGCCTTGCCTGCTAACACCATAGCTTTGAGTATAGCCTGGGTTTCCTTATTGACTGCCTTATTTTCTAATATACCCATTAACATTAGTTTAAAGTCTACATTCAATGAAATTCTACATATTTTCTTTATAATTTGTATTATTTTTGACCAAAAGACTCTCACCTCTGGACATTCCCACCACATATGAGAGAACCAGCCCTTAAATTGTTTACAGTGCCAACACATAGAACTCGATCCTGGAAACATGTTTGCTATCTGCGCTGGTGTTTTATACCACTTTGTGAAAAATTTATGTTCCAATTCATTAAATTTAATAATTTTGGTTTCTTCTATTCCCTTCATTATTCTATTTGCATCGTTTTCCGATATCTGGCCTTCCTTACACCATGTTTTCTGTAAATAAAGTATTGCCCTATCTTTATTGGATAACATTTTCTTGTAAATATATCCTGCTAATCCTTGTTTAAATTTTTGCATCCTATTATGTATTTCTTCAATTGGTTCTTCTGTCCAAATATTTCCTTTTTCATTAACTTCCTTAATCATTCTATAAAGGCCTGTAATTTTTAACCAATATTGCTTGCCTATCTCCTCGATTAATTCCTGTGCTGGTTTTAGAGTGCCTCCTCTAAATAAGTCTCTTAGCCTATAATATCCCTTTGATCTCAGGAGTTCGCACCATTTATTTTCTTCTGTTTCGTTATAGAGGGACTTTAGTGGTGCCCATTTTGAGGTTCTTTTAAGCCATGAGGGCTGCCACTTGTTCCACACTGTTAGTGTTGAATACCTAGGTCCCTTAACTTGTATAAGATCTTTATTTGTCGTTTTGGAGAATACCCCAAAACTCCCTATGTTATTATTGATTTCGTTCTCAAAACTCACCCATTTTAGTCCCTCTCCGTCGCCTATCTCCAGTATCGATTTTATTTGGAAGGCTTCGTAATAGCTAATCAGGTCAGGGACTCCCCATCCCAACTCTGATCTGTGGCTATAAATTATCTTTCTCTGTATTCTGCATTTTTTACTACCGAAAATCCATTCCTTAATCACTCTGTTCCATTGGTCTAGTTTTTTGGTATACATTCCTAGCGGTATTGTCTGAAAGAGGTATATTAATCTTGGCAGCCAAAACATTTTAACACTTTTTATTCTAGTAGATATATTCATTATTTTATTTTTCCACTTTTTCATATCTTTTTCTATTTTCTTCCAGACTTTGTTATAATTGTTCTCTGCTATTTTATCGATATTCTTCTGTAGTACAATGCCTAAATATCTGGATTTTTTGGTGCCCATTCCAATATTAGTAATCCCATGTATTTGTTCCCTTTCCTCTTTAGTCACATTAAGGTACATAATTTCTGATTTAGCCATGTTCACCTTCAGTCCTGAACATTTTTCGAAGTCCTCTAATATAACTTTTATTTCTTTTACTGCCTCTTTGGGGTTTGTCATAGCGATTATAATGTCGTCGGCAAATAAATTGATTTTCATTTCTTCCTTCTTTACCCTGTATCCTTCCACCCTTGCAGAATTTCTTATTCTTTCAGCTAGCTGTTCTATTGCTAGTATAAATAGGAGGGGCGAGAGCGGGCAGCCTTGCCGGACTCCTCTTTGAATCTTGAGGGGTTGTGAGTGTTCTTCATTAACTCTCACCACTGCTGTCCCTTCTCTGTACATTTCTTGGATCGCTTTTATATATGGCTCCCCCATCTCGTATTTAGTCATTACCTGCCACAGAAAATCCTGGGAGAGTGTATCGAATGCTTTGTAGACATCTAATTTCAAGAGGCCTAGCTTTTTTTTGTGGCCATGTTGTAATACATTTATAATATTCCTTATGGGGTGGGCTATATTCCTGTCTTTTACAAATCCATATTGGTCCTCCTTTATTATGCTAGGTATGATCTTCTTTAATCTATTTGCCAGTATTTTTGCAAAGATTTTATAATCCTGATTTAGTAAACTAATAGGTCTATATGAGCCCACTTCCTCTGGGTCTTTATGTGGCTTAGGGATTACCACTATTTCTGATTGCCTCCACGAATCTGGGGCTTTTTTCCCTTTCAATATTCCATTAAATACCTCTTGGAGCTCTGGGGCCAATATGTCTACCATCTCCTTATAGAATTCACTTGTGAAACCGTCTAGGCCTGGGGATTTGCCCTTTTTCAATTCTTTAATTACCACCTTTATCTCCTGTAGTGTTATTTCCTCCTTTAACATAATTTCATCATTTTCTTTGAGTGTTGTTCTTATATCTTCCTCATATATGACTATGTCCTTTTTTTTATACAGCTCCTTATAAAAGGTCTCGAAGGCTTTTACTATATCTTTTGAGTTGCCAGTTCTTTGGCCATTCACTTTTATATTTTCTATCTTTTGCCTTACCTTCCTGTTTTTCAAATAGTTAGCTAACCTTCTGGCCGAATTAATACTATTTCTATGGAAGTCATTTCTTACCATTGCTTCTCTCTTCCATAATGTAACTGAGTCCAACTCATCTAATTGTTTTTTAATTGTTGTTATCTGACTCTGTACTTTTAAATCATGATTGTTGATTTGTTCCTTTTGCAACCTCTCCAGTTCCTGAATTTTAGATTGTCTTTTTAGATAGCGTTCTCTTTTGATGTACTTTTCCTTATTTATGCAGTGTCCCCTTATCACCGCCTTCGCGGCATCCCACAGGGTATTAGTTGGGACAGTCCCTCTATTCTCCTCAAAATATAATCTTATCTGCTCCATCATATAGCTCCTATCTTCCTCTTTAGCCATTATTAAATTATTGTACCTCCAAGTTCTATTTTTTGGTTTTTGATTGCCTTCTATTTCTATAGTGATTGGTGCATGATCCGATATCCAGATTGGGTGCGTTGTAATTTTTTTTATAGTCAGGTTGCTGCTTTTTTCTACAATTATGTAATCTATGCATGATGGGGTTTTGTGCCGGCTGGATACATGGGTGGGTTTTGGCTGCTGTCCTATCAATTCATGTGCTTCCCTCAAGCCCCAATATCCTATTTTAATTGCCTTATTTTTAGTCAGATCCATGTTCAAATCTCCTGTCATAATTAATTCTCCCTCTGCGAATTGCTTAGTTTTTTTAACTAGCCTGGCTAAAAATTTCTTTTGTCCTTTATTGGGTGCATATATATTTACCAATGTAAATTTCTTCCCCTCTAATCTGAATTTAGCCATCACATATCTCCCTTCCCTGTCTGTCCTTCTTTCTAGTACCTCTACTCTAAGTTTCTTATGAGTCATTATTGCCACTCCTCTGGCCTTGGTGTGGCTCCTAGCTTCCGCTAACATCATCCAGGTCGAGTCTTTTAGCAAAGGCTTGTTGTCATTTCTTTTCTTATGTGTTTCCTGTAAACACAGAACATCAGTTTTTTGCTCTCTTGCCAACTTGGCTATCCTATATCGTTTAATTTCTGATGTTAAACCATTGACATTCAGTGATAAAATTTTTATTGTTTTATCCATATCCCACATCAATTAAGGCTTTGACATCTCGTGGCTGTGAAAAATTTGAATGGTTAGTTAGTTTACCCTTCCCCTTCCCTTCCCCCCCCCGTGGTTGAGAGTAAAGGTGGAAAGAAAATCTCTTCCCCTCTCTCCACTGCATGGGGTGCACGCATCCCCCTCCTCCTCCTTCTTGATACTGTAAAAAATGATAATACTATTAATAGTCATTAGCTCAATCAATAAAGGTATACTTCCCTTAATTAGTTATCGGGAGCTGGTCCTGAGGCGTTTCCCTCCTCTCTCTGAAGTTCCTTCGTCGCCATCTTCAGGAACCCCCGATTCCGCTTCCATTTCTTGCTCTCCCATATCGTCTGTGTTTATACCTAATTGTTTAAGTAGTTCCTTTGCCTCTGTGGTGTTCCTTGCCATCAGTCGCTTTCCTTCCCGAAATATAATTATCGAGGATGGATAGCCCCATGAAAATTTCACGTTAATTGCATAAAGCTTTTGGGCAAAGGGGCGCATGAGGTTTTTTTTCCTTAAGGTCTCTTGACAAAAGTCTTGTCTCACCCAGACTTTTCTTCCTCTAAAAGTCAGGTCTTTCCTCTTCTTTAGTGCTGTATATATTTGCTGTTGAATTTTCTCTCTGGCAAATTTAATTATTACATCTCTAGGGGCCCCGCCCCTCCCATTCCTTTGTAGTCGATGCACTCTCTCAACATCCTCTGTTTTTATTTCTACTTCGTTTGTCTGCAGCCACTGTATCAGCGATTCCTCCAATTTATTTACAGAAATTTCTTCAGATATCCCTGATAAAATAAGGTTAGCTCTTCTGTTTCTGTCTGACAAGTCATTTATTTGGCGGTTCAGAGCGGTTATTTTTTGCTCATTAGCTTCAGCAAGCTCTTTGGCTGTTGTAGCTGTCTGCTTTATAGAAGCTATTTCTGTGCCTATTTTGCTAATTTCTCCACGTAGTGAGATTAACTCACTACTGATTTTCTCTTGAAAGGCAAGGACTGTATTTTGGAGTCCTGAAATTTGTTCAGATAGGTCCTTAATTGTCTTCGCCATATCTGGTTCAAAGCTTTGGGAGCGGCCTTAAGAATCTCAAGGCTTTCCTTTCTAGCACAGCAGTAAATTAGTTTCTTACCACTCTGAAGTTGTTCTAGCCAGCTGCTTCCTGGTTATCAGCCTCTTATCTGGGTTTGCGTAGTATTTACAAACTTTGAGCTATAAATTCTTTAGTTCGAAGGAGGAGCTCGGAGGAAACACAGCCGGCTTGGTTTAACGCATGCGTGCCGAACATCAGGCCATGTTAAGTTTCCCCAATAGGGCAAACAGAAGTTCTGTGGGGTCTATTGCCCTGCTCCAATGCTTGGCTTAGCAGGATCTGAAAAGCAAGAGTTTCCATAACGCTCCTAGTAAACCGTTGTATAGTGGGTTCGACGCATTAGAGATCACGAGACAGTGTGATGTTAAGCATAGTCATTTACTGGACACAACAAGAACACAGAATACCAGCCAGGTGGCCAACTATATACAGATTGGGGGAGACGCCCCTAGGTCCCATTGGTGGGTTTAAACTTCCCACCATTGTTCCCATTGGTTCCCCAAAGTAAGATTCAGGAGCCTAGTCCCTATTGTTATCTGGGACTCAAGCTCTGCTGTGTCGCTGTCACCCTGTGGCAGTCAGCGGACACAACATAAACATTGCAGGAGAGTCAGAAGAACTCTTGTTTACCATGCTCTGCCTTCCCTGTGCCCCTAATGGCTGCAGTGCAGAACTGCACTGGGGGGGAAAGTAAATGTGTTCCATGACTGTAGCATGATGCTGACTTCAGGGGCCCTCTATATGACTTGAGACCTTGGAATTTTGTCCCCCAGCCCCCCCCCCAGTAGCCCTGGATCAGTATTGAGGATCTCTTAGACTCTGTTAAGCTTCTTTCAATGCAGCCAGGTGTTTTCAATTGGAGAGCTAATCTTTCCCTCGGCACCATCTCTCAGATAAAATCACTGTTTTCTAGCTTATGTTGGTAAAAGTGATAGTCTCTTTGATTTGTTTGGGTAAATTACACTGTCTCACTTTCATTATCAGACTAGGCTATGAGAAAATGCTTTAAGTACTGGTGCATAGAACAATAAGGGTTGGAGAAGGGCAGGCCTAAACTTCCCTCATTTGCATGTCCTCTCACCTCTGATCTTTTAATCTATGAACAGTTGGACTTGCATAAATACACAAGGATCCAATTACTTATAATTATTTTATTTGTGTTCAACAGCTACTTTCTTTGATTGCCAAATGCCTCCTTGTGCTCTTACTGTGAGAATTTTAAATGAATGTTAAAAAGGTGTGTGGTTAGGAGCACAGACTCTAATCTGGGAGAACAGGGTTTGATTCCCCATTCTTCCACATGCAGCTGCTGGTGTGACCTTGGGTCAGTCATAAGCTCTTTCAGAGCTGTTCTCTCAAGAACAGTTCTCGGGAGAGCTCTCTCAGTCCCACCTACCTCACAGGGTGTCTGTTGTGGGGAGAGGAAGGGAAAGGAGATTGTGAGCCACTCTGAGACTCCTTTGGGTAGTGAGGTAAAGGTTCAGGTTCCCTTGCTTGAAAGCCAGTCGAATCCGACTCTAGGGTTGCGGTGCTCATCTCTGTTTCAAAGCTGAAGAGCCAGCGCTGTCCGAAGACATTTCTGTGGTCATGTGGCCGGCATGACTAAACACCAAAGTGCACGGAATGCTGTTACCTTCCCACCAAAGTGGTACCTATTTATCTACTTGCAATTTCTTGCTTTCGAACTGCTAGGTTGGCAGGAGCTGGAACTAGAGACAGGAGCTCACCCCATCATGCGGCACTCTCGGGTCTTGAACTGCTGAACTACTGACCTTCCACAGCCTGCAGTTCAGCGTCTTAACCACTTGAGCCACCACAGCTCCCTAGTGGGTAGTGAAGGGTGGAGTATAAATCCAATCTGTTCTTCTTATCTGTGGCATGAAGGATCCTTTATGTAAGATGGTCTTCATATTAGAGAATTTCATTCCAATTGGATGGGGACGGAATAGCTACTACTGGAAAAAGTTTTCCAATTGAAAAGGGGAAAACATAATATAATTGAATAACAAATAATTTTAGTAACTAATTTAACAAAGCCAAATAAGTCTTAAACAAATAAAATGAGGGGCGTGGTGGCTGAGCTTCCAGCTGGCTGCATCCCTTCCAGCTCCTGCTATTCCTACAGAAAAATTAGAGCTCTGCTTCCAGAAAATACAGCCAAGTTTGGAACAAATACCAGTGCCAGGTATGGGAAGGGCCAGAGCAAAGAAAGGTACTAAAAATCATCCTAATAGACCTCCCAAAAAAAGTAATATTGACCTTGAACACTCAGATGTTTCAGACCTAGAGGCGTCTCCATTAGAGGAAATGACAGCAGGTGGGAATAACCCTGACCAAAGCGAACAGCCTGTGTTATTGCATGCCTTAACAGAGATAAGGAACAAAATCAAGAATGATTTAAAGTCTCTGAGTGGAGAGGTTGGACAGTTAAAAATGAATTTGGGCTACTCAAACAAACAATTGAGCCTATAAATAAGAAATTAAATGAGCTCACTGCAGCGCTGAAAACAACAGAGAGGAAAACTGAATCAGCATTTCACTCTGCAAAAAGTATGCAGAGGACATTAAAGAATTTAAGCAATTTGAGATCTGGGCCAAGAATAAGACCATACTCCAGGAAATAAAACTGAGAAAAAAGAAAGCTAAACTCTGTGGAGTATCTGTAAACTTTGGTGAAAAAGAAAATATCACTGCAGCTGTAAACAAATGGCTGACTCAGATTCTTCTACAAGCAGGAGAAGCAGTGACTTCTGAAGGGATCATCAGCTCTGCCTTCTGGCTAAATATCCCCAAAAAGGCTCCTGAAAATGCTTCCCTTCATATTATTGTTGAATTTAAACAGGTCCAGACGAAGAATAAACTTTTTGCAATTGCAAGAGATAAGCAGGAACTGAGCCTGGAGGTCACGATTGTGTATTTGTTTCCTGACATTCCAGCTGAGGCAATCATCACAAGAAAACATCTTAAGGAAATAGCAAAAATTCTCAGAGATGAAGGAATTCAGTACAGATGGTTGCTGCTGGGACATCTCATGGTTAATTTGGAAAATAAAATGTTCACTGCATAAAATGAAATTACAGGGAAAAATTTAGTAGAGGCAGTAACCAAATTAAGGAATGGAAGTGTTCGAACTGTGATATTATATTCTGAAGCAGAGAGGTAGAATGTAATCCATAAAGCAAGTTAGAGTTAATATGATAGTATGTTAGTATATAGAGTAAGTTAGAGTTAGTAGATAGGACAAGTGGGAATAATAATAATGGAAAATAGACAAATATGAATGGAATAGTTAAAGCCAATGGCATAGCAAGGAGGGAAGGGTGTGCCCCCCCAAGACCTCCAATAAGGAGGTCTTCCTCTGCAATACCCAGTTTCAGAGGCAACCCTGTTCAACTTTCCTTTATAGGTATGGAAGAAGATAGATTGTAAGTATAAAATAAAGATGCATGAAGGGAACCCAGCAAAAGAAGAAAAGAAGTCTTGAATAACTTAAAGAAGAATGTAACGTATAAGAGAAATATCAAGGGGGTTGGAGCAGTGCGGGAAGCCTTGTTTGGGGGGGAGAGGGAGAAAGAAAAATGGATATGTATTGGTTTGTTTAAATTGTATGAACATGTGATATATCCAATAATAAATTGTTTTTTTTAAAAAAAAAAACTTAAAGAAGAATGTAACAATGTTTAGATCATGACCTAGAGGAAGTTGTGCAGCGGTTTGGGCAAGCGGGTAAAGAAAGGGAATAAGATAACGAGGACAGAGAATACTTATATGCTTTCAAAGTTTAATTTGATTCTCAGAAATAGGAGAATATGAAAAATGAAGTGTTAAGATGTGCATAAAAATATTTGGATATAATGATATATATACACTTAATAAAATATCAATTCCAAAAAACAAATAACATGAAAATGATGTATGATTGCTGTGAGAGTGTGCACAGGGAGAAGACAGCAAGACTATTGATCATCGTAGGAAAATAGACTAAAATAATCAGGTAGTAAATGTTGTCAGTGAATCTACATTGTGATGCTTAAAAGCTGCAAAGGTTTTTGTTGTTGTTTTTTTAAAGAAAATGTTACCTATCATTATTAGGATACTGACTCAAATTAATAGAACGACATAAAATGTCATTCGCTTTAGTCTTCCCTTTAGTCTTTAACAAATCCGTTAGAGACAATGCCACTTGGGCAAAGTTTGGGATGAAGGCTCTATAAAAATTGGAAAATCCTAAGAAACTGCAGCTGCTGCCGTGTCTTTGGAGTTTCCCACCCAGTACATCTTGAACCTTTTTAGGATCCATTCCCAGCCTCTGCTGAGTTATGCGGTACCCCAGGAAATCTATCTCAGTTGTGTGGAACTCGCATTTGGACAGTTTGGCATAGAGGTGATTGTCATACAAGGCCATCAGCACCTCGCGTACTAACTTCACGTGCGAATCCATATCTCATATGTACATGAGCACGTCATCCAAGAACACCACTACCCCTTTGAACAAATGCTTGCAAAGCACCTTGTTTATGAGGTTCATAAAGATGCCGGGAGTGCCAGCCAACCCAAATGGCATCACTAGGTATTCGAATTGCCCTAGCAACACGCTGAACGTGGTCTTACGTTCATGCCCCTCCCTAATGTGCACCCTGAAGTAAGCATCCCGCAGGTCCAGTTTGATGAAAAACCACCCCTTTGCAGCCTTAGTTAACAAGTCCTTAATCAAGGGGAGGGGGTAGGCATTTGACATGGAGACAGCATTTAACTCACAGTTATGTGTGCACAGTCTCAAACCCATGTCTTTCTTTTTCCTGAACAAAACAGGGGCGGCAAATGACAACTTGGCAGGGCGGATAAAACCTCTTTCCATGTTTTTGTCAATGAACCTCCTAAGCTCCTCCCGCTTGGAGGGATTCATGGCATACAGTTTCCTTTTCAGCAACTTGTGACCTGGGAGAATTTCTATAGTACAGTTTTTCTATGGGATGGTAGCTCATCTGCCTCTTTCTCCTCAAAGACCTTCCTTAGGTCATGATACTCAGAGGGTATGGCATTCAGCTCTTCTTGTGCCAGGCATACACGCTCTGGCATGGGGGTTGGTTCTGTTCCCCATTTAGTGTACCACTAGTGTGCCTTACACCAGGGGTCTAAGAAAGTCAAACAGTCTTTGCTCCACTGCACGTATGGGTCATGCACTCCCAATCAGGGTTTCCCCAACACCATCGGGAACTGAGCCATGGGGTGCACTATAAAGTCTCACAGTTCCCAATGCTCTTCCACCCCAATGGGCAATTCTACAGTCCGGTACTGGCACAACTGCATGGTGGTTCCATCCATCTGGGAGAACATCACCGGCTCACCCAATTTCATTACTGCTGCCCCGAGTCCGGTTACTAATGAGGGGCTGATGAGATCATGGGAGCACCCTGAGTCTATGAGGGCACGCACTCGAATAGAGGTGCTGGCCTCGGGGTTTAATACAGTCATGGTAGCAAAAAACAAGGAAGAACTATTTCTTACCGAGTCTTGCGCTGATGTTTGGCAGACCTGCTGGCTGGCGCCTTTCACAGCAGGTCCCTGTCGTTTTCCTGCACCTGAGGCTCATCCCCATTGCTGGAGGAGGGGGTGCTGGAGGACATGAACTCGGCGGCTTGCAATGCCCAGGGTGACTTTGACCACTTCTTGGGCATCTTTCTCTTCTTGCTTCATCCATTTCCCACTCGCCACTCACCCTGCAAACTCACCTCCTCATTACAACTCCAGGTGCACTCCGTTGCGAAGTGCCCCGGCTTTCTGCACCTGAGGCAGAATCCCTTCTTGAGTCGGTGTTCCTGGTCATCTCCTCCTGGAACCCATGGCTTCCAGCCTCGTGCTCCACGCTGTGCAATGGCTTCCCAAGTAGGAGCCTTCTGGTGATATAGCTTCACCAAATTATAGCAGTTCTCAGCCTCGCACGCCACCTGGATCCACCCTGCTAGGGTCATTGGGTTATCTTGGGCTAGGGACCTCTCCAGGATGATGGCATTCAGTTCTGCTCAGTAGAATTCGATTAGTACTTCTTCCAGCCAACCTAGCAGCTTGGTGGCCATTGCTTTGAACTTGTCCAAGTATTCTTGCACCAATCTGGTCCCTTGGTGGATCCCACACAAGTGGGTGCAAACTTTCTCGAGTTCAAGTGGGTCTTCGAACTGTTGATGAAGGATTTGCATGAAATCATTCATGTTCTTCAGCTCCGGGGCAGCCACATTATACAGTCCCACAAACCAATCACCTGCCCTATCATGGAACCGGGATCCCACATAATCCACTTGCTGCTTGTCTGTGTTGAAGGTATGGCCCCATTCGTGCAGCATTTTTCTCACCTGAATGGTGAAAAAGGACAACTTGGCTGGGGTCCCATCAAAGGTAGCTTCTAGCGCATCATGAGGTCACTTGCACTCCTTGGCCCCACAGTGGGGTGCTGGATGAGGGACTTCCTCCTCTTCCTCCTCAGTCACCTCTTCTTCTTCAGGTGAGGATTCAGCCACATCCTTTTCCAATAATGTTTTCATTGTCCTCAACAAGTTGATGATCAGGAAACAGTAGCTGTCCTTCAGCTCCTTCATGTTGGCACGGAGGGTGGCTAGGGTCTTGTTGGAGGAGGATTCCTCATCCCACTACTCCCATGTAAGTCCCAGCTCTGGGTCATTTTGGAAGGCTCAAGATGCATGCCTGCGCTCCCTCTTGCTACCTCCTCTTGCTCCTCATAGCCCCGGGGTGCCGCTTAGCCAAGCAGGATCATCCCAGTGCTCAGAGCCTTGGAACAGCACTTGCTTCTTCGGCTTGGTTCCTCCAGACTTGTGCATTTTCTTTTTGGCATCAGGTTCGGGCACTTCAGTTCCTGAACTGCCGCTGGCACCATTACCATCATCTCTGTCTCCGTTCCCCATAGTGGTGGTAGAGGACTGGATCGAAGAAATGTGAGTCTGAACAGTCAGGCCCTTGAGTTAATCCAGTCTCAGTCTCTTTTATGAAAACTTTATTAGAAACAGAGATTTAGATGTGCACAAGAGAGATCTCTTGTTCAGATTAAAGAACAGATCAAGGGTTATGTATTGTATAGGCAATAGGTCAGTATCCCATAATGCAATGGTTATGCAGTGGGTATTCACTCTCTCAGCCTCTTTCACTCCCCCCTTCATACTACCCAGCACTACAAAAGTTTATTATCCAGCAACAGAAGTTTCTCAAAGGATGAGAGGCTCCTGATGGCCAGTCATCTTGGGGTCCGTCCTCATGGGAAAGTTGTTAGAAGCAAAACTAACCTAATTGCCTCAACACATACACACAGATATATGACATTCACACCTACTCCTCCCATCCCTTGGAATTCCTGGCAGAGAGGGCTAGAAAGGGATGAAACCAAATGGTTGTAATGGCCTAAAAGTGAAAGTAAGCTACAAAGACAAAAACAAATGAAAACATTAGTCAACATGACAATCAACAGAGCTGATTCTGACAATAATGGAGAGAAAGTTCTCCTAATTAAACAAAGCATTTGCTGTGTAAGATACAAATCAATGGAAAAGTTTCATTAGTCCTGTGTGCTTTCAAATTTGACTACTTTTCATAAGTTTATAACACTCTGCAGTGACCAATATTAGCAATCTGTAATAAAGATGACACTTTTAAAACAAAAATAATGCTGCACAAATATCACTATGCAAAATATTGTGGTTAAAATTTCCATTTCCTTAGAATTGCAGCAAATAACACAGGATCTATTGTTCCAGTTCTCCAAGGCCAAAGGCTTCTAAACTTTACAGCAGTATGGGAAGCTGATTTAGTAGTCCTACTATGGAACTTAAAGTATACTGTACCCTTTGCTGTGAGTATTTAGTTCTTTTTGATAACTATTTTCTATGGAATTGTTAAATAAGAGCCTTACTTCATGAATGCCAGCTTTTTAACAAGACTGTATTATAATGGCTCCCTGACCTGGATGGCCCAGGCTAGCTCAACCTCATCAGCTCTCAGCTCTATTTCTCAAGGCCAGTTTTAAAAGATTTCTACTTCTCCTTCTGCCAGTAAATCTTCTGTTAAGAGCTAGAATCAACAGCACATTCAGAGAAGAAATATGGCAACATCAGAGACAGATTGTGGAACAGAGGGTGAGTTGGATACATCAGACCAGAATATGAGAGCAAAAAAATCCCAATGGAGAAGGTATGTTAAACATGCTATTGACACAGTGAAGGCAGAAATATTGACTGGTATGGCCAACCTGCTTAACTCTAAATTAAATCAATCAATACAAACAACCGTGATATTCTTACTAAGAACTTATTTTATGTACATTTCTATGCAATTCACTTCTATTACTTGAACCCTATAAAGATTTTTAAAATTAATAGATACCAAAGAATTTTACAGTGCATATCTATATATCTAATTCCCAAGTGGCCCCCTGTGTGTGGATATCTAAATCCGCACATCGGGGGCACCTGGGGGGCAGGGAGATTTTCCTGCACACGTGGGGCACTGGGGAGGGAGAGTGAAGCTTGGCAGGCCAGCCGGCCAGCCTCCCCACCAGCCGCCACCGCCGCACTGCTGCTTGGGAGGGAGGGGAGGCTTGGCGGGCTGGCCGGCCTCGGAGCGTGGTGTGGTTCGCTGAGGTCTGCACCACCTTCATTCATTTGTCATGGCCGAGGGGGCGGCTCTCCCCCCCACCTCCCCCCACTCACCCCCGACCACCTTCTGGACTGCAAAAGATCGTCCCCTACCACCACCCCTGCAGGGGGCTTTTTATAACACTCAATTGTAGACTGGTGTGTGGGGGGGTGGCGGCTCCCCAGGCTGATTCTGGACTCCGAGCGAATTCACCATCAAATATTCGCGGCGCTGTTGAGGGCGGTGATGGACTTTTAAACAATCTGCCCCTCTCTTGGAGACGGACCCACACAGCTGACGGGAACGAACCCCTCCATGCCCAAAAGACTACTGCTGCTGGGAAGGGGGAAACTTGGTGGCCAGCCTCGCCACCGCCACCCCCGCTGCTGCTGCTTGGGAAGGAGGGAGGGGAAGCTTGGCAGGCCGGCCAGCCTTGCCGCCCCCCCGCTGTTGCTGGGGAGGGGGAATCTCGGTGGTCCGGCTGGCCTCACCGCTGCCGCCGCCACTGCTGGGGGAGGGAGGGGGAAGCTTGGTGGCCGGAATACTCCCTCCCCCCGTGAATATCGTGGGTCCCGCCTCTTGTAATTCCTCTATGATGAATAAAGTGCTTAGGTCGAATAACTGTCCATATAGTCCCTCTGAACTTCTGTCATTTTTTTTTTCATCCATTCTGAGTTCTATGTGGCAATCCTTCTTGTTCTTTTTGTTTTCCAGAGGTTTACCATCTCTCCTTATATATATTTGCATTTTCATCTGGCAACATTCTATGCACTCTAAAATCAGTTGACTCTGTGATGTGTCAATCACAAGGTGTCTCTATCCACTGGCAGTGTTGCCTGAGTTCTCTCCCACCCACTGCAGCCTTGGCCACTCTTCTCTGATTGGGCCAACGTTTCAAGGTCATTTGCATATGGAAGCTGATTGGACTTCACTCTATTCCACACCTCAAACTACCCCCCCTCGCAAGACAGTTGGGACTGTCAGTCACATATGCGACCTGGCATATTCTGAGGTAAAATATGTCCTCACTCACAACACATCACTTCTCCTGCAAAAGAAACAAACCCAATAACACAAACATGCCACACCACAAAAAAGACAGGCCATACCACAAGCAGAATACCACAAGGCAAAAAATGATAGGAAAAGGTGCCAGCAGTTCCCCCATTACTGTCACAAATATGTACCTGAGAGCACTTCAGAGGATGGTGTGCAGGTCCCAGGTTCATGTTATAAAAGCTGCCGGGGGGATTATGAACCATTCACTGACTTTCTACCTTGACATACCTCACAGGGTTGTTGTGCAGATCATACGGGGGAAAGGAGAATGATGTCAGTTGCTTTGGTTCTACTGCAGGGAAAGACTGCCCTTTCCCTAGGCAGAGGCTGCCGGGGGGGGGGGAGGAGATGTAAACCTGCCAACAGACAGGCAGATAAAGATAGGCTGATGGTTGCCTGGAAAGGACATAGGGTTGCCAGCTCCAGGTTGGAAACTTCCAGGATATTTTAGGGGTGAAGCTTGCTGAGGGTAGGGTCTGAGGAGGAGGAAGAGGGGGACATCAGACAGATACAATGCCTCCAAACAACCCATTTCTTTCTGGAATACCATTGTTGCCAATCTCCAGGTGACAGCTGGAGAGCTCTTAAAGCTCTGGTGCTAATTCAAAGTGCTGGGGATGTGTTGCATTCTGGCAGGGGATGCTGTGAGTGTAGAAAATGAATTATCGACTGAGTAGTGTTTTGGAAAATCTTTAGGAACTGTTTGGTCCATTTACCATGAGGCACCCATCCAGAGCCTCTGGCATTTTCTCACTCTGCTGGCATCAAAACCAGTTTAAGGTAAAACAGAGATATGGAGACTTTTCCATCCTCCTTTGCATCAATCTGTCTTTGTTGGCAACCCTAGGCTTGCCAGCACTCTCAGGGTGACTTCATGCGTCCTGACTGGCATTACTTCACTAGCCCTGGCTGCTTGCTGCTGTTCAGCAAGAGCCTCCGTCTGGAAGTTGCCTGGGTGATTTTGGACAAGTCCCAGACTTTCTGGCTAACCTACCTTGCAGGGTTGCTGTACAGATCACAAAGCGGAAGAGGAAAATGAAGTAAGCTGCTTTGGTCCCCACTAATGAGAAAGACAGAACTTTGCCTAGGAAGAGGCTGCTGAGAGGGGAGGAGATAAAGTTGTCAACTTTAGGTATGGAAATTCCTGGAGATTTCAGGGGTGGAGCCTGGAGAGGGTGAGGTTTGAGGAGGGGTGGGACCTCAGTCAATGCCATAGACTCCACCCTCCAAACCAGCCATTTACTCTTGGGGAACCATTTTGCCAATCTCCAGGGGAGGGCTGGAGATCACTCAGAATTACAACTGCTCTTCAGATGATAGAGATCAGTTCCCCTGGAGAAAACGGTAAGCTCTGTGTCATTATACCCTGCTGAGGACACCACAGCGAATTGACACTGAGTGCCCAAAGCCAGGGCACCCACCCAGAGCCTCTTTCTAGAGTCCATTGTATTTATTTCGACAATGGGCCTTATTTCTAATTATTTATAAAATTACTAGGAAGGACTTATCAAATATAGGACTTCCCTCCCCCATCCTGGAATGTGAAGACTAAGGAAACTGACATCCCTTGCTGGATAGTGGTAGGTAGGTCATCTCCACCTCAGATTACGGAGGGTTGGCTTTTGTTTCCCCCCCCTTGCCCTGTATTAATTGCCTCTTGCTACATCAAAGCAGTGTGAGAGGACATTTAACAATGTCACCTGAGTAGTTGTTCTCTGTATTATGTTTGTTTTGTTTTTTGGTGTGTTTTTCCTTTTCTTCTGTGCTTTGTCTGGCTGATAGGGCTGAATAAGAGTTTTGATCTTGATATCCATGTCTAATTATATAGGATATAATAATATTAATTTATCGGCAACATCCTTGAATGTTATGGCATAAAAAGGGCCAGAATTGGAGCATACATTCAATAATTACATAAGTGTAAGCAAACAGATGCTTTGCTCCAGGTGCTGGTTGGGTAAATAAATATGCGACACTTGGGTTTACAAGAAGGTGGGGGGTGCAATTTTAGTGCATTCAAAGATTGATTTTAAACAGAAACATTTGAGAGACCTGTGGGTAGATTTATTTTTGTGGAAGGTACACTTAGAGCTTCCCAAGTAGTTACCCTTGCATCACTATATTTCCCTCAAAAAAGGCCAATTAGATTTTGCTCACAAGATTTTTAGGAAATTGGAAAGATTATTCTCCTCTATAAAAATTATAGGGGGGTACATAAATGTTAATTTGCAAGGAATATCCCCAGTGTTATTTCATAATTGTCATGGGATTAATAAAAAAAAATGAGTGTACTCCAGCACTCCATAAGGTTTACAGTCTTCTCAAGATAATTAAGTTATGGTTTATGTGAACTGTGAGCAGAATTACATCTAATACCTCTCATTCTTTTCATCCCCCAGTTTATGGTATTTTTTCAAGACTCGATGAGATTCTTGTATCTAAGTAGGCTTTACACTGGATTAATAAAATGTCAATTGGATTGATAAAAATCACAGATTATGCCCAGCAGTTATTGATATGAGACAGACTAGTCTAAAACAAACTTAGTAATTTAACCCAGTTTTATTGACAGAGGACAATTGCAAACAGAATCTTAAAATAATAATGGAAAGGTACTTCCAAGAGAATTCAGATATTTCAATCTCACCCACTCTTTGTTGGGAAGCAATGAAAGCAGTGGTAAGGGGATCCTGTATTCAGAATTCATCAATACTAAAAAAAATACAAAGGAAACAAATTAATGGTATGAAAGCTGAAATTTTGTAGTTTAACAGAAATATATAAAAGATTGGGGTCCCCTTTAAATAAAACAATTTTAAAGCAAAAAACAGAGGAGTTAAATTTATTTCATATTAATAGAAAAACATTGAAATTCTAAACAAAGGTATTATGACTTTTTAAGGGAAGTATTCCAAACTATTAGTAAACAAAATCAAGATAGTCCAGCAAAAGAAATTGATCATGGCTGTTAAAAATTCAAAGGGGAAAATTGTTAATAAACCAAAAGATATTTTGGATTCCTTTGTGGAGTTATAATAATCTCTATGGAGGAAATTAGATTCAATCTTTAGTGATTAATGAATATTGTCTCTTGGTGGATATTCTCCTGCTGGACCCTAGGTTTAGGGATTTTTTAAATATGAATATAACCTTAGAAGAGATTCATGCAGCAGTTAACTCATTAAAAATGGACTCTGGCCCTGACCTGGAGAGCCCAGGCAAGCCTGATCTCATCAGAACTCAGAAGCTAAGCAGAATCGACTCTGGCAAGTAATTGGATGGGAGACCTTCTTGGAATACTAGCAGTCAGGAGGTGGGGGCAGGCTTTAGTCAGTCATCTCTCTGAATATCCTCCAGGCCCCCAGTAGGAGTCAGTCACCAGAGGTCACCATGACTTCCAGGTGCACACACATTCACACAAGTGTACACACACATGAACATATGAAAAATACAAAAAAAGGGGCTCTGCACCTGGTATAGATGGGTTCACATCAGAGTTTTGGAAGCATTATAAAGATATTTTGCCCATCCCCAACTTCTTCCTCTATTTAATGAGATCATGGAGGGATCTCCATTGCCTCCTTCTTCATTGGAAGCTAAATTAGTTTTATACTTAAATCAAATAAAGATCCCACATCTAGGGAATCTTATTGTCCAATTTTATTAATGATTACAGATGATAAAATTTTTACTAAAATATTAGTTTTCTGATTGAGAGCTTCAGATTGGTAGCCATTCTGGTCAGAAGCAGCAGAACAAAGTTTGAGTCAAGTGGCACATTTGATACCAACAAAGTTTTATTCAAAGTGTAAACTGTCTTAGATTGAGAGTTTATATTCCAACATTAATAAGTCCAGATCAATATGGAGTTATTCCTAAACATTTCATTGTGGACAGAGTTAGGAAGGTTGTGGGTCTTCTGTTTCACTTCAAAGAGGGGGGGAGAGAATTAACATTAATAGCTCTGGATCTTTATAAAGCCTTTGATTCAGTTAATTAGGATTATTTTTTTAAGTATTACATTTTTACGAATTTTGAAATAAATTTAATAATGCCATTTCAGCTATTTATTTGCCATATACTGCTATCATAACAGTAAATAATTGTGTTTTCAGCTTAATAAATATTAACTGAGGTACCAAACAAGGATGCCCACTCTCCCTTCTGCTTTTCATCTTAGCTTTTGAGCCTTTAGCTAGTAAATTAAGATCTAATCAAGATATTAGAGGACCAGTGCCCCCGTATTACCTTCTCAGTAGTGAAGTATATCTTGATTGTTATGAGGATTAGGGAATATAATGTTAAAATTCTGGAGCAATAATTGTATTTTGTATATTAAAATTGTGGTTCTTGATATGCTTTCAATCTATGTCAATAAAAGTCCTGAAATGAACTGATATTAGAGGAATTACATGTGGAGAAAAAGAACATCTGTTAACAATATATGTGGATGATACGTTGTTATCTCATAAATTTGACAGAAGCTATACAAACTTTAAAGAAAAAACTTTAAAAATGCAATCAAATTTCTGGCCTCAGTGTAAACTTTATAAAGTCTAATATGCTATGTTGTAATATTTCCCCTACAATTCAATTTAAAGGCTCTCATACTTTAACTATACCATTAGTACATACATGTTTTAGAAACATTGGCATATCCATCCCAAAAAACCTAAATGAAATGTATCAATATAACTACAATGTGGAGGCAGATAAAAATGGATTTGATTAGATGGGCAAAACAGAAAACAACTGTGCCTACTCCAGTTGCAATGATTAAAATGTCTGTTCTTCCAAAAATATCTTTTCTGTGTTACCTCTTCATATCTCAGATTTCTGAAGGATTGGCAATTAAAATTAGATTGATGTATTTTTAACTCTAAAAAGCCAAGAACTCCTAAGGTATCATTCTATTTGAGAAGGAGTGTGGGTTATTCCAAATATCTCCCTTTATTATGATGCATATCAGTTAAGACATTTAATCTCCTGTTTGTCCTTCTCCAAGGAAATAGACTGGCTAGAGTTAGAGAGATTTAATTTCAAAGAGATGGGCAGGGATTTCACTTATTATATGATAATACTTTTAAAAAAATTAAAGCTGAACTTGCTTTCAATCCTTCATGGCCCTATTTTGTATGGAGGAAATGGAAAAGGGTATTATTCTCAGGGGTTTCTCCATTGACCTCCATTCTGTATCATTCAGAATTTGTTCCAGCAAAAAAAATGGTTCCAGGTGCAGAGATTATTTTCTTAATCAAATAACATTAATGAATACAAATATTAAATAATAGTAGTCAACTCTGGATTGAAGGAAGGATTCCTGAAGGGATTAAATGGCTGCTGAAAAATCAAATTTTAAGTTTTGTCCAAGAGAAAGAAATTAAAGATCAAATAAACAGACCATTAATTGAATCTGAAGAATTAATTCAAAATATAGATAAGGAAGAGGGGAAATTAATTACTAAAATATATATTATTAAATCAGGGAAAAATTATAGTGCAGATTATTAAAAAGAACTGCAAAATAGAACTGAGCAAATATTTCAATGCTTTCCTTTCAGATTAATCCCAAGAGGTTTACAAGAGCATGTGTTAAAGATGTCTCAAAGGTGGTATCTCACTCCAGTTAGTCTAGCCCAGTTAATGAAAATAGTAAAAATTGCTGAAGAGCTTGTGCTGAACTAGGCATGTCTATTCATATGTGGTGGTCTTGTCCAGTTATAGATAGTATCCCTTCTTATATTGGACATGAGATTATCAAATGGTTTTGTTTTGTTTTGTTGTTGGCATTTGTTGTGTGTGTGTGTGTAAATAAAATATATGAAAATTAAATATATATATAATACTTGAAAACCATAATTAATTTCACTTTCATTTAATTGCTTTCCTATACACATCAAAGCTTCTGGATCAGAGCCACTGTCTACAGAAAACCATTGATACTCTGATGTTATATTTGTTGTTCAGTTGCATGGTTGAGTCCGAGTATTCATGACCCCATGGACCACATCATGCCAGGCCTTCCTGTCTTCCACTGTCCTCCAGAGTTTGCTAAATTTCATGTCCATTGTATCACTAACACTGTCCAACCATCTCATCCTTTGCCATCCCCTTCTTCTTTTACCTTCCAATCATTCCCAGCATCCGGGTCTTCTCCAATGAACACTCCCTTCTCATTTGGTGAACAAAGTATTTGAGCTTCAGCTTCGATATCTGGCCTTCCAGGGAACAGTCCTTTAGGATTGACTGATTTGATCTCCTTGCAGTCCAAGGGACTCTCAGGAGTTTTCTCCAGCACCATAATTCAAAAGCATCTATTCTTCAGCGCTCGGTCTTCCTTACAGTCCAACTCTCACAGCCATACATTACTACTGGGAATACCATCGCTTTGACAATACGGACTTTTGTTGGTAGGGATGTGCATTCGGTTTGTCCGAACCAAATGCACTCCCGAAAGTGGCCCATTGTCAGGTTCAACAGCCCCCACCACCACCTGCAGGCAGGGATATTTCCATCGGCTGGGAACACAAGTCTTTGCCTCTGTCAAGGTCAAATAGATAGCAGTTGCCGGCAGGGAGTTCTCCCACGGTTACAGCAAAGCACAGCTACACGCATGCATGTAGGTTAAACAAGACATAATACAGAATACATGGCAGCTATCTGACATCCTGCCCCCTATGATAACATCATACAATTTCAACAAAGGTGAAGAGGTCCTCCCAGTTTGCCCGGGAGACGATGGTGAAAGTAATGTAGTAACTTACTTGCATTGATATCTGATGCCTTCACCCATTCTCTGTGCTGTGGACCAAAATGCACCCACTCTACCAGGTAATACAGTTGACCACGTTTAAGCTTAGAGTCAAGAATACCTGAAATCTCATAGTGTTCTTCACCATCCACCATGAGAAGGGGTGGGACTGGAATCTCAGGATGCCATCTGTTGGGTGGTTGACTGGGCTTTAGCAGGCTGAAATGGAATATTGGATGAACATGTTTAAGACTTTGGGGCAATTCCAACTCTACAGTCACCTTATTGATCAGTCTACAAATTTTAAATGGACCTATATATTTCCATGCTAACTTCCGTGAAGGTTGCAGAAGGTTCAGATTCTTGGTCGAGACATACACAAACTCTCCAGGCTGCAGATCCCAACCCTCCACCCTCTTTCTGTCAGCTTGGGCTTTATACGCCACCTTGGGAGCATCGAGTGCCTCGCATATACGTGGCCATGAGTCTTTTAGTTTAGCACACCAGTCAGCCGCTTCCCCCACCGTCCCCGGAGTAGAGCTAAGGAAGGGCAATGGGGGCTGTCATACCCCAAAGCGGCTTTAAAAGGGGAGACCCCCGTCGAGGCATGACACGTGTTATTGTTTCAGAATTCTGCTAAAGGAAGGAGTTCTGTCCAGTCATCTTGTTGGAAATTAGTAAAACAGCGGAGATATTGCTCCAGGATTTGATTCACCCGTTCAGTCTGCCCATCCGTCTCTGGGTGATAGGCACTACTGAGAGCCCTCTCTATTCCCATGAGAGTCATCAGTTCTCCCCAAAATTTAGAAACAAATTGCATCCTGCGGTCCGAAATTATTTTGACCGGCAACATGTTCAATCACACCACCTGATGTAGAAATGCTTTTGCTAAGGAGCAGGTGGTGGGCAACCCCAGGAAAGGGACAAAATGCACTTGTTTGGAGAACAAGTCCACCCCCCCCCCCCAAATCACAGTCATCTGTTTGCTTGGGGGTAGGTCTGTAATGAAATCCATGGATATGACTTCCCAGGGTCTCCGGGGTGTAGGCAACAGTTGTAACAGGCCTGGGGGCTTCCCTGCTCTCGGTTTGCACATGATACATGTTTGACAAGATTATACATAAGCCGAGAGATCCTTACGCATCTGCTGCCACCAGAAACGTCATTGCAGCAGATGCAATGATTTCACGAAACCAAAGTGACCCACCAGCTTGGAACCGTGGATGGCGTGTAACACTTCCCCCCTCAAAGAGGCTGGGATGAACAGTCTCTTGCCCTTATACCAACATCCATTTTTGTGGCATTCCAAGGTCCCCAACATTTTTAGTTCAGCCTTCTCTGCATCTGTGATGGCGGCCACAAATTTTCCCTCCCAAGGGCCAGTAACAGGCAGTTTGGGTGGCTGCTGGGACCCATGAGGGTGAGTCACTACTGCCCTGCTCAATTGGGAAGGAGTAAAGAAGGAATCACGGACCTCCAACCTCTTACTTTCATGTTGGGGGAGGCGGGAAAGTGCATCAGCTAAGGAGTTCGACTTGCCGGGGAAGTGGTGTAATGTAAATTGGAATTTTGAGAAGAATTCTGCCCACTAAAATTGTTTGGCGTTTAGATTCTGGGGAGTTCGGAGGACCTCGAGGTTTTTGTGATCTGTCCATGCCTCAAAGGGAACCCGAGCCCCCTCTAACCAGTGTCTCCAGGTGGCCAGGGCCAAGTGGATGGCCCCTGGTTCTTTATCCCACACGGGCCAATTTCATTCAATATCATTAAATTTGTGGGAGATGTAGGCTAAGAGATGGAGTTGACCATCTGTCACTTCCTGTAAGATCGGCCTCCCCCCCCATAGCGGTATCCGAGGAGTCGACCTAGACCATGATTTTTTTTGTTTCATCGGGATGGGCCAGCACTGGTTCCGTGGTAAACAGAGCCTTTAGTCGCTCAAACACCTCCTGACACTTGGGGGTCCATTCTAACCTGCCCCCAGGTTTAGTTGCTTCTGCCCCCTTCCCTTTGGTTTTCAGTAGGTCGGTCAGGGGTAGACTCACTTGGGCAAAGTGGGGTAAGAAGTGGCAGTAAAAATTGGAGAAACCGAGAAAACTCTGGAGTTACTTACAAGTTTTTGGGGTTTTCCTAGTCCAGTACATCCTGCACTTTCTTGGGGTCCATTTCAATCCCCTTCTGGGAAATCTGATACCCCAGGAAATCAATGCACATTTGGTGAAACTTGCATTTGGAGAGTTTGACAAAGAGTTTATGTTTGAGTAACGTTTGGAGTACCTCCCTTACCAACTGGATGTGGGACTCCACATTGGGGGAATACAGCAAGGTATCATCCAAGTAAACGACCACCCCCTTAAAAAGATGCTTGTGTAAAACTTCATTTATCAAGTTCATGAATACTCCCAGAGATCCCTGGAGACCAAATGGCATCACCCAATATTCGACCTGTCCTAAGGGAGTATTGAACGCAGTCTTGTATTCATCCCCCTGCCTGATGCGCACGCGAAAGTAAGCATCCTGCAAATCAAGTTTGGGGAAGACCTTCCCTTTGGCTACCTCTGCCAGGAGGTCTTTAATCAATGGCATGGGGTATGCATTGGTTGAAGAGACCACATTCAACCCTCAGTAGTCCATGCACAAGCGGAGCCCCCCGTCTTTCTTTTTATAGAAGAGAACAGGAGCAGCAAATGGGGAGGATGTCAGTCTAATAAATCCTCTAGCCAAGTTTTTATCAATAAACTTCCGCAGCATCATCTTTTAGGACTTTGAATAGCTCAGCTGGGATACCATCATCTCTGCTAGCTTTTTTGTTAGTAATGCTTTCTAAGGCCCATTTGACTTCACACTCCAGGATATCTGGCTCAAGGTCAGTGATCATACTGTCGTGGTTAAGTATATTGAGATCCTCCTCGTATAGTTCTTTTTTGTATTCTCGCCATCTCTTCCTAATCTCTTCTGCTTCTGTTAGGTCCCTACTGTTTTTGTTGCTGCTCCTTGGAGACAGGGGATCCTTAGGAACAGCATGAGAGGCAAACTGGATGTGTGTAAGAGCAAGAGGAAATTGGTAGAAATTACCCCTCCCCCTTCTGGTAGCAGAAAATTTATTCTGGACCCATCCTTCTGACACTGACCAGGACACAGTTAACAGCAGCATGTGGGTTATTCAGAGTAATATATAGTTGGGTGTTATCATTTACTGTATTAATAACCTCCTACTCTAAAACAGTGGATGGTCTTATGAAGGGGCCTTACTTAGATATTAAATAACATTGGAGACAATAAAGAGCTTTGTGGCAACCCACATGTTAGCTCCCAAGGGGATGAAAATATTTCCTTGTTGTCTTATCATTTTAGAAACACAGAAACATAGTGATGGAAGGGACCCCAAGGGCCATCCAGTCCAACCCCTGTATTGTGCAGGTAATCCACAATCACTTCCTTCCCCCTGCTCCCCCCATGTCCCTTGCTCCATGCCCAGAGGTGGCTCTCTTTTAGCTGCTCTCTTTTTTAAAAAGAGATTCTGTAAGTCTACTGGCTGTCTCATATGTTGTTATAATATTATTATAATCATATTATTTTAGGCCACTGTATTTGTTAATTTATTTAATTTCATTTTCGATGATGTTCTATACTGGTTTTAATTCATAATTATTTTTATTGTTTTAAATCAATTTAAAGCCGGAGAGCCTTTTAGGCTGGAAAAGAGAAAAACATCACATAGATTGCAATATTAAATTTTTTGATAATATAAGAATGTTACCTTTTTTAACTTTCAGCATGCTAAGCACACAGTGCAATCCTAAAGATTTATACCCTTTTAAATCCATCAAAATCAACTCTGCTTAAGATTGCACTGTACAAATAGAGACAAAATAAATAAAGAAATATCATGTTTAATTGAATTGTAATAAAGATTCCAATCCCACTTTAATTTGCTTAAACCATATACAAATTTTAATTTATTTTGAACATCTGTTAGTATTAAAGGAAATATACTGTTCATAACCTACCTCACAGGATGAGAACTTTATGGATGTTTAAATTAGATTCTCCCTTTTAACTTTAGTAAACGATTCTCTAGAAACAATACTGTTCAGACTATAAGAGAAGAAAAATGTTTTATTATCTATATGGAGATAAATTAAACAATGAAATGGTGAATTATTTTCAAGTTGTTCAACATCTCACAAAGCTATGGAAAATGTTTTTTTCTTTTCTTTTTTTAAAAAAAAATATTAAAGAATACCTCCCAAAACTACGGCTAATATCCTAATTACAGTTGAAGCATTAATTCTGAATGAATCAGAAGTCCATCCATCAGTGGCTATTAGCCACAAGGTATAGATAGGAACTCTCAGGCTGGGGCAAGTGACACTCTGTATTCTTGGTGCTTGGGGGGGCAACAGTGGGAGGGCTTCTAGTGTCCTGGCCCCACTGCTGGACCTCCTGATGGCACCTGGTATTTTTGGCCTCTGTGTGACAGAATGTTAGACTAGAAGGGCCATTGGCCTGATCCAACATTGGTTTCTCTTATGTTCTTATGTTTGTGCTAAGAGCAATTCATATAATCTGTCTGAGCCAGGTCATATGAAATTATCCCTGAGCTCCCTGAGCACATGCTAGGAAGCTTAATCTGGGCCACAATCAGACAGGAACTTTGATTTGTGGTCATCATTTCTTCCCATCAAGATTTAAAGTTTTCATTCAGATAGCAACATCTGACTCCTGTCTTGCATTTGTCAGCTTTCCATCCTTACCCCAGACTTTCCTGACCATGCAGAAAGTCTGGTATTTGCTGAATCTACCAGCATTAATATAGATCTGCAGATGTCTGGTCAATCTCCTGTTCAATCAAGCCGGCACAGAAGAGAACTGACCCTTCACTCTGTTAGCAATAGGCACATAACTGCATAAAGACCAAAATATATTATCAAACGCGTGCATGCCCCTGCACTTTATTTCTTCTTTAGGACTGTGAATATGGGGGGTATCCTGCAACTGTCAGTACTAGCCAGGCAGTTTTGCATTTTTATTGAGGTTTGATGTTAGTGCAAATAGTCCCTGGGTAGATATTTATGGCTACCATTTTTGGAAGCAATGATTCGAGTTGGCATGTCTGCACATGCATGAAAAAAACAAGAATTCAAGTAAGCACCTATGTGCATATGCAAACATGGAACTTTTAAAAACCTGCCAATAACACACCTGGTGGTTGCCGCCAAGCAAAAGTCTGGATGCTCAACCATGGAGTCAACACACAGTGAGGTGGGTAAGAGGTGAGCTGCCTGGTCAAACCACAGCAGAAAAAAAAGATCTAGATCAAATAAGAGCTGTGGCAACAGTGGAATAAGCTGCCCATTTGACAGTGGCCTTGGTTTCAGCAGAACAGCAATATCCTTGTTCCTAAAAAATATAGAGTTTAAAATATAACAATAGCCCAGACAACAGAATGGGAATGCTTTCTCTTCTTAGCCAACCCAAAGGTGTAATATAAAGAACTAGGAACAAGACCTGTTGTGGAAATAAATACAATGGACTCTAGAAAGAAACTCTGGGCCAGTGCCCTGGCCTCGGGCACTCAGCGTCAATTTGCTGTGATGACCTCAGCAGGGTATAATGACACAGAGCTTACTGTTTTCTCCAGGGGAACTGGTATCTACCATCTGAAGAGCAGTTGCGATTCTGAGTGATCTCCAGCCCTCCCCTGGAGATTGGCAAAAATGGTTCCCCAGGAGGAAATGGCTGGTTTGGAGGGTGGAGTCTATGGCATTGTACCTGTTTGAGGTCCCACCCCTCCTCAAACACCACCCTCTCCAGGCTCCACCCCTCAAATCTCCAGGAATTTTCCAGCCTGGAGTTCGCAAGCCTATCTCCTTCCCAGCCAACCATCAACCTACCTTTATATGCCCCTCTGACTTCAGTTTTCCATTTCCTCCCCCCTCCCTCCTGGGGAGTAGTTGTAATTTTCAGTCATCTCCAGCCCCCACCTGGAGATTGGCAGCAATGGTTCCCCAGAAGGAAATGGCTGGTTTGGAGAGTGGAGTCTATGGCACTGTACCTGTCTGAGGTCCCACCCTCTTCTCAAACCCCACCCTTTCCAGGCTCCACCCCTCAAATCTCTAGGAATTTCCCAGCCTGGAGTTGGCAACTCTATCTCCTTCCCAGCCAACCATCAACCTATCTTTATCTCCCCTTCTGACTTCAGTTTTCCATCTCCTCCCCCTCTCTCCTGGATAGCAATTCTATTTCTAAGTGATCTCCAGCCCTCTCCTGGAGATTGGCAACAATGGTTCCCCAGAAGGAAATGGGTGGTTTGGAGGGTGAAGTCTATGGCACTGTACCTGTCAGAGGTCCCACCCCCTTCTCAAACCCCTCCCACTCTGGGGTCCACCACTCATATCTCCAGGAATTTCCATACCTAAAGTTGGCAACTTTATCTCCTCCCCTCTCAGCAGCCTCTTCCTAGGCAAAGTTCTGTCTTTCTCATTAGTGGGGACCAAAGTAGCTTACTTCATTCTCTTCTTCTGCTTGTGACCTGTACAGCAACCCTGCAAGGTAGGTTAACCAGAAAGTCTGGGGCTGGTCCAAAATCACCCAGGCAGCTTCCCTAGGGAGACTCCTGCTGAACAGCAGCAAGCAGCCAGGGCTAGTGAAGTAATGCCAGTCAGGACGCATGAAGTCACCCTGAGAGTGCTGGCAGGCCTAGGGTTGCCAACAAAGACAGATTGATGCAAAGGAGGATGGAAAAGTCTCCATATCTCTGTTTTGCCTTAAACTGGTTTTGATGCCAGCAGAGTGAGAAAATGCCAGAGGCTCTGGATGGGTGCCCCATGGTAAATGGACCAAACAGTTCCTAAAGATTTTCCAAAACACTACTCAGTCGATAATTCATTTTCTACATTCACAGCATCCCCTGCCAGAATGCAACACATCCCCAGCACTTTGAATTATCACTAGAGCTTTAAGAGCTCTCCAGCTGTCACCTGGAGATTGGCAACAATGGTATTCCAGAAAGAAATGGGTTGTTTGGAGGGTGGGGACTATGGCATTGTATCTGTCTGATGTCCCCCTCTTCCTCCTCCTCAGACCCTACCCTCAGCAAGCTTCACCCCTAAAATATCCTGGAAGTTTCCAACCTGGAGCTGGCAACCCTATGTCCTTTCCAGGCAACCATCAGCCTACCTTTATCTGCCTGTCTGTCTGCAGGTTTACATCTCCTCCCTCCCCCCTGGCAGCCTCTGCCTAGGGAAAGGGCAGTCTTTCCCTGCAGTGGAACCAAAGCAGCTGACATCATTCTCCCCTCCCCCGTATGATCTGCCCAACAACCCTGTGAGGTATGTCAAGGTAGAAAGTCAGTGAATGGTCCATATTTATAACATGAACCTGGGACGTGCACACCATCCTCTGAAGTGCTCTCAGGTACATATTTGTGGCAGTAATGGGGGGACTGCTGGCACCTTTTCCTATCATTTTTTGTCTTGTGGTATTCTGCTTGTGGTGTGATCTGTCTTTTTTGTGGTGTGGCATGTTTGTGTTTTTGGTTTGTTTGAAGGCGAAGTGATGTGTTGTGAGTGAGGACATATTTTACCTCAGCATATACCAGGTCGCATATGTGACTGACAGTCCCAACTATCTTGCGAGGGGGGGGGAGTTTGAGGTGCGGAATAGAGTGAAGTCCAATCAGCTTCCATATGCAAATGACCTTGAAATGCTGGCCCAATCAGAGAATAGTGGCATAGGTTGCAGTGGGTGGGAGAGAACTCAGGCAACACTGCCAGTGGATAGAGACACCTTGTGATTGACACATCATAGAGCTAACTGATTTTGTGTGTCATAGAACCATGCCACCCTAACTGGCTTTTATTTAACAAGGAAGGATGATATCTTAGGCAAGGTGTCAGGTAGTCCTGCCATGATGGATGGAGGAGGGTGGGCGGTTGGACTTTGTGTTGTGTAGGGCGGGAGGTTGGGATCGTGGGGTGTTGATTTATGCACCGGGAGTGTTCGGCTGGAATGTAGAGGGCCAGGATGTGCAGGCTCTATCTCGAGTAGACTTAACACGCTGACCTTGGAGGAGACAGGCTGTGAGCTTCCTATCGCTTTCAAAGCTACAGCTTGGCTGGGAAAATGGGGGCGGTGGGAACTTCATTAATTATTGTAATCTTCAGTTCCCGCGCACATACTATGCATTCATTGGTGGAAAGGGGGGGTCCCCATTCACCCCCTTCCTGGTATAACTGCTTGCTTCTTGTAACCAAGTTATTCTGAACAATGTATCTGTTCCAGTAACCTACTATTGCAGCTTTATAAAATAAACATTATTCTTGCTTCAATGAACAATACCTGGTGTTTGGCTGACTAGACTAGGGACTCTGACAGTTTGTTCAGAAACCTTGAGCAGCGGCTGACTGGTATGTGGGACTCCACCAGGCTGACGGGCGTGAGCTGAGAGAAATCGACGCTTTCATGTGGGCCATGAAGGAGCAATTTGAAGATGTGAACGCAAACAAGACGGCTAGGGCGACCATATGTGCCCTCAAGCAAGGCGGCAAGTTGGTGAGAGATTACACGGCTGAATTTCGTCTGTGCGCGACCAAAATTCGAGGGTGGCAAGACGGGGTCCTAGCATACCATTACAAATTGGGGCTCAACGCAGAGATTCGCCGTTCAGTCACCAAGACCCAAGACCCAGATACGTTGACGGGCTGGATACAAGTGGCCATCACCATGGAAAACCGCTTGAAAACCATCAAACTGGATGATGCAGCAGCGATGAATAAAGGGGGCAGTCGGGCCCTACGCTGGCTCCGCGAGGAAAGAATCCACCACCGAACCCGAAACCCAAAGACGGCACGAGGGAGCTTAGGATGAAGCAAGGTCTCTGCCTGGAGTGCGGGGAGGGGGGCCATTTCGCTGCGAGCTGCCCAGGCTCCCCCGCACTGACCGGGGCCACAAAAGGGACCAGGAAGAAGTTTGATACCTCCACCCCAAAGCCGGTGGCGAAACCGAGAGGGGCGAGGGCTTTGCAAGCCAAGCCTCTCAGCGAGGCGTCGGATTCGTCGGATGGCGAGACCGTGCAGCCGGGAAATGAGAAGGACCTGCTGTAAATAGCGCTGAACAGCAGGTCCCGGACTCTCAAGCGCAGATCCCGGTGAGCAGACCCCCCTCTCTTTTCTTCCTCATGGTGACTTTGATGGACCCGGGTCTCCTGACCCATGTGAGGGTACGAGCTCTCATTGACTCTGGGTGTGGGAGAGACCTCATCAACCCCACACTGGTAACGGGACTGGGGACGAAGGTAGTTAAATTGGCCGATCCCCTGATTTTCACGCAAATGGATGGCTCTACAATGAAGGAGCCTTGCAAATATGAAACTGTTCCCTTACGGGTGGGGATTGGGCCTCACTGGGAGGAGAGGCCCTTCGTCATTACCCCTTCTGCCCGGTTCCCCCTAGTACTCGGGAGTGCGTGGTTCTTTGATCATGATCCACACGTCCTATGGGGAGAGGGGAAAGTAAATTTCATTGCCAAGAAATGCCAGCCCCACCTGTGGAAATAGGAGTGGGGTGCCCCAATGGGGGGGAGTCCCTTGTGATGGTGGGGGTGGCTGAAGCGGAGCTCGAGGCAATTCCACCAGAATACCGCGATTTGGCTTCCATATTTGGGGAGGAGGAAGCGGATGAACTACCCCCCCATAGAAACTCTGACTGTGCTATTGAAATCTTGCCAAATCAAAAGTTACCGAAAGGGAAGCTGTATTCCATGAGCCCCTCGGAAAAGATAGAATTAAGGAAATTTATCGACAAAAACTTAAGCAGGGGGTTTATACGACCTGCCTCATCCCCGTTCGCAGCTCCAGTTCTTTTCCAGAAAAAGAAAGACGGGGGGTTGCGGCTGTGCACTGACTATCAGGGCTTGAATGCAGTCTCCAACACGAACGCTTATCCTATGCCCCTGATCAAAGACTTGTTGGCTGCGGTGGCCGGGGGAAAGGTATTCTCAAAGCTAGATCTCAGAGATGCCTACTTCAGGGTGCGAATAAGGGAGGGGGATGAATTTAAAACAGCGTTTAATACCCCGCTAGGTCAATTTGAATACCTAGTCATGCCGTTCGGACTTCAGGGAGCGCCGGGGGTCTTCATGAACTTAATCAATGAGGTGCTCCACAAATATTTATTCAAGGGGGTCCTTGTTTACCTTGATGACATCCTTTTGTATTCCCCTGACCTAAAATCACATGTAAAACTGGTGCGAGAAGTTTTGCAAACGTTGCACAAGCATAAGCTCTTTGCTAAACTGTCCAAATGTGAATTCCACAAGTCAGAGATCCCCTTCCTGGGCTACCGCATATCGCAAAAGGGGATTGAGATGGACCCTGACAAAATAAAAGATGTGGTGGGGTGGGAGCCACCTAGGACTCGGAGGCAACTCCAGGGTTTCCTCGGATTCGCGAACTTTTACAGGTCATTTCTATCGAACTTTGCTCAAGTGGCTCTCCCCCTAACTGACCTGCTTAAAACGAAAGGGAAGTCACCGGACTGCACACGACCCGGGGCAAAATTAGACTGGTCGCCGGAATGCCAAAGTGCGTTTGACCGGCTGAAAGCCCTTTTTACGTCGGAGCCTGTGTTGGCTCACCCGAATGAACTTAAGAAATTTGTGGTGCAAGTAGACGCTTCTGACGTTGCTATGGGAGGGGCGATCCTCCAAGAGGGGGACGATGGTAAACTGCACCCCCTCGCCTATGTTTCCAGAAAGTTTAATGATACTGAACGGAATTGGTCGGTGTGGGAGAAAGAAGCGGGATCGATCCGCTTAGCATTGGCGACCTGGCGCCATTGGCTTGAGGGGGCGCGAGTTCTGTTCGAGGTATGGACTGATCATAAAAACCTCGAGCTTCTCCGCTCCCCTCGTTCATTGAACGCCAAACAGCTGCGCTGGGCTGATTTCTTCTCTAAGTTCAACTTCACTCTGCACCATTTCCCTGGGAAATCTAACTCGCTTGCTGACGCACTGTCACGCCTCCCACAACACGACAGTAAGAGGGAGGAGATTCGTGACTCAGTCTTCACGCCATCCCAGTTGGGAGGAGCCGTAACCACTCGGAAACAAGCTAAACGTTCCCCCCTTCCCCGACCCCTCCCCCAATGACTGGGTAGCGAGATTCTCTGCAGCTATGTCTGACACCGACAGGGAGGAGGTAAAGGGGGAGGAAGGCGTTGCTCAAGATGTGCATGGATGCTGGAAGAAGAATGATAAACTGTTTGTTCCCAGCTCTCTTCGGGGGGAGGTGATGGGTTGGGCGCACGGCTCGAAACTGGCGGGGCACACGGGGTTTGTAAAATCCCTCCAACTCTTGCAGAGACAATTCTGGTGGCCTGGGCTACGAAAAGACATTTCGTTATTCACTTCTGCTTGCCAAACGTGCTTAATGAGCAAGCCCAGGCCTGGTAAACCCCCAGGAGCACTACAACCCCTCCCCACGCCGGCTCGCCCATGGGAAGTGATCTCCATGGACTTTATTACTGACTTGCCCCCCAGTGGGGGAAATACTGTCATATGGGTAATAGTGGATCTTTTTACTAAGCAAGCCCATTTCGTTCCGTTTGCCTCAATCCCCTCGGCCAAGAAATTAGCCTCGGCGTTCTTGCAACACGTGGTGAGACTCCACACTTTACCAGCTAAAGTAATCTCGGATAGGGGGGTACAATTCGTTTCTCATTTCTGGGGTGAACTGATGTCACTGCTTGGGGTGGAGCGGGCGGTTAGCAGTGCGTACCACCCAGAGACTGATGGGCAAACTGAACATGTGAACCAAACCTTGGAGCAATACTTAAGGTGTTTTACAAACTTTCAGCAGGACAATTGGCACTCTCTTTTGCCTTTGGCTGAGTTCTGTTACAATAATACTCAGCACTCTTCTACTGGTATGTCCCCCTTTAAGGCGGTTCATGGATATGATGCCCCGCCTTTACCATTTTTGAGTTCTCCCGACCTCCCGGCGGGAGATGCTGGTGACTGGTGCAAAAAACTGCAAGCAGCGTGGTCGTCATTATCCAAAACTCTGGATGAGGCAAAGGAGGCGTACAAAACCCAGGCTGACAAGAAACGCAACCTGTCCTGGGTCCCTAAGTGTGGAGAGTTTGCTTATTTGTCCACGCAGAACTTACGTGGTATTCAACCGAGTCGCAAACTCGGGTGGAAATTTGTTGGACCTTTTGAGATTGTGCGAGTGATTAACAATGTGACTGTGGAACTTGCTTTGCCTAAATCTCTAAAGTCTGTTCATCCTGTCTTTCATGTAAGGCTTCTACGCCGAGCGCCTGAGGAGAACAAATGGAGATCGCGACAACCTACCCCGCCTCCGCTGCTGGTGGGGGGGGAACCTCACTATGAAGTTTCACAGATCTTGGACTCTAAAATCTCTCGCAACCGCTTGTTTTATCTGGTCGAATGGATTGACTTTGGGCCTGAACAGAGGGAGTGGGTGCGGGCGGAACATGTTCGGGCCCCCCGGATGGTCTGTGCTTTTCATAAGTTGTACCCCCATAAGCCGAAGGGGTAGAGTTGTTTTCGAGAGGGCTGCATGTCAGGTAGTCCTGCCATGATGGATGGAGGAGGGTGGGCGGTTGGACTTTGTGTTGTGTAGGGCGGGAGGTTGGGATCGTGGGGTGTTGATTTATGCACCGGGAGTGTTCGGCTGGAATGTGGAGGGCCAGGATGTGCAGGCTCTATCTCGAGTAGACTTAACACGCTGACCTTGGAGGAGACAGGCTGTGAGCTTCCTATCGCTTTCAAAGCTACAGCTTGGCTGGGAAAATGGGGGCAGTGGGAACTTCATTAATTATTGTAATCTTCAGTTCCCGCGCACATACTATGCATTCATTGGTGGAAAGGGGGGGTCCCCATTCACCCCCTTCCTGGTATAACTGCTTGCTTCTTGTAACCAAGTTATTCTGAACAATGTATCTGTTCCAGTAACCTACTATTGCAGCTTTATAAAATAAACATTATTCTTGTTTCAATGAACAAGACCTGGTGTTTGGCTGACTAGACTAGGGACTCTGACACAAGGGAAAGTTCATATCTAAGACAGTGGCAATAGATAAGAAACTAGCATTTTTTTTCACCTCCTCTAATAACTTTGTAGTGTTGTCTTTCTTGTGAATTCTTGATCTTCGCTCGCTCGCTCTGTTTGTGTGCATGAATGAGATTCATATATAATAGGTAAAGTAGTTTTTGATTGTGATTATACATTTAGCTAGTGACTTCAAAATTAATCTTGATTGTATATTTAATCAGTTTAAGAAATTACTAAGATTCATAAGCAATGGAAACCCTTATAAACGGGGGAGGGGGAGAGATTCTTGTGTAATGTATAATAAGCACAGAGTGCAAGACAGCAGAAAGAAAGAAATAGGTGTAAAAATATTGGACTCCTTGAACTGGGTGGATATGGTATTGAGCACACAGTGAAGCCATTAATTGTTGCTCCTGCAAACCTATCAAGAGGCTACTTCAGGGGCCCTTGGGTGTAAGAGTTTTCTCCGGTTGGGTGAAGTAAAATGAGTAGCTTAATACCTGGGGAATATTGTACTGAAATGCTGTGCAGGAGGTAAACCATTCAAATCACAGCATGCTGTTCATATGTGCACTGACTTTGCCTGCTGCTGAGGAATGAAATGTGCAGGCTTTCATTAAACAAGAAAAATGAGGACAGATCTTCACGTCTGGGTAATTTCTGTGCAAGCAGGTACACGCATTGTATCTGCCAAGAGCTCATAACAAAATGTACAATTCACCATCAGTTTCTCCTTTTTAAAGACTTGTTGAAATAAATGAAACAAACAAGATCTGTTGAAATTTTTTTCTTTGGTCATGTTGGCCATAACAAAGGATTATAAAAATGTATATCAACAGGCATATACTGCATATTCTCAAAAGTGAACATAATAACCATAGTTTACTAAAATACACTGAGGGCTCACTAACAGCTGCCAAGGTTTCTTTTATAATATTTTTATTCATCTGGTAAAGAACAATTAATTTTCTGCTGAGTTGGCCAGTGGTCCTTGCAAAACAAGAAAATGGACAAACTGTTTAGCTTTCATCCCCTTGTTGATTTAACAGCCCACATCTTCCCCAGATTTGCAGGGTCCTGAATTATTAGGGTTTGTCCCCCTATATAAGCATCTACTACTGATGCACAGGTGCACTAGTACCAAAATCTGGATTTGGAATTTATATTTAGAATTCAGCATTAGGACCCTTCAGATTCTGAATTTAGAAAATCAGGAATTTCCAAATCTCTAGAACAACATTAAAGTCAATAGGAATAGCCATTTTCCACTTTAAAACACCCCACAAAAAGTCAAATCATTTGTTAAAAGGTTTCCCAAAGTCCACTGACCTTTTCCCATTGCCTATGCCAACCCCAAAGAGTTAAGATGTGGCAGCAAGTGCACACAGCAACAGCCACTATGGTCAGGCAGCAATGCTAGGACTGCTATCAGGGCATGAACTCTGAGTACTGCAAATATCACCAAAGCAGCACTGGACATGGCACAGTGGAGCAGAGGACAGCTGGTGTTGGGGATGGATAGGCAGTCTGGAGCAGCAGACAAGAAAGAAAGAGTGGGAATTACCCCAGAGGCATATTTTAAGGTATTTCTCCATGCAACAGCAAAGAACACTTAGAACAGATGAGAAATGATGAACAAGATCAGTCAAATTGCTGAGTCAGGATCTTAGACCTAGTGGTCTTTATTTTTATTTTTAAAAATGTTGCAGCTATGAGGAAACTGCAAAATAATCATTGCCCCCTCAGCTGGAATAAAGTGACGGACACCAATATGGATTTAACAAGGGCCACTTTATTAATTAATTTACAACAAACAACTGGTGAGGGGTTGCTTAGATGTACTGAGGAATATGACAGGTGTCAAACTCCTGACCACCTTCATTTCCTTCTGGGCAATGCACCTGCCCCAATCTCAAGCCACCGAAGGTAGTTTTCAACCAGCAGCTTGGCATATTCAAGGGAACCGCTGGCCCACCAGCCTACTAAGGTAGGCCGGGCCAGATTGCTCCAAGGAAGATCACCCCTTCCCGGCCTTGAGCTGCAAAGGCCTGAAAGCCATTCCTGGAGGACCCTTTAATTCCTTTATAACAATGCCCAGGTGCTCACCAGTTCACATCCTGATCGCGTTACCCTCCCATAGCAAAGGTCAAGCCTCTGCTTAGGCCTTGGCCTCTACCACGTGATACAGTGCCGCCAGGACCCCTCGCCTCAGAACTGCAAGAAAAATATCATTGCCCTTGTTAGAAAGGTGCACTCCGTCCCCCCATATAGGTCTGTTAACTCGACCTGTATATCAGGGTACAAGAAAGAGATGCCCAATCCACCCTCCATGGCATTCCAAAGCTGCTAATCAGCATTCTGCCTGGTCCTGTCCAAACACTAGGATCGCCTAGGCTATGCCACACCTGGCATGGTAACATCGCAGACAAGAACAGTTGCACTCCAGGCCAATAGTCCGCAATGTCTGCCAAATCCGCCTTGGCCTGAATGACTAGGGCCTGAATGACTAGGTCCTCCTCAAACAGTAGCGGCATCAGCTTAGGCCCGTGCATGTCTCTTCGGCCAAGCCACTCAACCACTTCCCGCTCACTGCTGCCCAACTGGGAACCGATGTTCATCCTCCTGGCCCAGAGAGTGCCCCATAACAACATGCTGTGGCCACAAATAAGCACACGACTTTTCCCATGGTGACCAGCAGCACCTAAAACAAAAACTAGGTTAACCAAGAACAACTAAGAGAGCACCCAGGCTCGGAACAGCATGCTCCCTCCTCATGCAAACTGAAGGAGCAGCTCAAACTTTTCAGGTCTATACATATGTCTTATAACATGCCGACCTCCACCTGCCAATTCTTTGAATATCAGGTCCCTGATACTCCATAGCTGCAGCAGTGGAAGCCACCCCAATTGTAAAAGAATGAGTTCCAAACTGAAAATTACCAAGGCCCAAAACTACCAGAGCCCTCTTGGTAATTGCCCAAAATTGAATTTTTGTCAGTGGACTATCCATCCTTATGAAGAAATAGGAGACCTGCACTAACCCCTCCCCAGGGCCAAATAGGAACTGAGTGCCGTGACCGGACAAAGGTCCACATCAGAACAAGGACCCACTGAAATCATGACCCCTTTTCCCAATTAGAACATTAGACTGTAATTTGTAGGCCTTCCCCACTAATCTGAACATCTCCAATGCACAACGCATAGCCCGACTTATCCTGTCGGGATCAGGCCACCAGCTCTCTGATTGTCAGGGCCCCAAAGAATGAAACCAAGGCAGCTGCATGAAACAAGGCACCTCGTATGCATCTGCACATAAGGACAGCAGGGGGCAAAGGTTCCCTCGTGTCCTGAGGAGCACCATCCTCTTGGGCCCAGCCATCCAACATTTTCCAAATATGGAAATCCCCAGTGTCATCTCTGAAACCCCCAGCCTTATGTCATCTCTGAAACCCCCAGCTGATAGTTTGCCCTGGATGGAATGGACAGACAAACCCTTACCTTTCAATGACATGCAGAAATGAATCAGCTGTGACACTGGGATAGGCCAGAGTTGCTGAAGGCCCTCCTTCTGCCTAAAAACCACAAACTGTTGGCTGTCTCGCATATAAGCCCGGCATGTGCTGGGGGCAAGAGCTAAGCCCATTACCCTCTCGGCCTCAGCACTCCAATTTGCCACAGGTCTTCAGGTATTCTTACCGGTAATCAGTCAGAGTCTGGAGCCAACTGACGAAACCTCTCCATCTGTTTCTGAGACAGAGTGTCGGTGACCCCGTAATTGACTCCTGGCACATGCCTGGCCTTGAACAATATATTGTGTTGCAAGCATTGGAGGGTAAAAGCCCTGACCAGCGCCATCACCCTAGGAAACTTAAGTGTGTTAAAAGAGTTGATGATTTGCACTGTTGCCAAGTTATCACACCAAAAGTGGATGGTCTGGCTAGCAAGGTCATGAGCCCAGATGTACCAGCACTGCTACCACTATGGGGAGAAACTCCAGAAATGTCAGGTCATGCATCCGTCCAGCCTGAATCCACTCAAGTGGCCAGTCTTCGGCACACCAGTGTCCCCTAAAATAGACACCGAAGCCTGAAGAACCTGCCACATCAGAGGTGACCTGCAGTTCAGCCTCCAGTCGGAGATCATGTCTCCAGAAAGATGCCCCATTATATGAAGCCAAGAAGTCATGCCATACTAACAAGTCATCTCTAATCCCTTGGATAACCCTAGTCCTATGGTATGGATGTTTTAGGCCTATCGTTGAATCGCACAGCCTTCACAGGAATGCACGCCCTGGGGCCACCACTTTGCAGACAAAGTTAAGGTGCCCGATCAGCTGTTGCAACTCCTTGAGTGTCAATTTGGGTTTGGTACATGCTTCCTTCACCAACTGAAAGAGGTTAGCCAATTTATCAGGAGGCAAGAGTGAAACTTGCTGCATGGTGTCCAACTCAATGCCAAGAACGGTTAAGACTTCACTAGACCCTTCTGTTTTCTCTCTGGCTAATGGAACACCAAGTTCCTTAGCCAGTTGCTTGAAATTGGACAATAACTGTGCGCAAACCCCAGATCCAGTAGGTCCAGCAAATAAAAAATCATTCAAATAATGAGCAGTACTGAACAAGCTTGTGCATGCATGCAAAGCCCATTCCAAAAAGGAGCTGAACCATTCAAATGCAGCGCATGACAGGGAGGGCCCTGTCTATATAGTACTGCTCATCAAAGGAGAAACCAAGAAGGACAAAGTCATCTGGATGTACTGGCAGAAGATGAAAGGCTGATTTGATATCACATTTAGCCAATTCGGCCCCTCTCCCACAACTACGGACCATACCGACCGCCTCATCAAAAGAAGTGTACCTAATTGAGCAGAGCTCACTAGGTATGGTGTCATTCACCGAGCTGCCATGCTGATAAGACAAATGGTGGATGAGACAATACTCCCCAGGTGCTTTTTTTGGTACCACACCTAAAGGTGATACCTGCAGGTTGGGCACCAGAGGAAAAGAAAAAGGACCAACTACCTTGCCTTCCAAACACTCTCTTTAAATCTTGGCTCTAACCACCTGTTCCACGCCCCGGAGGGCAAATTAGGAGCCAAAAATGAACACCTCTCACCCACATAGGGAATGGGAAACCCAAACTTGAACCCATCCAACAAATACTGCCGATAGGCAAACTTTGGGTACCTGCGCAACCAGCGTTCTAACACAGGAACGTTAATTGGACTGGGTCCCTTTGTCAAGTAAGGCCTGACCACCCCCTGACATTTACCACCCTTGCCATCCTTAGCCACAGGTCTGGCTTTTGACTTGGGGCAGGATGGAAAGGAATGGGGGCCAGCGCAGAAATTGGGAAAAGGGTCATGACAAAAGGAACGTGGTTTCCTGCTGCAATACCCCTGTGAGGAAAACTCCCAACACAAGGTGCGCTTTTTGATTGCCAGACTACCCTGGAAACGCGGAGCTCCTGCAATAGTAGCATTAGCTCTTTTCACCATGTGTCTGCTGTCTGAATGCTCCCCTAATGTAGGCCTGGCTGGGGACATCATCTGCATCCAGATATGCGGATGGATTAGATCCCAACAAAGGGCTGGGTACATAGCTGCCTTCATCCAGAAGGCCTTATTGTATTCCATCCAAGTGGATCCAGCAAAGTTCGAATAACCTTTGTGGATTATGTCCATATACTAGAGCAGAGATGAGGCCCTTCCAGGCTGTGCCCTAGGAATCACCCTAGCATAGACTAAAAAGCCAGGGTACCAATTAGCGTAGATTCTATCTACACTGTGGCATTTCAAGTGCTTTTTGTCCCATTCATCCAGGTCTTCTTTACCTTTTTTGTCTAGCTCCTCTATAACAAGGAGAAGACAGCTACATACTCCCCGCCTTAATATCTTTTCCCTGGTGGCTGCTGTGAGATGATCACCTAAAGGCATAGCTAGCTCCCCAGATGGCAACTCTTTTGCTGGCACCATCACATAGGTTCTGTTACCTGGATCAGGAGCAACACACGCCATCCACACCCCACCTTGCTGACACTGTCCAGTACATAATGGAGGTGTCACGGCCACAGCAGCAGGCGAAGATCCTCCAACCAGTGTTGGAACAGATGACGCAACCAATGTCTTTAATCCTATACCATCCTGATGGTCCTCTAATGTGTTAGCTGATGGCACCCCACTAGCCGAAGCCTGGGTATGTGTCACCCCGACTGACCCATATGGAATAGGTGTACTGGCAGCCCTAACCAAGGATGCCACTACTGGTGTAGGTGCTGGCAATCCGGCAGAAGCCTGCAAGTCCACCGGGCCCCACAGCCAAGTAATGTTGGATATTTGTGTAGAAACTGGCCTACCTGATGCCTGAGACGGACCCCCGGAGAGCACCACTTGCTGTTCCATGCCCCCCCTGTTCCACTGGGCCATCGTGTGTCTTGACCAGTTGCTCTTCCTCATTCTCAGGAATGACAGCCTGGCTCATAGAACCTACACAGAGACTTTCAAGAACAGAGAGACGATTTAACAGCTGGTTCTGAAAATTTTCCATAGATGACATAGCCATCTGCAATTTGGATGAAGGCCCACCCAACCACTGTTCAATGCCAGCTAACCTATCCAAGATGCTAACCGGCATATCCCAAAATGCTTTCAGGAGAGCCAGTGAAACATTACCGGTGGGTGTCACAGATACAGACGTCAGGGATGACTGCACCAGGCCCACTGGTGCAGAAGGCACCTGGAGCACAGGTGCAGCAACAGCCCCCGGTGAAATTGCCAAAGGCACCAGGCCACCTGGATTGACAGGCACAGCCCCTTCATTAGGGTGCTTTGGGGGGGGGGGGCTGCTTGCCCTGTGTAGGAACTGTACCAACTCTTTTGTGGGCAGGCCGTTTACCTTTCGAAGCCCCGTGCCCTTTTTTGGAGCCATCCCTAAATCAATTATCAATGCAATAGCAAGAGTATCCTTTATGTAGTACTGTTAATGCCTTCCCCATTCTTTCCACAAATGAGTAATTTGCAAAGCAGACCCACACCACAGCCTGTCAAAGGAAGACCTAAAATGGCTGCCAAATAAATGGGGTGAAAATGGCTGCCCTAGGGAAAGCCTAAAATGGCCACCACAGGAGGCTCTAAAATGGCCACCCCTTTCAAGTAGCTTAAAATGGCCACCAAATTCCTTCTGCCCAAAATGGCCACCGCCCCTTCAAAGCAAGCCCCCCCCAAGACCAAACAGGCCTATGTGCCTGCTAAGGGTAACCAGAAGATGAGGGGGCAAAACAAATGAGGGGCTTCTTGGGCTGAAGCAGCCTTACTATGCTGCTAATCCCTACCTATCCCATGGACCAAGGAGGGGGGGAGAACACCACCCGAGGCTCCCTCCCCAGCAACTAACTCTTGTACATAAAAAACAGTGCTGACCAAGAAACTGTGCCGCCGCCACGTGATTCACGCAACTGCCAGATCGCACTGCCTAGAGGAATAGGCAGCTGCACTTGTCAGGCTCCACAGCACTGCACTGCAGCTACCCAACTTTGCTCTGTCGAAATTGCCTCCATTGCTGCTGCTGGCCTCCTGAGCCTGTCCAATCCGCTGCTGCCGCCGAGCACTCCCCATGGCCACCAGCAAGCCCTCTGCACCTTGAAAGGCCACCAGAAATGTTGTCATGCTGCTGCTGCTTCTCAGGCAAAGGCCTCCCAAAGTGCAGCACAGTCCTCATGCTCACCTCAGTCCGAGCACGCAACTGCTGGGGCAGGAGCCAAGCCTAAATAGGCTGGCTCCACCCCCTGCCTGGTGCTGCAAGAAATGCAGTGCTGACATCCTCTCCCTGCCTCACAAGGAGGCAATTCAGCCCCACCCCGCCAGTGCAAGCTCGGCAGGGATCTGGGCTTGCAATGCTACCCACATAAAGTTAGGGATCTATTTTTAAAAACAATGTGCAGTTGAGAGGAAGCTAGCTCTGACATTTCCACACTTACCTCATTGCAATCCACTATTTGTAGCACAGTTTCTCAAAGCTGGACTTCACTATGGGCAGTCACCTGGCCTGGGATCAAAACTCTGAAAGAAAAAGAACATAGTGAAAATAGATACTGAAGAGGAAAGAATGTACTTAGAGTGTTGTACTGGGACCTGGATACCAAGGTTCAAATCCCCATTCAGTCATGAAGTTTCCTGGGTGACCTTGGGCCAGTCACAGTCTCTCATCTAACCTACCTCACATATTGTTGTTAGGGAGAGAATCCTGATTGCTTTATGGGCAGGATGGATAAAAATGTAAGATACATAGCTAGATAAATCAACTTCCTTCATCTCCCTTCATTTTTTTTTTAAGAGCTGAGCCCCAACTGAGGATTTTGGGAAAACATAAATAAGCTCACTCATACATCCCTTTGCCTGTTGTGTGAGAATTTAATTGCTTATAAAATGGAAATGTCTTCTCTTGTCTTTCTGAAATGTGGGTAGACAAAATTCCTCATATGAGAAATGTGATCCTTGGAAATCCATCTCAATCATGCATGGAGTGAAGTGTTTTAAGCAATGGAAATGACTCTGCAATTGATTTCCTAATAGGAGTTGTTTTAATTCCACTATTAAAAGAATCTAAAATTACAAATACTTTCTCAAGTTCAGCCACAATGACAAGAATTTATGGGTACTTGGACCAGCTACTACCAAACCCCACCCCCACCCCCCAAAAACAAACTCAATCCAAAGAACTGGGATAACATAATTGTTCCGAAAGTAAAAAAAAGGAAAATAATAAAATATATTCCATTTATCTCCTTTTGTAGATGGAGTGTTGTTTTCCATACCACTTGAACCTTTTGGAATTTCACAGAGAGTTATTCAAAATGGTATAAAAAGTGACTGATGGAACAAACCTCCAAATATTTAAACCTGCAGTTTACAATGATTAGAGAAAAACACTAAATCTTTGTTTTAATTATTTTTGTATGTCCTAATTTATAGCGTAATACTAAGAAGAGTAACTTCTCATCCATTGAAATTACTGGGTTTAAAGTAGTGCAACTCTGCATTATTGGAGAGCATTCTTAAGCAGGTCTACACAGAATCCTACTAATGCCTATTCAATGAGGCTTAATGGGGCTTACTCCCAGGAAAATGTTTTTAGTATTTCACTTTACTCTTCCAGAAAATTGCTTTTATTGTTTTCCATCGATATTGAAGGGAATGTTGGTTTTCATTGTCATCTGTATTTACTTGCTTATCCAGAAATTTTATATGCTAATTTACCCCTCATTGTTGGGTAGTTTGTTTTTAATTGCAGAAGATCCTAGCTGAGGATCATAGAAATCACATCCTTCAATGATTGTATAATGTTAATGAACAGTTATTTGCAACACAATATTTTCTTAAATCCATGGCTATTATTATCATATGTACTTCCGTGGTCTGCTAGAATGCCTTCATGTAACTGAATTAAATATACTTTAATTAAATTAAAGTAAATGAAATTACTCATTAGCAGTAATAACTTTAAGCTTCAGGATGCATGTGAATTGGGCAGAGGATTTGAATACCTAGCTTAACAGCTCTAGTGTGGTACGAAATTAATTAGCATTATACATATCTTAGCTCTTTTCAAGACATGCACAGATGGGATAACAAAGCTAAAAAGATAAGGCGCTCTGAAAACCTCTTTTAATTTACTAATTAAAGAAGGTATTTGCTATTGTGAGCTGTTGAACTAAAACAAGATTAGTTGTTGAAGAAAAAAAGTTCCATCTTGCAGGAGTATTTAGGACTGAATCCCTAATTATTTGACAATGTTATTTTAGTAGAGGTCAAATTATTTTCATTGTAATGAAAGTAGAACTAAAGGGGCATTATTGCTAATCTCAATGAGAGCCGTCACTCTTGAAGAATTAATTTATGACAGTCAAAAGGACAAAAAATAGTGAGTAGTTACAGTTTTTTATCTTAAGATCTGACATATTTCATCGGATCTGCATGCACTCTCTGCTTTGATACATTGCAGTTGTTTATTTCTCATATTCACCTTTGCTATTCACATAGTCCAAATTCATCTTGAGACAGAAAATAGATCTATATGTAACTTTTAGCAGGGATGCAAGATAACCCAGCAATCTGTTTGCCAGTTGTGACCAAGTTACTTAATGAAACTGTTTGCCTATGTTTGAACAGCATAACATATGCCTGGCAGTGCAAAAAAGACAATTGATCTCATATTTAAACAGATGTTTGATCTCATATTATTGCCACTGCTGTCTTTCCACCCACTTTTTGCCACACCATTTACATGGACAGAACTTTAATAATTAGACTCTAAGTGACTTACAGTTGCAAGGTACCTCTCTGTGCTCTTTATTGCTGCTTTCCTTGTTGATTGTTAATGGCAAATGCAGGCAAACCACCTGGATCTTTGTCCAGACACTCTGGAATCAAGACACAAGACACATATGGGTTAAACGAGACATTTACTCATCTACAGCAACCTTCTAAACCTTAGTTAAAGTGTAGTTAGTTAACACTAAAATTAGTCTGGTCAAATCTAAAGTAGCCTGCTGAAGGCTGATTGAGAAAGGGCAAACACATCCTGGCTCAAAACACAGCTTGTCTGTTGCCCCCCCAGTCGGAATAATGAGACAGACAACAGGTTGGAATTAAACAAGGGCCACTTTATTAACTATTTAACAGAACATTGCAGCAATAACAACTAAGCAAGCATGGAACAGGCAAGGCAGGCGTCACTTCCCTGACCAACCCCCTTGCCCTTAAAGGGCGGGTCACCCAGCTCCAGCCGTGAGCCATTTACTCTCTGGCTCGTGACCAGCAGCCCAGCAACTGGTTGCCTTCTAGGAGCGCCTACCCCTGAAGCCTTTCAACTTGCAGGGAGGAGCCTGCCATAAAAGGTTCCCAGTGGAGGTGATCACCATTCCCCACCCTGGACCCTAAAATCCGAAGGCAGTTCCTGATGACCGCCTGTTTCGGGATATGCCGAAAGGTGCTCACCAGTTCCGTTTCTTGCTTGCATAAACCTGCCATAGCCAAGGTCAAGCCTCTGCTTTGGCCTTTGCTCCCCACTCAGCAACCTAGTGCCGACCTAATCCCTTGCTGCAAGTCCTGCAAAAAGATCCCAATGCCCTTATCAGACAAGTGCACCCCGTCACCCTATACAGGTCTAGAACCAGACCCGTAAGGCAGGGTGCAGCAAAAACTACCCTGAACCACCCTCCACAAACTTCCTCAGCTGATGGTTAGGCTTTACGCCTAGCAAGGGTCTCCCAAAATTGTGCCATACCTGGCGGGGCAAAAATAGCCAACCTGAAGAACTGCACACTGGGCCATCTTGCTCTTATCATCACAAGGACTGCCGCAGCGTGTAACATAAGGGCCTTGATGGCCTGACTATCAGCACACCGGGCCACCTTGCTCTTATCATCACAAGGTCTGCCTCAGCATGTAACACAAGGGCCTTGATGGCCTGACTATCAGCACACTGGGCCACCTTGCTCTTATCATCACAAGGTCTGCCTCAGCGTGTAACACAAGGGCCTTGATGGCCTGACTATCAGCACACCGGGCCACCTTGCTCTTATCATCACAAGGTCTGCCTCAGTGTGTAACACAAGGGCCTCAACAGCCAGACTATCAGCACACCGGGCCACCTTGCTCTTATCATCACAAGGTCTGCCTGATGATCTGCACACTGGGCCACCTTGCTCGTATCATCACAAGATCGGCCTCAGCATGTAACCCAAGGGCCTTTATGGCCTGACTATCTGCACACTGGGCCACCATGCTCTTATCATCACAAGGTGTGCCTCCGCAGCACAAGGCCTTAATGGCCAGATAAGGGCCTTATCGACCAGCTATCAGCACATCATGCTGTTTTGGTGTCATCACCACCAGATCCGCATCAGCCTGCAACATGAGGGCCTTGCTGGTCAGCTATTGGCACGGTGGGCCATCTTGCTCCTATCATCGCCATGGCTACCTCAGCTTGTAACACAAGGCCTTGCCATGCTGTGGCCGCAAACGGTGACTCATCATCTCACCCCAGGCCTGCAGCACCTGAAAGAAGAACCACATTAATAACATTAAATTTTCAATCCTGCAGGACCAGCCCTAGGCCAGATACATCCTTACACGGCTTCACAACTAGTTCCCTAATCTACCGTGCCCGAAGGCTTACCAGCCCTCATATAAGCTCCCCCGGTGGAAGGGGCGAGAGCATCCGACCAGGGAACTGGCCAGCCTCAAAAGGACCAGCAAAGGCAGATGTAACCTGCCACTTGGCTGCGACCAGAGAGTCCTCCCACAAAAAATACCCAATTGTATGAATTCAAAATTTTTCCATACAAACTCGTCTCATATCCCCTGAGGACCCTAGCCCTATAGTCTGTTAGGCTCAAGCCCTTCAGGGACTCAATAGTCTTATAACAAATGCCTGGCTGGGCACCACAACTTTGCATGCACAGATGAGGCAGCCAACCAGCTGCTGCAGCTCCAGTAAAGTAATCTTCTTCTCCCTGGCTGTATCAATTAATGTCTGGTCAGTAAAATTCACACTGCCCTCCATCTTTCCTTCTTACCCATAGGCAGTCATCAAACTAATGGGCAGCGCTGAATAGTCCTGTCCTGCAGTGCAGGGTCCATTCCAAAAAGGAAATGAACCTCTAGAATGCCAACATGACATTGAGCATCCCATGGGAAGGGTCCTATCCATGTGGAATTTGCCCTCTAAAGCACCACCCAGCAGCACAAAATCTGGTAGGTAGACTGGGAGGTAGAAGGCTGACTTGATGTCTCATTTTGCCAACTCCACACTCTGTCCACAACAGTGTGCCCCCAGATGGCCTGATCAAATGACATTACCTAACTGAACATAACTCCCCTGGTATCGCGTCGTTCCACAACTCCCCACGTGAGCATGACAAGTGGTGAATGAGGCGACACTCACCAGGTGCCTTTTTCAACACAACTCCCATTGGGGAAACCCTAAGATTGGTAACTGGGGGGGAATGGAAAGGGGCAAGTACCAATGCCCCCAGTAAGCTGGAAGTCCTGTGAGCTAAATATTCAACCCAGTGACCACCAGCATCAAAGCCATGAGCAGGCGGCCCGGCCACCACACAACCAGCCTGCTCAGAGCCATCCCTCCCAAGCCCAGATAAAAACTGTGTAAGCCAGAGGCCCAGAAAACCAAGCTAGCCTGCACCAACACAGCTTAGAAGGAACACCACCAAAGCTCCACCCTCCTTGCAGTGCTTGGCAATTTCCCCAAAGTACGTTCTCACTCCCCATAACTGAGTTCAAGTTAGGAGCGCTATAAAGTCACCTTTTTCCGGCTAAGGTAACCTAAACCTCAAAGCAAAACCTTCCAAGAGGTAAACGTGAGCCTGTCAGCTGGGGTAATTCCTCACCCCATGCTCCAGAACCTTAACTTGAATTGGGCTAGGACATTATGTCTGGGGGAGGGGGTTTTAGCCACACCTTCTCCTGAACACTTACCTCCCCAGCCTGGGGATCACTGAACTGAATGGCCACTACCAGACCTCATTACCAGATCCGGGCTCTGCCCCCCCCCTTTTGGGTGATGATGGAGCAATGAACAGAATCATGAACAAGTTCTTCAATGTCACCCTTAAAGTTGTGTAATTCTCCAGTAGTCAGTACTTTGTCTTATTAATGGTCAGCTGTAATCAAACTAACAGCATTTTCTGCCAATAATGTGGTGCCTTCATCCTAAATAAAGAAATAAATTTCTCAAACTGTTAATGTGCCTTCCACCAATTGTTACTGCACCCTCACGTCAGTCTAATCCAGTTGTCCTTATGATGTGTTCTGCACATAGATCAAGAGAGAGATAAAAGACATTAATCTGACAGTTTTTGCTGATTGGAAACCAACCTGTTTGTCCCTATCCAGTCTTAACAGTACCCTCTTGCCCAGAGTACAAGTGTGAACATCCCAACCAAACAATGTATGGGACATCCATCACTTGTAAAACCAACACCAGCTTGTCAAGGTTTACACAGTCAGAAGCTTAGTGGTAATCTGTAAAACACAAGCTGACGTTTTTGCTTTAATTCTCATGTAATTCTCAGTAACCAGCATAATTTTTTTTTTTTTTTGGCAATATGATCTCAGTGCCTCTTCCCTTTCTGTATCTGTCTTAAACATCTGTAAAAAGACACAGGAGCCAGGATGATTAAAGGGTTGGTGTGCCTTTTGTACGAAAAGATGGGACCTTTCAGTTCAGATAATGGCCCCTTATGCACATACATCTCCCTGCAGTTTCAGCACAGCAAGCCCTCAGTCCTAACTTCAAACCCTGCACCAGCCACATGCATCATTCCCCTTCTCCTGGTGCAGTTATTCTGCAGCCACAATTATTATGTAACATATAGCGCTGTATTCTTAACAGATAAACCCAAATACACCTCCATGGAAACCGATCACTTATCTGTGGTGTCTTACTGATTACTGATCTGTGGTGTAGTACCGAGAAGCCACCTAGTTAAAATCTGATGTTTCACGGACTGGCACCTCTGAAGACAAAGAGTAAAAGAAGAGATTGGATTTATATCCCACTTTCCAGTAACATCCTCCCTGGGTCGCTTGCCTACATTACCCTTATGCGGGGCACCTCTCAATTGTTTCAGCACTGCCAGCCTTTGCAGAATCGCACCATTTACTGGATCCTCATCTTCAGAGGAAACAGCTGGCACCCCCGGCACCAGCGGCCGCTTTGGGGCCGGCTGCTTCCCCTTTGCCTTACCCTGTCCTTTTTTAGGAGCCATAATATTGAAAATGCCTCCCTAGCACAATGTTATAGCAAAATCTAAGGCCTCACAACAAAGTATCCACCAAGCACCAACTGCTGATGCCCACTTGGCCTGGTGAGCTGCCCAGAAGACCATGCTGTGGCCGCAGATGGTAAAATTAAAAAACTTTGCCACAATTGGAAATATCTTCAGGGACCTTCTAACTGCTACCTAAAATGGTCTCCTAAAGGGGAACCCACAAAATGGCCGATGGAACCCAGCACCTAAAATGGCTGCCGCCTTTAATTTGGCCAGTACAATAAAATATTCCCACAAAATGGCCACCCCGACAGTCGAATTAAAGGGAATCGAATAAAAGGGAGGGGGCAAATGGGGCCCTGGCAGCCTCACCACACTGCCCAGCTAGCGAAATCCCAAATAGGTGTGTGTCCTAATGAATTAATATGCCTGTGCCTGTTTAAAACAAAAAGTCGCCACCTCAGCAAACCATCCGCCGCCCCAGGTGCAGGCCCCAAAGGAACCCCTGCAAAGAAGACGCCCAGGCCGCTCTCCCAAACCCAGGTACCAGCCACTGCCCACTTCGCGGTGAAAGCAGCCGCACTGGACTATTGCCCCGCTGGCAAAACAGGCGCCGTGTAATCTGCCCACCGCCAAGCAGGGCCGCCGCCGAATACTGCGGCAAAGGGGACTCCCCCCCCCAACAGTGCCGGCGATCAGCTCAGAATTAAACTGCCCAGCACCGCAAAGGGACTCTCCCCACTAGCTGCACTCCCCCACTGTTGCCCCCTCCCTCAAAGCTCAATCGCTCGGAGGAGCAAGTGAGGGAAGAGACCCAATACGGCCTGTCAGGGGAACTCAACTCTGCGTGCTCTATGCTGTACGAGCACGCGGAGACACTGACAAAGGGCGGGAGCGGAGCCTGGCCCTTTGAAGCAGCCGGCTCCGCCCCCTGCCACGTCGGGACGCCGAGTGTCCCAGCCGTTGCTGTCTCCACTCCTTGGAGCGGCAAATGAGCCCCCACCCACCAGCGGTGTTGCCGGGCGGGCGGGAGCTCCGTTGTTGCTATGCCTTGCTTTTTGGCACGTGCACAGAATTCTGTGCCAAGAGGTGCTGATCCTCGTCCCTTTCCCCCATCTAGTACAGGAGACAGCATTGAGAACCCTCTCCTCATACAACCAATCAGCAGGTAGCTTGGACAACCTCTCTTCATCTTTTATATGCCTCAGAGTGGTTGTCAGATTTTTCCTATCAGTTTTATTTAACACTAACCAGTCACAGATCAAACTATTCAACTAATGAGAACCCACCCCAAATCTAAATATGTAGCAGGTGAAAAAAGGGGCTGATCATGGCCATTCTTTTGGAACCAGAAAAATTTCCTGATTACTCCCAAACTGACCAGTTAGTCCCTTTCTGCTGATGCTTAGGAGGGTGGAAAATGCCAAGTGAAAGGCTGGTTGATGAGGACAAACAGACTTAAATAATCCCTCAGGAACCCAACTAAGGTGAATGGAAATGGGAGGGGGGTATAAATACACAGGGCTATTTTTGGGCAGGAACACACAGGAACGGAGTTCCGGCTGGCTCCCAAGTTGGCCACACCCAGCAGGAAGCTATTAGCATAATAGGTCACACTCAACAGCAGAAACTCATTAGGATTGGCTACATTAAGGGTGAGTGGCCTAACATGCAAAGGAGTCTCTGCTACAAAAAAAACTCTGGGTTTTGACAGCAAACAAGGTAAATGGAATATGAAGCAAAAGGTGGGTGCGGCTGGATGACCACACTTCTGGTAACATGGGGGTGTGGCCTAATGTGCTGGTGAGCTGTGTTGTCAGGGGTGTAGCCTGATATGCTAATGAGTTTCTGCTGTTGGGTGTAGCTTATTATGCTAATGAGTTCCTGCTGGGCTTTTTCTACAAAACAAGCCCTGTAAATACATAATATGTCTTGTTTCATTCCTTTAAAAGTGGGTGTGGCTAGTATTCCAGTTTGGAATACTAAGAGCCATTTTGGTGCAATGTTCCCTCTAAGCTCCACAGTGTTGTGAATAAAAATTCTTCTTCATGAGCAAAAAAAAGCTAGTAGCATTAAAGTTGTGAGTCTACATTTGATTATTGCATAAATTAGCTTTTTAGATTATTTCCATAACCTTGTAAAAATCTCAGAATGAATTGCCCCCCCCAGATGGAAGAAAGTGTCAGACAACCAAGATTGGGTGAAACTAAGGCCACTCTATTTAACATAATGAAAGTGATGGAAAGGGCAAACAGAGAACAGTGGCATGGTCAAGGCCTGATGTCACCTTGACCTCATCCTTACCATACAACAGGCAAGACACCAATGCTCCAGGTTGGAGCCAACTGTAAGTTGCTTGCAAACACAGCCGGGCCCAGCAATTGGGATGCACCTTGAGAATCCCTCCAACACCACCGCATGGCTATCCCCAAAGGCAGTCTGCAATCCTCATCCCTGGCCACATGGCCTCAGGGGCAATCCTGCAGACCCCTATACTCCCCCATGGGGTTGCTGATTGGTGCTATCTAAGACCTACTTCTGCCCTGAATAAATCCATCATATGGCACCATCCCAAGCCAATTCCTCAGTCCACCAACCACAGTGCAGGGTAGGCAAAAAAAAAAAAAACCCTCTCAACCGCCAATCAGAAGGGAGGCAAAAAATTCCTACCCACCCCCCCGTGCAACAGGGCAACCAGCCTATGCTTGCACTACAGACAGGGCGGGTGGGTGGGCCGAGCACGAGGTGGCAACTGAGAAGGGAGGAGCATAGCCAGCTGTTAAAGAGTTTCTGGCTCCACCCCCTTCCAGAAGCCTGGCTACAACTGCAGCCTTTCCTCTTCCTCCTCATGAGGAGGCAAAGGCGGCCCTCCTGAAGCATGCCGTTGATAGCTTCAGGTAGAGCCAAATTGCTCCCCCAGATGGAAGAAAGAGTCAGACAACCAAAGTTGGGTAAAACTAAGGCCACTTTATTTAACATAATGAAAGTGATGGAAAGGGCAAACAGAGAACAGCAGCATGGTCAAGGCCTGGTGTCACCTTGACCCCATCCTTACTGTACAATGGGCAAAACACCAATGCTCCCGGTTGGAGCCAACTGTAAGTCACTTGCAAACCCAGCCAGGCCCAGCAATTGGGATGCACCTTGAGAATCCCTCCAACACCATCACATGGCCAGTGTGGAGGATCCATCGTGGCCATCCCCAAAGGCAGTCTGCAATCCTCATCCCTGGCCACGTGGCCGCAGGGGCAATCCTGCAGACCCCTATACCCCCCATGGGGTTGCTATTGGTGCTTACTGAGCCACATGAATTCTATCTAAGACCTACTTCTGCCACCGCAAGGACCAAGCCTCTGCTTAGGCCCCTGTGCTCACTCAAATGCCTAAAAGTGACCTAAGCCCTTGCCGTAAATCCTGAAGGAAAATGTTATTTCCTTTTTTAGAATGGTGAATACCATCGCTCCTGTAGAGCCAAATCTGAGGTGAGGCAAATAGTGAACCAACCCAACCTTCAGAATATTCCAGAGCTCACATTGGCCTGCGCCGAGCTCTCCCAGTCCCTTGGGATCCACATTGCTATGCCATACCAGGTGTAGAATCATGGCAGACCGCAGTATTATTGTGTCTGGCCACCGGTGCTATTCCGGAGCTCCCCCTTGGCCTTCCGCCAAGCTCTCTCAATCCCCTTGGGATCCACATCATTACACCATACCAGGCATGGAATTGTGGCCGACCACTTTATTACTGCATCTGGCCACCATTGCTATTCCGGAGCTCACAATTGGCCCAGGGCCAAGCTCCCTCAATCCCCTTGGGATCCAAAGATCTATGCCATACCCGGTGTGTAATCATGGCCGACCACACAATTACTGTTTCTGGCCAAGGTTGCTATTTCGTAGCTCCCAATTGGCCCAGTGCTGAGCTCCCTCAGTCCCCTTGGGATCCAAAGATCTATGCCATACCTGGCGTGTAATCGTGGCTGACCATGCAATTACTGTGTCTGGCCACCATTGCCAATCCAGAGCTCCCTACTGGCCTTGCGCCAAGCTCTCTCAATCCTCCTGGGATCATGGCCAACCACATAATTACTGTGTCTGGCCACAGTTGCTATTTCAGAGCTCCCCATTGGCTAGGTGCTGAGCTTCCTCAATCCCCTTGGGATCCACAGTGCTGCACCATACCCAGCGTGGAATCATGGCCAACCACTCAATTACTGTGCCTGGCCACCATTGCTATTCCAGAGCTCCCCATTGGCCTTGCACTGAGCCCCCTCAATCCCCTTGGGATCCAAAGCACTACACCATACCAGGCATGGAAGTATGGCATGCTACACAATTCTGCATCTGGCCACTGTCACTGAATGAACTAAAGATCATCCCGGGCTTGCTGACTAGGGCCTTCACATTCAGGAATCCCAGGTCAACTCCTCCCATTGGTCCACTGGCTAAGACCAAGCTGAGAACCAATGGCCAATCTATTGGCTTTATGAGCCACTCAAAAGATAGAGCTGCATCTGCAGATGAGAATCTGTCTCCTCCTGCCACAGAACACAGCACCTAGGAAGAAAAAAAACAATGAACTGAACCTGGCAATGTAATTATCTCACCATATAGCAATGGGGGATCACAGAGCTCTTGTAAGGGGCTGATCGCCATGATACTGCTGCTGTGGATACCGCCCCAAGTCTGGAGGAGTGGATGCCTAACTTTACTCCAGAAGGCCCAACAATTCCAAAGCCCAGGCCATAATGGCTCAAAACTGGTGCTTGATCAGCAAAGTTCCATCCACATGCCTAAAGAGCATGAAGTGCACTTGAAGTGCAATGACACCCCAGGTATGCTTGTGACCCTCAAGTGAAGTAAATTATTGACATTCCTGGGTAGCATTGCCAGCTGCCTGGAGGGGGGGGGGAACCTGTCCCTTTAATGGGATGTTAGTTATCCGGTGATGTTATTTATCTCTATGCCATGAAAAACTACAGTGCATTTCCATGCATTAAGTATCTGTGAAACAGACAAGACTTTACTCTTTGGATCTTTTTGGCAACCCTGCACCCTGAAAGATAAGGAAATGAGGCCTAGAATTGTCCCTGGCTGAGGTCTATATCAGAAGAGAGCATCCTTGATCTAGTTCCAGATCCCCTGGATTGTCAAACTGTGGAAACAACACCAGAGGAGATCTGGATCATTCTCTCAGTGCCTCTGCATTCCTAAAGAATTTTCCAAGGATTGCAAGCAGACCTGAACAGGGAGGCACCCATTGTTTTAAAAGTCAAGGGACTGCCCCAATAAGGCATTTTGAAGTGCTTCTAGGTATTTACTTGGTTAGTTAGTTCTTTAATAACCACTAAAACCTGTCATAGCCAAAAGGTTAGTTCGGCTTTAAAATTATGATATTGCCGATTTACATTGTGGTCACTTTAAAACCTGTGTGTGTGTGCGTGTATAATTTTATTTATTTATTTATTTAAAAAAACCTTACCCTGAAGAGTGCACAGTACCTATCATTTCATATAGAAACCGGGGCCTTATCCTAAAGACCAAGGACAAGAACACAGAAATGTGCAATGGCTCCTTCTTACAAGCCGGTGTATGCACATACATGTAGGCTGTATGCTCACTCATCGTACTGTGAACATGGCTTCAGTGGCTGTGAGGTCTGGAAGTAGTTTATTTCCTGGCCAAGTGAGTGGGCAGAACAGCCATCTGGCCTCCCAAGCCATGCTGATCCTCCAATGGGTCCTGCTTAACCCTTTCCCCCACTGGAACCTCCCTGGAATCCACCTGCTTCATTTCCTGTTGCCATGGCCATGCTGCTGCATCCCAGCTGGCACCTCCCACAGCCTGTTATAACCAAAGCCACTCCTCAAGGCCCTGGCAATTCACTGGACCTCACCTTAAAGAAAATGCACTATTAAACCATGAAGAATGCTCATTAGGATCAAACCAATGACATGTAATGACGTGGCTGTAAAATTCCCAGATCATAGCATCAGATTGGAAGCACCGTATCCCTGCTAAAAAGAAAACAGAAGATACTAATGATGTATTGCAATGGATATTTGAATCCTAAAACATGACAAAGACTAACCCAAGTTGCCAACTCAGTGTGCATTCACACTGCCAAAGTCACATGTTGCTGATGATTCCTTCACAGAAGGAAACCCTTAGAAGTTCAGTTGTTTTCCATTCAGATTACACTTTATTTCAGCCCCACACACTAAGTGCCCAATTAAGCTACCCAGTTTCAAGTAGCTGTTCCCATTGGCTGCACTCCCACACCTCAAATTCTGTTTCTATTTGTAGTTTACAGTTAGATACCATTAAAGGCTTCTATAGCATTCCCAAGAAGAAGAGGAAACCAGATTTATACCCCGCTCGTCACTCAGAGTGGCTTACAATCTCCTTCCCTTCCCCTTTCCACTAATGACACCCCGTGAGGTAGGTGGGGCTGAGAGAGCTCTGAGAGAACCGCTCTTGGGAGAACAGCTCCAAGAGAACTGTGATTAATCCAAGGTCACCCAGCTGGTTTCATGTGGAGGAATGAGGAATCAAATCTAATTCCCCAGATTAGAGTCCACTGCTCTTAACCACTACACCGGAAATACGTCCCTTTTCCTTAGGGCCAAATATTGTAGTCTAAAGAATGGCAATTTATTATTATCTTTCCATGAATAGAACCATTTAAAATGTTATCTTGAATAGAAATCCCTGTCTACAGTCTCAAGTATAAATAAGCCCTGCTGCAACAAGAAGGTAATCCAGTCATATTCTGCATAAGGGATAGCCCCTTTGATAATACTGTAAACTTTAAAGCTTGCTAAAATGAATATTGCCTACTCAGACTGGCAAAGGCTCTCCAGACCTTAGGTACAGGTCTTACATATCACCTGCTGCAATTCCTATAATTAAAATTGCTGGAGATTGAACCTGGGACCTTCTGCCTACCAATCAGATGGTCCCTTGCTGAGACACATCCTCTCTCAAAAAGCCCTCAAAGCAGTTATTACAGAGATTAGTTCCCTTCTAAATCCTAGCTTAAATCATGCCAGCAACAGTGAATGGAGGGAGGAAGAAAGGAAGGAGATTGATTTATATCCTACCCTTCACTCGGAGTATCGCAGTGGCCCGCAAACTCCTCCCCCTCCCCCTACAACAGATACCCCATGAGGCAGGTGGGGCTGAGAGAACCATGAATTGCCCAAGGTCCTCCAGCATCTGCAAGTGGAGGACTGGTTCTTCCCAATTAGAGATCACAGGTTTAACTATACCACACTGGTCTTTAGAAAACAAGAATCTAGCAGTAGATACTCCCTTCTCCCCTCAAGGATCTTTTATACAACAGGATCTGTAACCCACGTCCTTCTCACTGTGTGCAGTTTGTAATGATGTGCAAATATTAATGCTGATCTAATTACAAGCCCAAACAATACCAGGCTGACTTGCAAGGATCAGTTTTTACCTCAGTACCCAAATTCACCTTAGCAATGCAGCAATGTGTGAGGGGTAATTTAGGGCAGGGTAGCAGCCTTACCAACTGCAGCCACCTTCTACCCAAGGCCCTACTGGATTCCCCCACCACCCAAAAAGGACACCAAAGAGGGCGGTCTAACCTAAAACCACCCTTTGACAGAGGAACCAGCTGCTGAAGGGCCCACCACCCCCAGCGAGATTCAGCTGGTGCCGCTTGGCCTCCAGACTGCCGTCAAACCAGCAAATGGGGGGAGTCTCCACTCTGAACCACTCGCATAACCCACAGACGAAGGGGGGAATGGGCTGCTGCCACTGCCACCACCGTCAATGGGCTGCTAGCACGAGAACAAGCCCCGAGTTACTCCCTCTCCCAACGAGTACCATTCCTGACTGAACAAGGGGGTGAGTGTTTGCTTTTTCTTTTTAATAAAAAACTGGTGGGCCCACTGCAGAGAGCCACTCTACAGCTGCCCTGAGTCCTCTGGCCGCCTCCACTGTACTGCCGCCACAAGCTTGCCACTGCCCCCGGGGCTTTGCCAGAAACCTTTCGCCACCACCACCAGGAGCTTCCAGGAAGTCCCGCCTAAATTGCTGCTGCTGCCCTGGGAACCACGCTGCCACCTAAAGGCCTCTGACTCCACAGCCACATAACCACGATCGCCACCACACACTTCCCTGGCAGCCCACTCACTCGCCACAGCTTCTCACTGTCCACAGCCACGCCTCTGCAGCTACGCTGACAAAACTGGGTCCCGAAGCCTAAAAAGTAAACCTACAGTTCCGTCGTCATGCTCCAGTCTCCGAGCATGAGGCAGCAACTGAGAAGGGAAGAGTGCAGCCAGCTGTTAAAGAGGGTCCAGCTCCGCCCCCCTCCAGAAGCCTGGCCACCACTGCAGCCCTTCCTCTTCCTCCTCACAAGGAGGCAAAGGCGGCCCTCCTGAAGCATGCCATTGGCTGCTTCAGGTAGAGCCAAATTCTTTTAAACTATATTTAAACTATATTTAATAATAATTTAAACATTATGTTGTCGAAGGCTTTCACGGTCGGAGTTCATTAGTTGCTGTAGATTTTCCAGGTTGTGTGGCCATGGTCTTGGCATTATAGGACCTGACGTTTCACCAGTAGCTGTGACTGGCATCCTCAGGGGTATAACACAAAAAGATGGAGTATTCTCTATGTCAAAGTGAGCTGAAAAATGGTAGGCAGGTAATTTATATCTACCCTGGAAGGCGGGGTAGAGCTGAGTCATTATCTTGTAGCCTGGAAAACTACTACAAGATAATGACTCAGCCCTACCCTACCTTCCAGGGTAGATATAAATTACCTGCCTACCATTTTTCTGCTCACCTTGACACAGAGAATACTCCATCTTTCTGTGTTATACCTCTGAGGATGCCAGTCACAGCTACTGGCGAAACGTCAGGTCCCACAATGCCAAGACCACGGCCACACAACCCAGAAAATCTACAGCAACTAATTTAAACATTATAAGAGAAAGCAGAATCAAGTCAAATCTCATTACAGAAAATCTTGTCCTCTACGGGGGTAGACCAGGCCTTCACAGAACAGGTCTACTCTCCCCTTTCCACTATATTGGTAGGCCTGGCCTCCAGAGAACAGGTCTGCCTGCCCCAGTCCACTATATTGGCAGATGTGGCCTCAGACTGTTGCCCTGCACTGAGCCTTGGATAATATACCAGTACTGATGGGGGGGGGGGACTCTTGCAGTCTACTTTGGTGGGGTTTTTTTTAGTGAACCTAATAAATAAGAAGTTGCTTAAATGTTATCAACCTGCTCACTGTTATCCCACTTTTCCTGTGACTCAAGGCAGCTTACAAGTCAAATGGACCCACAGTTGCACGATCACACCTCCTTTTGAAGCTGCAGATGCAGCCCGTCAGTGTGTGATCAGACGCAACTGTGGGTGAGTTTGTATCGTTTGTTTCCCATGCGAAGGAATTGATGAACCGCACTTCTGTACTGAGGGCTCCCTACGAAGTTTGTAATGATGCACATACAGCAAAGGAGGAAAAAAACAACAGCATGGAGTCAGGATAGCCTGATCCGTCCATCCCAATGGCATGAGAGCACGCTGAAGTGATCAGACAGGGGAAAGTCTGTACATGGCCCATTGCAACCCATTTACTACCAGATTTTCCCTGGTGTCTTTTAATTCCACTTCCGCAGCTGAGTAAAATGGGTTGCCGACAGCTACGGGACACTTCCCAGATGTCTGATCAGACCCTTTAAATCCACCCGGCATTTGCACCTATGTCAGGTCTAATTGTGTGTATGATCGTAGCCTTAGTGTGAGCAGAAGCTAAAATCCCTGAGCTGGCAGCTTAGAGGGAACTGTGGTTTGGTATAGCAGTTAAGAGTAGTGGACTCTAATCTGGAGAACTGGTTTGATTCCCCACTTCTCCATTTGCAGCCAGCTGGGTGACCTTGGGTCAGTCACAGTTCTCCCAGAGCTGTTCTCTCAAGAGCTGTTCTCTCAGAGCTCTATCATCCCCACCTACCTCACAGGGTGTCTTTTGTGGGGAGAGGAAGGAAATTGTAAGCCCCTCTGAGACTCCAAGTAAAAGGCGGGGTATAAATCCAACTCTTCTTCTTCTCATTCCAATTTAGAGAGGTAGAAGGGTGTCTCAATTTGCATATAAATGAACAGTTTGATTTGATAGGTTTGGTTTTCATCTATGATCTGTTTATTTCAAGAAGTGTTTGCTCACTATGGATCTAAATTTGAGATACTTATAAGGACAATTCCACAGAGGCTGTTTCTGCACCTGTCATTTCCTCCACTTTCTCCATAGCCTTTTTATATTGTGTTCTGAATTTCCTCTCACTTTTGCCTCACATGTGCGTCAGCTTTTGTTTGTTGCTTCTGTATTCATTGACCCCTGTTCCTCTTTCAGTTTGCTGTATCCCCAGCTTTTCCAGATCCTGTTTTTCCATGGACTCTTTTCTTGCTTCACTTTCAAGTCAAGGGTATTTCTGATGCAGACGTTACTCAGCAGATTCTGCATCACCAGCCACCCTTTTCCCACCCCTCTTTTTTTGCCAGCCCCACCACCAATATTGCAGTTTGTTGTTCCTTCCACTCTGCACCTTCCAGCTTCCTCCCTACTTCAGCTCCAGTATTGCAAGGGTTTTTCATCTTTTTAATTTCATTTTTTAAAAACAAGCCCTTTAGTCCTGCGCAGTACTGCATTGCGCCCCAGTCTTCCAGACACTGCTCCCCGCATCGCGCTAGAGTCATGGCGACCACTTCAGGAAACCTCAATTTTTTTTTGACACCACACATCCTGAATTCTGGGATTCGTGGATGGACCAACTGACCTGCTACCTCGCCTACCACAAGGTGACCGATGCCGGCAAAAGACAGGCCCTCCTCCTCAGTTCCTATGGTATGGCCACTATCCTGCTTGCAAAGAGCCTCCTGGCCCCTAAGGCAATTCTCAAATGCCCGTACGAGGAGATAGTTGAGGCCTTAACCAGGTATTTCATGCCCAAGCCAATGACGATGGCCAGGCAGATGGAGTTCCAGGGGTTCTTCTGGGGCACCAGTGATGTAAAACTCTACTGCAACATGATCGGCACCACTGACCTCAAAATAGATGATGCACTCCAGCTCGCCATCACCTACAAGGCCTCCCACCACAATCGTCCACCGGCAGTGTCCCATCTTGTGCTCCCCGACTGTGACCAAGAACTCTGACAAGGAAGATGTCCATCTTGTTTGCCCCACCAGCTGCAGGAAAGTGCCAGGTGTCACCAGAGCTTCCAAGCACACCGGGAAACCCGCCAATCGAGCCACATGCACCAGCTGCAGGGAAGCGCACGGGTGAAAGTCATGCCAGTTCCATGATGTGGTCTGCCATACATGTGGGAAACAAGGACACCTTGCCCGTGTTTGCAAGTTCAAGGGCAACCAGAACCAGCCACCCCAGCCACAGCCATGCCGCCAGACTTCTGCACACTATGAGGCCGCTGTGGGAAAGGATGATTTTTACCTCCTGACCAGCCAACCCTCATTCCAGGTACTACACCTCCCCAACACATTGGCTGCCCTGAAGATACAGGTCCAGGTCCAGATTGTGGGATCCCCCTGCTCCATGGAAGTGGACTCTGGGCCAGCGGCTTCCATCATATCGGTGGAAACACTAAACAGATTTTGTCTGAATGGGGGGCCTCGCCTGCGTCCTTCGCGCCTCAGTCTGGTGGACTTTCAAAGGAACCCAGTTCCAATTCGGGGCATGGGGACTTTTCAGGTGAAGTACTTGGGGTTTGTGGGCTCATTGGACTTGATTGTGGTAGAAAGGAATTTGGTTAGTCTCATGGGGTGGGCATGGTTCACACTGCTGGGCATCACCATTGGGGGGGGTAAGGCAATGCATGCCGAGGAATTTTGCCAAGGTTTGCAGGGAATTCCCTGGGGTTTTCGATGGGGCTTTGGGTTGCTATAAGGGGCCCCTGGTTTCACTACAGCTAGACCCCCTGGTTGCCCCCATCCGCATGTGGTTCTGCTACACCCCGATAGCATTGCAGCCAAAAATAGATGTGGAACTAGACCATTTGGTGGCGCAAGGGGTTCTTGAACCTGTCTCACATGCACTATGGGAGACTTCTATCATAACCCCCATAAAGCCCAATGGCGATGTCTGCATCTGCGTGAACTATAAATGCACTGTGAACAAGGCCCTCCATGACCTCTCCTACCTGGTCCCGGTCGTGAGTTACATGTTAGTGTCCCTAGTGGGGGCCAAGATCTTTGGGAAGTTGGATCTTGCACAAGCATACCAACAACTACCTGTGGATGAGGCCACAGCTGCCTCAGACCATTGTGACACAATTGGGGGGGGGATCCAAAGTCAAATGGCTACAGTTTGGGATTAGTGTGGCCCCAGGGATTTTCCAACAGCTAGTGGACCATCTGTTAAAAGGGATCCCTGAAGTGATGCCCTTCTTTGATGATGTCCTCATTGCCATGGCCACCCCAAATGACTTCTCCTCTCATCTCCATGCTGTCCTGCATCGCTTCAACTTGATGGGCCTGAAGGTCAAGAGGGAGAAGTGCATCTAACATGGCGGCGGACAGGGAGCGCGTAGCGGGAGCTCTTGTGAGATACTCCATTTAAAATCTTAAGAACTGCTCTAAAGAACTACCTGTCAGCTAAGAACAAACTAAGAACTTCTGCAGTACGGTTTGCCAAAATTGTGTGCCAGCAGCTGAAGAATGCTGGGTGGACTAACAGCTTGCAATGCTTGTAATACTCACCACTGGTACGTGGAGTCGAAGCCCGGTGGGGTAGCGTGGAGGAGGTCAAGGCACGCCTCCCCGGCCTGGTGGGGAGCCCTGGTTAGAGGGAGAGGCGTTGCGCCACACCAGAGGGCCTGCAGGCTTGGGGCCGGAGCTTGGAGCTGGGGGGGGCGGCAGCAGTGGCGGCCAACCTGAGAACGCCGATGACATCAACCAGGCGGCAGCCCCAGCAGCTCTGGTGTCGGTGCCAGGGTATCTCCTGTGAGCAGGGTGCCACCTCTGGGAGGCTTCCGCGAGGCCGGGGTTAGGCAGCGACTGCTGCGGCCTGGCCAACGATGGGGAGTGCACCAGCAAATGTGGCGGCCCCTGTGGTGGCTCCTGTGACTGTGTTTCTGGCTCTTGCACCAGGCGAACGGCCGGTGGCAGGTCATTCTTCTTCAGCGGACGGCCAGCGGCGGGACGACTGGAGGGGCACGAGCTCTATGGTGGAGCGCCCCCCCCCCAACATGAGTTGTGGGACGCAAGTGGGATGCGAGCTGCAGGACGGCGAAGCCTGCCAGGGGATTGTGGTGTGAGCGAGGCCGGGCACCGGTTGGTGGGACCACGCCGCCGGGACATCTGCTCCCATTCGCTCCCGTGGCTCCAGCACCTTCAGGAAGAGGACCATAGCCTCAACAAGAGCTTCCCGTTTCCCCCCCTTTCTGGAAGCAGAAAGGGGATCGTCTAGAGCGGGGACTCACCACCTGGCAACAAAGATCATATACCACTGGCGATGGAGTGAATGAGTGATGAGAGGAGAATGGATGATGTGACTGAGCCTGTTGTGACTCTAATGCTGTTTGATTGGGTGTTTGTCTGTGGTTATCGGGGTTGGGACTTGTTGCCAAATTGTGTTTGGATTGTAATTGTTATTTTTCCTCGGTAAATTGGGTAGTTTAGCTGCATTTGGGACGGTATTGTTTGTAATAACAGGGAACCGGTGAACTTCAGTTGTGCTGGAGAGGTGTCAATCTTGTGGTTGTGTCTGATGGCCTGATATCTGTGAAGGCAGTTGGTCTGTGCCACTATGACCGAGCAGCATATTCTGGTGCTCTTGGGGAGGGGGAAGTTTAGCGGTGGGCCTGGGCACGGTGCGAAGGGAAGGTCGTGGAGACAGAACGAGGCTCGGCGCCCTTCCAACCTTTGGCCCATCCCAAGGGTGGACAGCAGTGGGGTAAGGATTGGTAACCCCCCTCTGTCATTGGTGGTGCAACGCTAGGTCCATGAATAATAAAACTGCAACCCTCCGGGATTTTGTGTCGGATCAACAGGTGGACCTGGTGTGCGTGACCGAGACCTGGGTGAGGGAGGGTGAAACAGTTGCTCTCACCCAGTCGGCCCCTCCAGGTTACTCGGCCCCTCACCAATCATGGACTAGGGGGCAGGGGGGAGGAGTGGCTATTTTCATTCGGAAGGCTTACTCCATCAGGGCACTCCAGTCCGTGGAGATCGCGGGCATTGAATGTGTTGGTGTGATGCTGGAGGTTGTTGAGAGTTTGGCGATCTGGCTGGTGTACCGTCTGCCCAATGCACCGGCCAGTAGCCTGCCGTACCTGCTGGAGGCCATATCAGGCTGGGTGTTGGACCACCCTAGACTGATTGTCTTGGGTGATTTCAGTGTCCATGCTGAGGACACAGCCTTGAGCCGGGCTACAAACCCAGTACTGTCCATGGTGACGCTGGGACTTTCACAGTTTGTTTCGGCCCCCATGCATCGGGCTGGGCACATGCTCGACCTGATCTTCACGGCTGGGGTGGAGGTGGACCAGATCACTGCAGAGGCAGTGCCATGGTCAGACCACCTGGCTCTGAAGGCCCGTCTGAAGGTTCCACCCCAACCCTTGGTGGGCGGCGAGCTGATTTATGCTCGCCTCTGAGCCCAGATGGACCCTCTGTGGCTCCAGAGGTCCCTGCGGGATCCGAGACCCCCTGGCGGTTCATTGGATGAGCTAGTGGAGGACTGGAATGTTCGGCTCTCCACAGCCATCGACAAGATCGCTCCCAGGCATCCTCCACAGGTTCGTCTGAAGCGGGCTCCTTGGTATACCCAGGAGCTGCGACGGATGAAACGAGAACTGAGATGACTAGAGAGATGGTGGCGCTGCACTCGTGACGAAGTGTCAAGAGCATCTTATAGGATGTTTATGCGAGCCTATGAGATGGCAGTCAAGGCGGCCAAGAAGGATTTCTTTGCTGCTAAGATTGCATCTGCGAGCTCACGCCCGGCCCAATTATTTAGTACAATTCGGTCCTTGACAGACCTGCCATAGGGCAGGCGAAAAGATAGGGAATTGGACATTGGCTGCAAGGCTTTGTGAGCCATTTTGCAGATAAAGTCTTGACACTCCGACGCAACCTCCCCGCCACAACTGAGACAGTAAGAGAATTCAAGGCCCCTTGCATGTCTTCAGGTCTGGGTTTAGAGTGTTTCAGCCCACTCAGCTTGGATGAAGTTGACAGATTGCTGGTTTCTGTTTGCCCAACCATATGCAACTTTGATCCATGTCTCTCCTGGCTCATTAAGGCGGGCCACGACGGGTTTCGAGGTGCCCTGAGGGAGATTATCAACAAGTCCCTCATTGAGGGCCGATTCCCTGGGGCACTCAAGGAGGCAATGGTCTGCCCTCTCTTAAAAAAGCCATGTTTGGATCTGGCCAAATCGGCCAACTATCAGCCGGTGTCCAATTTGCCCTATTTGGGCAAATTAATAGAGAGGGCGGTGGTGATACAGTTACAGGGCTTTCTGGAGGATGCTCCAGTCCTGGATCCCTACCAGTCAGGCTTCCATCCAGTCCATGGGACAGAGACGGTGCTGGTCGCCCTGACTGATGATCTCCGAAGTCATCTGGATTGAGGCGGTGCGGTTGCATTGCTGTTGTTAGATCTGTTGGCCGCATTCGATATGGTCGACCATCAGCTGCTGACCCACTGCCTTGCCAACATGGGGATTCAGGGGCTTGCCCTCCAGTGGTTTACCTCTTTCCTCCAAGGTCGGGGACAGAGGGTGGCAATTGGAGATCGGCACTCCCGGAGGCATCCCCTTGAGTGTAGGGTGCCTCAGGGGGTAGTGCTGTCCCCAATGCTATTTAATATCTACATGCACCCCCTCACCCAGATTGCCTGGAGTTATGGGCTTGGGTATCATCAATATGCAGATGACACCCAGCTCTATCTGATGCTGGGTGGCCAGTCGGACTCTAGTCCCGATGACCTGCATAAGGCGTTGCAGGCAGTGGCTGGTTGGCTCAGACTGAGTTGGCTGAAACTAAACCCAGCGAAGACAGAGGTCCTGGGCCTGAGTCGGATTGGTCTGGGATTGGGGATACCTCTCCCGATCTTCGGCGGGGCACCTGTGGTGCCAGCATCGGAGGTTAGGAGCTCGGGGGTGGTCCTGGACTCCTCTTTAACAATGGAGGCCCAGGTGGCAGCAACTGTCAAATCAGCATTTTACCATCTTCGGCTGGCACGTCAGTTGGTTCCCTACCTTGACCGTGATGACCTGGCCACAGTGATCCATGCGAAGGTCACCACGAGGCTAGATTACTGCAATGCTCTCTACATGGGGCTGCCTTTGTTGCAGACCCGGAAGCTGCAGCTGGTGCAGAATGCAGCAGCCAGGCTGGTGCTGGGTCTCATGAGGTGGGACCACATCCGGCCTTCACTGAAGATGCTGCACTGGCTGCCAATAGTGTACCGGATCCACTTCAAAGTGTTGGTTCTTACCTTTAAAGCCCTATATGGCCAGGGTCTGGCTTACCTGAGGGACCGCCTTTCCCCATATGTTCCCCCAAGGGCACTTTGGCTGGGGGGGCAACATCTGCTGGCTATTCCAGCCACCAACATTGCTAAATATGCTGCTACCAGGGCCAAGTCTTTTTCAGTGGTGGCCCCTACCTGGTGGAACGAGCTCCCGGAGGAGATCAGGGCCCTGCAGGACCTTATGCAGTTCTGCAGGGCCTGTAAGATGGAGCTCTTCTGCCAGGCTTTTGAGTAGGGGTTGCCACCGTTATCACCACTATCACTCATCACTGTTTGACATCACGGTGTGTACTGGCCCTGGTATGTGATCATGGCTCTAGTGGGACACAATCAGACAGCAACAACCATGCCCACTGGAGTACTGGGGTTATCGGCTTATGTTAGGGACTCATTCACTCTGCAGACTGTTGTTGTAATTTTTAAGTAATGGATTATTTATTGTTTTAATGTTTATGTAATGGCATCTGCCTCTATGTCCTATTGTTTTATAGGGCATTTGCCTCTGCGTTCGCCACCCTGAGCCCATGCTGGCAGGGTGGGATATAAATCCAATAAATAAATAAATAATAAATTTTCGGAGTCCAGAGGTGAATTTCTTGGGGTTCTGGGTCAACATGATGGGCCTCCATCCGGCGAGGGACAAAGTCAAGGCCATCGTAGAGGGCACCGTGACCAGCAACAAGGTGGAACTGCAGGCATTTTTAGGGCTTCTGAACTTCTACCATGCCTTTCTCCCCCACAAGGTGGTGGTAGCTGAGCCCCTGCACTGGTTGTTAGACAAGTCAGCACCATGGTCCTGGGGCCCCTGGGAAGTGGCGGCATTCAGGGCTGTAAAGGCCCTCCTGATCTCGAACGAGGTGCTGGCTCATTTCGATGAATCCCTGCCAGTGTTCCTCACATGTGACACCTCCCCTTATGGCATGGGTGCAGTCTTGGGTCACATTCTCCCTGACAGCCAAGAGGTCCTGGTGGCCTACTATTCCTGGACCTTGTCAGCTGCCAAGCAGAATTATGCCCAGATCTACCGGGAGGGCTTGGCAATTGTGGCAGGGGTGAAAAAATTCCATGATTATGTCCATGGGCACCCTGTCACCATTGTTATGGACCATAAGCTGCTCCTCGGCCTCTTTGCAGCAGACAAGCAGACCCCTCAGGTACTTTCCCCCCAGGTCCTCCACTGGTCCCTCTTCCTAGTGGGTTACACCTACTGCCTGGAGCATTGGCCGGGCAAGGCTATGAGTTACACCGATGCCCTCAGCCACCTTCCACTTCAAGACATTGATGCTGATCCTGCCCCCGCCCCCGGGGTCCTCTTGCTCAAGAGCCTCCTGGATCTGCCCCTACAGGCTGCTGACATTGCCCGCCGCTTGGCCCATGACCCTGTCGTCTCCCGGGTCTTGGGCTGGGTGGTGAGGGGGTGGCCCGTGGCCTCGTCGGGCCCTGAGTTTATGGCTTTTGCCACTCACAGGGACAAATTGTCAGCTCTTAAGGGATGTCTCCTGTGGGGGGAGAGGGTAGTTGTCTCCAGCACCCTGAGGCAGCAGGTCCTCAACACACTACATGAGGCCCACCCGGGAATCGTCCAGATGAAGGTGATGGCCCGGGGCTACATGTGGTGGCTGGAGATCAATGCAGAGATTGATTCATGGGTGCGGGGGTGCCTGACTTGTCAGGCGGTCCACCCAAATCCACCGAGCACACCCACACAGCCGGGGGAGTCCACACATAAGCCATGGTCCCAGCTCCACATAGCCTTTTCCAGGTCGTTCCAAGGACTGATTTTCTTGGTCACAGTGGACTCCTACTTCAAATGATTGGAGGTCAGCTCAGTAACCACTACATCAACAAAGGCTGTCATCCGTGCGCTGCACCAGATCTTTGCAACTCATGGACTACCAGACACCATTGTCTCTGACAATGGGGCAGCATTTATGTTGGCAGAGTTCCAGGATTTCCTGCAGAGGAACCTCATCCACCACATGAGGTTGCCATCTTTCCACCCCATGACCAACGGGAAGCGGAGCAAATGGTGCGCACTGCAAAAGAAGCCCTCAGCCAGATCTCAGACAGATACTGGGATTTTCGGCTCACCCGTTTCCTCCTGACCCAGTGGATGACACCCAACCCCATCAGTGGCCAATGCCCCGCAGAACTCTTGATGGGTCACTGCCCCACCATCCTGTTGGACTGGCTACACCCGGACCGAGCACTGGAATCCAGGAAGATGATGGAACAATGGGAAGCTCCCAGGGAGTTCTTCCCAGAAGATCCTATCTACATAAGGAACTTTGGGAAGGGACTCCCGTGGCTGGCAGGAAGAATCATATGGGCTACCAGCCCTGTGTCGTATGAAGTGTCTACAGAGGATGGTCAAGACCTAAAGAAACACATCAACCAACTGCAGAAGTGACAACTTCCAGTAGCAGAGGAACAACCCCCGTGACTCATGGGGCCTGAGCCCATCAACCCTGAGCCAAGCACCCAGACCAATCCACCTAACCACGGGGAGGTGCCAGCAGTAGAACCGCTGGCCATAACACTGGGATCAGTGGAACTGCCACCGCCCCTGCAGCAACCAGAGCCATCCAGTCAACCTGACGCGGTCGCAAGCGACCCTGTACCCACACCCCAGCATTCCCAGCGAGAGTGCAGACCACCAGCCTATTTACAGGACTATGTCACATCAGTTGGGTTGGAACTATGGGGGAAGGGGTGTTATGTATGTGGACCGCCACCAGGGGTTCACGGCTAAAGTAAGGCGCTTGGGTCCCAAACACAATGGAACCTTGGATCCTAGACCACCTAGTGTCCACCAATAGGCCATCTGGCAGGAAATTCAAAGCCTCCAATGGGACCGCGGATGTACTGGGTGGGGTGTATATAGTTGGCTCTTGTGGGGCTGGTTTTCCAGTCTTGTGTGTGAAGTACAATAAATGCATCTGAACGCATATCGTAGTCCAAGTCTCCATGCAGCAAACCCAGTACTTTACAGGCTCCTCTTATGTACCTAAGTCAAGTTTAAAGGGTTGACTGCTCAAATACTCTGTAGTAAGTTGTGAGTGCAGAAAGGGCCAGACTCAAGAAAGAACCAATTTGCAAAATCAGGCTTCCTAACTGAGCCCCCCCCCCCCGTGTTGTTTTCCAGTCCCTGTTTTTCTGGGTTTCTCTTTGGGCTTTTCATCTTGTTTTCTTTTTCCTAGACTAGCTTTTCAGTGGACTGAAAAAAGGGGGACGCTCCGAAGAAAGCAGGGGAAAACCACCAGAAAATCATACTGTCTGTGAGAGAGGGAGAAAAGCAATGCAGTGAAGAAGCCAAGCTGCAGCAGAAACTTAAGGGGGGAAAGTCCTTTATGGTAAATATTTATTCACATTTAATCTGTGAATGTAAACAGTGCTATTTAATTCAAATTGATAATCATGAGACTTTGTCTTTTTGAATCTCAGTGTCTGAATGATGTATAAATACCAAAACATGCCCAGAAGAAGTAGTAAAGTTATAAACTTTTATGTTAGCTAATCTTTTGGAAATTACATCACTAGGAGTTAGTCCTTAATTCATTTATAATGGTGATATTTAATTTCTCTGAAAGTTTGATGCAGACAATAATACTGAGAAATAACCATATCTTAACCTTAGTGATCATCCTGTTCACATCAAATTCAATCATAATCTTGGTTTGTATTCAAATAATAACAGTCTCATAACACACTGTAGCCCTGATCCATCTAGTAGCCTCTTATGAAGAAGAAGGCACTGGCACATGGATGAAGAAATGTGCATGTAAGTAGTTGCAGCATGCACAATTCTCCTGCTCAATCCAGCAGCCAGACCTCATGTGTACAATCCTAGATAAACACTCTGCTTGGAGCAAAGAGTAAGAGTCTGTATTTAGTCCTCTCCACCCTGCTTCTCTTTCCTGTCAAACAGCTAACCAAAAAATTCAGAGTACATAACTGGAGCTACATAATATTTGGAGTGGGCTCTGGATTAATAATTCATAGTCCACTTATTTTACAAGGCCTGTATGTCATTGGAAGTACTCTATAACTGATACCTTGAAGGTTGTACTTGCAGCAGCATCCCTGTAATGGCAAGTTCATTTCATTCATTTTTAAAGAGGATTTTTTCACCAGATTTGGTTTTTTCTGCAGCATATTATGTCAACTGACAAAAGTGAGAAATGTTGAACTACTGATCTCATAACAGGAATATATATTTAAATCTAAGGGGGTCAATCCAGTATAGCAACATTTCATGGTACACTAGTTTTACTTTTGGCACAACAATTGTCCACTGCTAAAGTCATACATTATATCACTAATTCTTCATGTTAGGAGAACTAGCCTTGAGAAGATATGTACACATTTTGGCTGAATTCTCTGCAGTGTTTCTGTTCCAGAAGTTATCTTCCATTCTAATATATGGATCTATCTGTAGCAAAAATAAGTCATCAGAAAATGAAGTTAGGAATTTCAAAACTGACTACCAGTTTTAGGATGACTGTGGGAAGTACAGTGCCCAAAATGAAGGGAACCAGAATATCCTGGTCCAAATTATCTCCAGAATATCCCTTGGCTATTTGTAATGGAAACGACAATTAGCTAGTGGCCAACATCTTGGGACATTTGAAAGCTCTGCCTAAAGGTCCCCTACCCTGAAACTCTGGATCATCTGAACAGACAATGTGCTCTGCCCAGCTCCATAGACTGAGGATAGGTGAACTCCTTCTCTGTGTTCATTCCTTTTGTCTTAAAAACTATTCTTTCCCCTTCTTTAAATCCTTTTCTATCTCACTTTTTCTCATGGTCATTCCCTGATATAGAATTCTAACAGCCAGAGGCTTAGCTCTCTTTCATTTTTTTTCTTCCTCTTTTCTCATATATACATTCTTTTGAACACAGGGGCTGAGTTCAGACTGGCAATTTGCCCCGGTAGGGACCTGGGCCAGTGACAATTCAATCCCAGAGTAAATTAGGTGTTCACACAGGCACATCTGCCTGGCGTCCCCCACCTGTAGCCAACCTGTGCTGTTGCACTTCACTGCCGGATTAAAAAGATACCTCATAAATCTGGTAGCAAATCCAAAAGCCCGTGTGTATCACGCATTTCTCCGCTTCTGGGAAATCTGAACGTGCAGCCGAAAAGCTGGGAGCAACCCGCGTTGGGCAGAAGGCAGAAGTGGTATGATTGGCCGTGCTCCGCTCTATTGCCCAATGCGGTGCTGGCACTGTGGGGTCCTCCCCCAATTGGCAAAATGCACTTATGCGCTTATGCGCATGAACGCGTGAACACATGACTGCTCATGTGCACATACACCCATACACCCACAGCCAAATTAATGGGGAAATACTGCATACAGTGCGCCTCTGGGGCAGCAGTCTGAAGGCTCCCGCCCAGCTCCACCCTGTATCTTCTGGCAGCAGCCTGGGCTGTCTGAATGGGAAAACCTGGAACAATTTGTTCCGGGGCTTTTTTGCCACAATGCGAGCCCCAACTCCCGCCGAGCCCGCGCTGACGGGAGGGGGCTGATTTGCCTCCTCGTGAGGCAGGAAGATAAGGACACCAGGCAGGGGGCGGAGCCAGCCTATTTAGGCTTGGCTCCCGCCCTCTGCCCCACACAGTTCTTCAGCGTGCTCGGAGCCAGTGGCAGCTTCGAGCACGATCGGCGGAGTGGGCCAGGGCCTTTGAGGCTTCTGGCCCAGCTAATCAGGGCTGTGAGCCCAGGGAGCGTCCGGGCCGTGGTGGGATGCCCGTGGAGTGTCCAGGCCGCGGCGGCGACTCCGTGGGACCGTCTGGGCTGCAGAGGTGGCGCCCGCGCTCGGGGAGCGTTGGGGCCGCGGCAGGACGCCCGTGGAGCGTCCTGGCAGCGGCGGCGACTCCCGGCGACCTTCTAGGCTGTGGAGGCAGCGTCCCAGCAGCGGAGGTGGCGCCCGCACTTGGGGAGCGTCCGGGCCATGGTGGGACGCCCGTGGAGTGTCCCGGCCGCGGCAGTGATTCCTGGGACTGTCCCGGCTGCGGAGGCAGCGTCCCGGCTGCGGAGGTGGCGCCCACGCTCAGGGAGCGTCCGGGCCGCAGCGGCAGGGCCTAGGGAGCTTCTGGGCTGCGTTGCTGGCGCCCACGCTCGTGGGTCGTCCTGGCCACAGCGGCAGCGTCCGGGCCCACGAAGAGCTGGTGCATGAATGCAGCCGGCCGGTGTAAGGAGGATAGCGGCAGCTTCTGGATGGCAGCGCTGCTCTGCCTGGCACCTGGAGGAAACTTCTTTTAAAGGAAAAGCTTATTGTAGTTAAGGGCCTTAGTCTTTTGGGGAAAGCTCTAGGTAGCCCCCCCCCCCAGCCTTGGCTTGTAGGTAGTGAGTGGCAACAGGGTAACGCCTCACCCCTGCAATTTATCACCCCTTTAGATATGGCCTTATCATCCCCCCTCCCATAGTGTCCTCCACTCCTCCACCACCATTACAGCCACATATAGGTGCTCTTTAGGAGCATGTGTGCTGTGGTGGAGGCCGGGTATATAGTAGTGATACAGTGGCCATTTTAGGCTTCTTTTACAGCCATTTTGGGGAAGTTAGGAGTGGCGGCCATTTTAGGGTACAGTAAAGCGTAAGAAGAGGCAGTGTTGGATTCAGCCGGGGCACATCTAGTCCAACACAGTGGCCAGGAGGGCAAAAATACAGGACATCAGGTGCCCCAGGCTGAGAGTTCATATCTATAGTCACTTAGGGAACTCTGCTTTATATGCTTATTCAATTCCTTTTTGAAGCTGTCCATGCTGGTGGCCCCTGCCACCTCCTGTAGCAGTGAATCCCATGTGTTAATCACTCTTTGGGTGAGGCAGTACTTCCTTTTATCTGTTCTAACCTGATTGCTCAGCAAGTTCAGGGTGTGCCCATGAGTTTTAATATTGAAAGAAAGGGAGAAATTACTTCTTTCTCAACTTGCTATCCTATACATACTCATATAAACTTCAATTATGTCACCCTCAGCCATCCTTTTCCCAAGCTAAATAGCCCAGGTGTTTTAACTTTAAGGAAAGGGGATGCAGACATTTTGGGCCTGTGTCTCTGGAGAGTGATTCCATTAAGAACAGTTTGGCTCCAAAGAAGGGAAGTGGCCTGCTCCTAAGCGGGTAGGCCAGGCTTTTACCTTTGGTGGCCACAGGTGCTTTCCCTATACTCGGCATCTTTAGTTACTGGATTAGGTAGTGGCTGATATGGAATAGTTCTACCTGGGACCTGCTGAGCATCTGCCAGTTTGAGTAGGCTATACTCACTTTAGCAAGGTTGAATAAGACACAGGGCTATGGATGGGGCTATTCCTTTGTAGTATCAAAATGGCTTGACCATTTATGGCAGCTGGGCTTATTTATTTTTGAGACTGTAGATAATGATCTCTATTCAAAATAGCAATTTTGCATGGTTATTCAGAGGAAGACAGTATAAATTGCCTATCTCCCAATTACAAGGTTGGGCCCTAATGCAATAGGGATTTATTGCCAGTGCAGCGGTTAAGTAGTGAAATCAAGAGCAATCTGAACGGAACAGCTGAACTCTAGGGTTTCCTTCCGTGAAGGAATCCTTGTCAGCAGCATGTGAGTTTGTCAGTATGAATGCCCTCTGAGTTGGTAAACTGGTTTGGTTTTTGTCATGTGTTAGGATTCGAAATAACCATTGCAATATGTCATTTGTGCCTTTTGTTTTCTGTTCTGGCAGGAATGCAGTGTGACTTCCTCCTGATGCTGTGATCTGAGAATTGGACAGCCAGCACGTCATTACATGTCATTGGTTGTCCTAATGAGCATATTTCACAGCTTACAAGCGCATTCGTTTGTAAGGGGAGGTGCAGTGAGTAGCCACGGCCTGTCGGAGTTGCATGGGTCTTTATAGGCTGTGGATGGTGCCGGCTGGGATGCTGTGGCAGTAATGAGGCAGGTGGCTTCCATGGAGGTTCTGTGGGGGCTGTTCTGCCCAAGCACTTGGCCAGGAAAGAAATTTTCCAGCATGGCAGTCCAGCCTTACTCATGTACGTATGATAGTAGGGTTCACTGAATATAGGTTCACATTACAATGAATGAACATTTAACCTGCATATAGGTATACACCTGTTTGTAAAGGGGCATGTGCACTTTAATGTGTGCTTGTCCTTGATCTTTAGGATAGGAACCCAGTTTCTATAAGAAATTATAGGTACTGTGCACTCGTTAGGATAGGGTGTTTTTCTATACAGATACACAAACAAATTAATAAATATAGGGGTTTTTATAGTGACAATACTGTTGATTGGCATTTATGTTTCAAAAGCCAAATTAATTTTTGTTCTGATGGGTCTCAGTGGTTAGTCGAACTGGGAAAGATGTTTCAGAATGCCTTATGGGGGATAGTCCCTTGAGTTCTAAATATTGAATGCCTGTGAATACTCCTTTAAGGAACTCCGTGGCTGAGAGAATGTTTCTCAGTCTGCCAATCCAGTAGATTTGGAACTGAATCAGAGACGTTCTCTTCTGATATAGAACTTAGGCATGATTATTCTTGGCCTCAAGTTCCTTTCTTTCAGGGTGCAGGATGGCCAAACAATCCAAAGATTTAAGTCTTGTCTGCCTTATAGAGACGGACTATTTGGGGTTGCACAGCTGTGGGTTTTTGTTTTGTTTTGTTTTGGCATGGAAGTAGTATAATGCCTTTGGATAATTAATGTCCCTTTAAAAGGGGTGGGCTGCCTGTGCACCCAGGAATATCAATGTCAGTTCACTGGATCAGTGTTGACAAAAGCCCTATGAATGTTGGGCAGTGCCTTGCAAATCACACTGACTGCGAAGGTAAGCATTGCTGTGTAAATGCCTTGTGACCCAGGAACATCATTAAGTACTTCCTTGATTATGGCAAACATAAGCCTTATGAAGATTGAGCAGTGCCTTGCAAAGCAATGTCGGTGTAAATGTAAACATTGCTGGTCATGTAGTGGAATTTCTTCTGCATTCTATGAAAGTCTTGGGAAATGGAAGCTCTAGAGGACCAAAGGCAACCCATTTCCCTGGCGGTAGAAAAAGGGTCATTTTTGCAAACTGGGTGTTACTGCAGTTCCCATTACGAAGACGGTTACTGCTTGGCATGCGGATGGAGTTCTGATGATCAGGCACCAGTTTGCGGCAGTAGTGTTTGGGCTTTGGGCAAGTTGGGCCTTTCCCGGTGTAAAGTTTGGAACTCATTTCTCGGTTCAGTGCCGATTACACTACAGCTGCCCTGGGCTATGTAGTCCCTTGCCAAGTGGTAGTGTCAGTGGGACCTTGTTCAGGTCAGGACATTTGCCCAGTCACTGCACTCCTGTTGGGGGTGGCTCTGTGGATTATGAGCTGTGTTGGGTTTTTGCCTAGCATTCAGGAATGGAATTGCAAAGTTTTAAGTTACTAATGAAGTTTGTCCTTCAGGTGCTGCTGGCTGCAGGGCAAGATGAGGAATCAACATCTGCGGTCACAGCATGGTCTTTTGGGCCACCCACTGGGCTAAGAGGACTCCCTGGCCGGGAAGGCCCTTGTGTTATAGGCTGAGACAGACCTTTGGAAGATAAGAGCAAGATGGCCCAGAGTGCAGATAGTCTGGCCAGCTATTCTGCTTTACCATGAAGGACAAGGCCATTGTGATTGAATGGAGGCTTGCCTTGTGATGATAGGAGCAAGGTGGCCTGGCATGCATGTGGTCTGGTGGCCATGCTGCATCGACATGAAGGGCAAGGCCCTTGTATAAGTGGAGGCTTGCCTTGTGATGATAGGAGCAAGGTGGCCTGGTGTGCACATGGTCTGGTGGCCATACTGCATCAGCATGAAGGGGAAGGCCCTTGTATAAGTGGAGGCTTGCCTTGTGATGATAGGAGCAAGGTGGCCTGGCGTGCACGTGGTCTGGTGGCCATGCTGCATCGACATGAAGGGCAAGGCCCTTGTATAAGTGGAGGCTTGCCTTGTGATGATAGGAGCAAGGTGGCCTGGCGTGCACGTGGTCTGGTGGCCATGCTGCATCGACATGAAGGGCAAGGCCCTTGTATAAGTGGAGGCTTGCCTTGTGATGATAGGAGCAAGGTGGCCTGGTGTGCACATGGTCTGGTGGCCATACTGCATCAGCATGAAGGGCAAGGCCCTTGTGAATAGTGGAGGCTTGCCTTGTGATGATAGGAGCAAGGTGGCCTGGCGTGCACGTGGTCTGGTGGCCATGCTGCATCGACATGAAGGGCAAGGCCCTTGTATAAGTGGAGGCTTGCCTTGTGATGATAGGAGCAAGGTGGCCTGGCGTGCACGTGGTCTGGTGGCCATACTGCATCAGCATGAAGGGCAAGGCCCTTGTGATAAAGTAGAGGCTTGCCTTGTGATGATAGGAGCAAGGTGGCCTGGCATGCATGTGGTCTGGTGGCCATACTGCATCAGCATGAAGGGCAAGGCCCTTGTGAATAGTGGAGGCTTGCCTTGTGATGATAGGAGCAAGGTGGCCTGGCATGCACGTGGTCTGGCGGCCATGCTGCATCGACATGAAGGGCAAGGCCCTTGTGTTAAGTGGAGGCTTGCCTTGTGATGATAGGAGCAAGGTGGCCTGGAGGGCACATGGTCTGGTGGCTATGGTGCATCGACATGAAGGGCGAGGCCCTTGTGATAAAGTGTAAGCTGGCCTTGTGATGATAGGAGCAAGGTGGCCAGGAGTGCACATGGTCTGGTGGCTATGCTGCATCGCCATGAAGGGTGAGGCCCTGGTGTCACAAGCGAACTGGTTGCCTGAGGTGCAGCCTCATCGTGATGGGCTGGTGGCCCAGAGTGCACATGGTCTGGTGGCTATGCTGCATAATCGGGAAGGGTATAGGCCCTGGCTTACAGGCAGAGGCTAACCTTGCGATGATAAGAGTAAGGTGGCCCGGAGTGTGGATAGTCTTGAGGCTATTCTGACCCGCCAGGTTGGCGCAATTTTAGGGACCCCGCTAGATGTTAAGGCAGCCAGTTGCCTGGGGTGCAGCTGGTCTTGTCTGCAATAGGGCTGTGCCAGGTGTGGTGTAGCCTGGGGGTTTCTAGGTCCTTGGGCTGGATGAGATTGAGCCCCACTTGGCAGCTTTGAAATGCCATAGAAGGAGGCTTGGGCCTCTTCTTGTTGCACCCTGATATACGGGTCAGGTTAACAGACCTGTATAGGGAAGACAGGGTGCACCTCCTTAACAAGGGCTATGCTATATTTCTGGCAGATTTGAGGCGGGGGGTGCTGTTGGCACTGGATAGCTTGGTGGGGGCGAAGGCCTAAGCAGAGGCTTGGCCTTTGCTATGGCGGGGTAGCGCGATCAGGAAGCTGAAATCGGTGAGCACCTGGGCATTGTTATAAAGGAATTAAAGGGTCCTCCATGAATGGCTTTCGGGCCTTTGCGGCTCAAGGCCGGGAAGGGGTGATCTTCCTTAGAACAATCTGGCCCGGCCTATCTTAGCAGGCCTTTGCGGCTTCTGGGGTGGTGGGCCAGGGGGTTCTCCGAAACATGCCAAACCGCTGGTCGAGAGCCACATTGGGTGGCTCGAGATCGGGGAAGGTGCATCGCCCAGAAGGAGATGAAGGTGGTCAGGAGTTTGACACCTGTCGTATTCCTCAGTACGTTTTAGCAGCCTCTCGCCAGTTGTGTGATTTTAAATAATTAATAAAGTGGCCCTTGTTAAATCCATATTTGTGTCCGTCTCTTCATTCCGATTGTGGAGGCAACTGGCTCCCGCAGCAAATTGCCAGTCTGAACTCAGCCAGTGTCACTGTTCTGATGCTTGAGTATTTTTTCCATTCCTGTACACCTATATTGCCCTCAGGAAATTCCAAACCTTGCTTTTGAAAAGATCGGGTCATTTTGTGGTTACTGATAGCCTATTAAAGGCACTTTGACTTTACTTGCCCAATAGCCAGCTAAAGATCCCTAAATCAAATGTTTCATTCCTCCTCATTGGAAAGTATGTCAGTTTTTCAAGCTAACCAGGTTGTGAAAGTGAGAAGAAGTTTCCCCCTGAAACTGCACTTAATTTCCCCAAAATGGTTGAAGTTCTGGGTGAATATGAGAGTCCACACATACATAAGGGTACATATGAAAGGGAGCACATGTGGTAACACATGGTTGAAATCATTCCTCATTAGGGATGGGCATGAACTGGCTGACAAACTGAAGTTCATCATGAATTTTGGCCTGTCTGGGGTTTGTGAACTGAAGTTCGTGAACTGAAGAACTGGGATGAACTAATGCGAATTTTGGCACAATTTGTGGTGGCTTGTAACACTTTGTGAAGAGCAGGAAGCAGGGGTTTACCCCTGATTTCTGCTCTACATGAGGAACAGCTGAGCAGATGGGAGCTTCCCACCACTCAGCTGTTTGGTTTAAATGGCTCTGAGCCATTTAAATCACTGCTGCTTTCTGCCCCCTGTGGCTTTCTGCTGCAAGCAGCAGACAGAGTTTTTTAAATGGCTCTGCTTTCTGCTCCCAGTGAAAAGCTGCAGGAAGCAAAAAGCCAGGTTTAATTGGCTCCCCCTTTTCTGCTGGCTTCAGCTAACTGTGGCCAGCAGAAAGGGTGAAGAGAAGTCCCTTCCCAGGAGCTCTCTTCCCTTTTGCTGACTGGGGATCACCACAGCCAGCAAAAAGGTAGAAGGGAAGTCCCTTCCTGGGAGATCCACCGCTTTCTGCTAGCCATGAGTCACCATAGCCAGCAGAATGGTGGGAGGAAGTCCTTTCCTGGGAGATCTCCCCACCTTTCTGCTTGCCACTGTTTTTCATGATGCCTTCTGCAGTCCTTTTAAAGTTTAAAGGGACATTCCAAAACAGCTGACCAGCATGGAGAAAGCTTCTCTCTACTGCTCAACTGTTTTTTTTTTGTTTGTTTTTTTTGTTTTCTGCAAACCCTATTTAAAGGGACTACAGTCCCTTTCAACTGGGTTTGCAGGTCCATGAACTGCACAGACTGGTTTGGTTCATAAACGAGCCTCTCTATTTGGGGTTAAGTTCATGGTTTGGCCATGAACCAAACTGCATTTTCCCAGTTTGTGCCCATCCCTATTCCTCACAGATTGGTCTCAAAGGGTTGTTATTACAGAAGAGTTGTCACCAGTGTGGAACGTATCTTGTAGGGTCCCACAGGGTGCAGTGCTATCCCCCAAGCTTTTCTTGTTGTTGTTCAGTCGCACAGTCGAGTCCGACTCTTCGCGACCCCATGGACCAGATCATGCCAGGCCCTCCTGTCTTCCACTGTCTGCTGAAGTTTGCTCAATTTCAAGCTTTTCTACCAATATGTAAAATCCTTAGGACAATTCATGCGTAGTTTTAGGGATGCCATCAATATGTTGACACATGTACTAGAGTTGTAAGAAAAAAATAAAGAGTAATAAAAAAGGAGAATATAAAGGGGGGGTTATTCAGCACATTACTTCATGATTATCAACATTCATGTACCACACAAATGGATAAGATCAACAATTTATGGACAAAAATATAATGTATCTTCAGCCAATTATACAACCAGTTATATTGTGATTGAAATGCTCATCAAAATGTCAAAGCACACATTAAATATAACATTCAGCCAATCACAGTGATCATGAATAGCTAGTTGAAATGTGTCTCAAATCTGAATTTCTTCAGAAATGCTCCCAGGTTGTTTGTAGTCTCTCACCTGCTTATTCAGAGGCCTTGGGACACCACACCAAATACTATAATTCCAAAACAGAAAACACTTTTGTTGCTTATCTACTTTTCCAGAGACCTTAAATTATATCAGTATTCACAGCTGACAACAATTTCTAAATTTCTGGTCTAATTTATTACAGCAAGAGCCAGTAAAACACTACAATTCTGATATAAGAGATATGAAAACAATAATAACATAGCAATAGTATAAAAACATTAACAAGAGAAAATTAATAAAATCATCATCATCACCATCATCATACAATTTTTTCAGCTAAAATAAGTTTGTGTTTCCTAATAACTAAGAAACAAAATTTTGCCACAGCATAAGTCACTGAACTCTGAATGTCTTCTAGGAAGAATTTATGAAGGACTTCTGGCCTAAAATCAAGATAAGACCTCAGAGGGCTAAATCTAGACAGAAGGGGTAGTATAAGATGATCATGTTCCTCCTGATAGAACCTACAGAACAGTAGGACATGAGTAACTGATTCCACTATATCAGCCATGCATGCGCATATATGTTCATGCATTGGGAGTTGAGTGAATTTACCTTGCAGTACAGTGGAAGGGAGTGCCTCAAAACAGGCTCTGGAAAAGGCCCATCTATAGGGCTCATAGGTAATGTTAAATAAATATGGGCCAGCAGTAAAATTAGGCCAAGATTTTAGATTTCTGAAGTTCATGGGCAGTGAAGCTTCTTCATTTTATAATTCAGTGTCACGAAGCCTCTATGCGACTGCTGTTTTTGCCTTGTATAGGCTTCCATAGAAGAGGTCTTCTGAGAATAAGCCAATCTGATTTAACTTATTAAGAATTTGTGCAGACCACATCACGCCAAGTCGTGATATGGAGTTACTGACAACAATTATATCTCACATAGGACTTAATTAAAGCCTAAAGACCAACCAACAACTTTTACAACCCTATTTTACAAAAATGAGATGGAGGTGGCAGGTGTACAGAAAAAAATCAGAGGCAAAAATTCAACAGACATCTGTGTTCAATTACACCAATAATCAGGGGTCTTTTCATAGAAAAATAGCTGCAGGAGCTCATTAGCATATGGTATGCTAATGAGCTATTAGGCTATTAGCATATGCCATGCCCCCTGATATCACCGGAAGTGATGTCAGAAGGGAAGCAAAAGAACCAGGGGACAGCAGGTGGTGGCACAACGATACGGTCACGCTGAGTGTGCTGGCCACTTCTGGGTTTGTAGAAGGGTCTCCTGATGTGTTGGAGACCCACCACCACTCCAGGGAAGGAGTGTATGGGTAGACAAGGGCTTGATCCCAACCCCTGTGACTTGCTACTTGCAGGGAGACCAAGGGATTGCCCTCAACACTGGACTCGAAGAGGAGCTTATTCATATGGGTGAAGCCATTGCTCCTGTGCTGTGGGGGGGGTTAGAAGACGCCGCTGAAAAAGTGCTTCTGTGAGTAAGACTCTTGTTTAGGGCAATTAAAAACAGAATCCCATAAACTCTGGCCCTAAAAGGGAGAAGCAATGGTGGGTGGTTCCCTCCCCTGAGAAGTGAATGGCTAGCAAATGGGTTGGTGAAAATCAATGACACTTTCTTGGCAATTAAAGGGCAATGTGTGGAGAGAAGTGAGACCTGCGGGTGAGCTAGACTTAGAGAACAGATGGCCAGATCTTTCGAGTTTTGACTGGAGGAGCTGGTGGCCATGCTAAAGACCCCCGTTAATCTGGACCCTGGGGGTGTTGTAAGTTTGTACAGCTTTAAGGGGGCTGTGAGGTGGTGATCCAGGAGGAACAGATGGGAAGTTGCAGGGGAAGCCAGCTTGGAGTGGAGTTTGTTAGCATGTTTGGAGCCCCTCTTGCAGCAAACTCAATTTTTAACCCTATGGGGCAGGGTGGAAGGTGGAGCCCCTCTGCCGCAACTTCAATTGTTAACCCTTAAGGGGCAGGGTGGAATTGGTGAAGAATTGGTTGCAGTGCACTCATTTTTTTTCTTCTTTTATCCCTGGTATTCTGGCATTCTGACAAGGATAAGAAGTGGGAAGCGACGGAAATTTCTTAGCAACTTTTAAGGTGATAAAAGTCAGGACTGGCAACAACAAAGGTCTACGACTGAGACACCGGTGGCTGTTGGGTGACAGGCTTGGGTACTTGCAAAGTAAACTTTCTCTTTTGCTTAGGCAGAGTAGACTGAGAAGAGTAACGGGGGCTGTGAAGTCATAGTGTAACTGTGTTTTGGGAACAAAAGAGAAGACTGTTGGAGAAGTCTAAATAAGCATTTAAAATAACTTATACACATTCTGGACAAAGTGTCAAAACTCTTGAGTGTTCCCAAACAATTGTCTGGGTTTAAGTAAACAAATTCTGGGAAAGGTGCCAGCCATTTGTGTATATACCATAACAAAGTAGTGAGGAAGTAAATAATTATTGAAGGTAAAGCAGAGTAAAAATATTGGGCAGCTTGCCAGATTAGATAGTTAAGGCAATGGTTGTAAATTAACCCAGGATGTCAACTCAAGGTGGCCAACCAGACGAGGTGAAAGTTCCAGCAGCCTCTCCTGGTGTGTCCACCTCAGTCACTGCTAAGCTGGTGGGGTCAGCTCAAAAGGAAATGCAGGCACTTGTGCAGGCTACAATCCAGAGTTGCATTACCAAGGTGATCGACCCGATCAAGTTAACGATGAGAGAAATCAGAAATTCTGTCTCCGCAGCAATGGATCCAGTCAATGTTGCCATGAATGAGATAACTGATAAATTGTCCCAGAGCTTACATGCACTCCAGAAACAAGTGACAAATAACACTAACAAGATTGGTGAATTAACCACCACAACAGGGAAGATAGAAGTTAAGGTGAAGGAAATGGAGATGAAAATGAAGGAATTGGAGGAAAGACAGAATACCCTGGAACGAGATGTTATGAGACTTCAGGTAGAGAGGGCAGCATTTGTTTTGTGATTTCAAAATGTCCCAGAAGAAAAGAATGAAGATCTCATTGAGAAAATGGCAAAACTTTTGGCAGAACATATGCATATAGAAGAGGTGGAGAAAATTATACAGGAAATTGATGTGGCTTTCAGAATGAATTCTGCTTATGCAAGACGTTTCCAGCTCTCAAGAGAAGTACAAGTGCAGTTCCATAAGAGGGTGGTTAGGGACAAGATATTGAGGGAAGTGAATGCTTTGCCACTGATGATGAAGGATATCGAAATTAATGTCTTGAAAGAGGACCCCTGGAGAGTTAGAGAGAAGAATACTCTGAATTGGCAACATTGTTGAGAAATAATACGATTAGCTACAGATGGCTTCTACCCGAAGGCTTGGTTTTTACCTTCAAAGGCAGGAGGTTTAGAATCACATCAATCTTTAAAGCAGAAGACTTCTTGAAGACTTATGGAGATGAACTATGGGCAGGACAAGATGGGAGAGAAGAAGGAGAGGAAGAGGGAGAAGAAGGAGGGAAGGAAGGAGCACCACAGGGTGCGATGGCAGAGGTGAAGCCATAGAGACATGGAAGATATGAAACAAGGAGATCCCCAGTGAATACGAGACAACAAACAAAGGAGAAACTGGAACAACAGAATTGAGACCAGGATGGATAAGGAAAGAATAAGATTCATTTTGGTGAATGTAAACAGCTTTAATGAACCTCAGAAAAGGAACAGAATTTTTCATCAACTTAGAAAACAGAAATTGGATGTAATATGCATTCAAGAGACACATATTAAAAAAAGGGACAAGAAGCGTTTGAATGTTAAAAGATTGGGGAAGATCTTTGCAGCTGTGGACAAGGAGAAGAAGAAAAGGGATGTAGCCACATTTGTGAAAGACCATCTCCAACCCAAACTTGTATATGCATCACAGGATGGGAGTATCTTGATGGTGGCTATACAAAGACAGTTGAAAAGAATGCTCATTGTCAGCATCTATGCCCCGAATCAGCATCAAGAAAAATTTTATAGTAAACTGCATAACCTTATTACTCAGCAAGAATTTCAGGAGATTTGTATTATAGGAGATTTTAATGTGGTTTTTGACAAAAAGGATGATCGGAAAACAAGCACACAGGGAAAGAAGACAAGAGGTACTGAATTTCCAGACTCGCTATGTCAGCTTATGGAAGAATTGAGTCTGGTGGATTCCTGGAGGGTAAGAAACCCCAAGAAGCAGCAGTATACATATTTCTCGGCTAGGTACGGGTTTTGGTCAAGGATAGATATGTGTTGGATTTCGAGTATGGCCATTAAGGATTTAATGGAAGCAGAGATTGAAGCGGGAACGTATGCAGATCATAATCCTATTACTCTGGAACTGCAAGAGACGAGACCAAAAAGTAGATGGACATTAAATATCTCACTTTTGAAGGATGATAAATGAAAGAGGAAACTTAAAGAGGAGTTCCTACACTTTTTCAAAGAAAATATCCAACTTGATATGCTGTTGAAAGTCGTCTGGGATGCTTTTAAAGCATTTGCTAGAGGACAACTGATAAAGGAATCTGCCAGATTGAATAAACAGAGGAAGCAAGAATATACTAAGCTCCAAAAAGATATTCGGATACAAGAGGAGATTTTAGTGGAGAATCCAAACTTATCGGAAACGAGATCTAAACTTAGGATGTTGCAACACAATATGAAATGTCTTCTTACATATGAACTAGCTAAGAAACTGGCATTTGCTAAACAAAATTATTTTGAAAATGCCAATAAGCCCACAAGGTGGCTTGCTTATAAAATTAGACAACAGAAGGAGAAGTCTTATATAAAAACTTTGAAGAAAGACGATGGAACTGAAACTAATCAGTTTCAAGAAATGAAAGTGATAGTAGAGGATTTTTATGGAAGCCTATACAGAAAATCAGATATGAATATAGAGCAAATAAAAGGATATCTGGAAACACATCAGCCTACGAAGCTTTTGGAGGACCAAAGAAGAATACTTAATCAACCCATAGCGATGATGGAAGTAGTAGAAGCACTGCAGCAACAAAATAAAGGGAAGGCACCTGGACCAGATGGGCTACCAATAGAGTTTTACTGGATTTTTGAAGAACAATTATTGATTCATTTAAAAGAGGTCTGTAATAGGATAATGGGGAGTGGAATATACCAGATTCTTGGAGGGAAGCAATAATCTCCCTAATACATAAGCAAAATTCAGATGAAAGAGAAATTAAGAATTATAGGCCGATTTCTCTCTTGAATGCAGATTATAAGATCTTTGCCTCAATATTAGCAGAAAGACTAAAAAAAAATACTATCCAGAATAATTCATAAAGACCAAGTGGATTTTCTGCCTAAGAGACAAATAAAGAATAATTTGAGATGTATTATGGATGTTATAGAGTACTATGAAGCAAACCCGGAAAAGCCTTTGGAGTTGATTGTAGGGAAATTCCACAAATTCCACCACATGCCTATGTGACCAGACCATCACTAGGCCTCGGGCAAGCCTGGAGGCAAAGGTCTTTGGTCACCAAGTGCTGTGTGGTGGAAAAACACTGATATTAGTCTAAAAGCTCAGCTATTATGGGTATTTCAGGCAATGTGTAAACTCTGGAATTGATGGAATTTATGGTGTGCTTTTATGACCCTACCCTCAATAAATATGGGAATCTAGACTCAAGGAGGAGGCTTGCTTGCTGGAGAAGCAGCTTTCCTGAGAGGCTGGGTCCCTGCTTCAACCAGACTATTCGTCTCCTAGCATTTTCTTGTGTCCTTCACTTCATTGATATTTCTGGATTCAGAGAAAGCTTTTGACAATGTAAATTGGCCCTTCATATTGGAAATGCTGAAGATGGCAGACATGGGAGAGGAATTCATAAGCATGGTTCGAGCTATATATACTAAACAACATGCTACAGTTATGATCAATGGCGATCAGACACAGAGGATCAAGATTCAAAAAGGAACAAGACAAGGCTGCCCTCTTTCACCGTTATTATTTATATATGCTCTGGAAATACTGAATGATATGATTAGAGGTGAAAAGCAGATTGTAGGGCTTAAGCTGAGCAGAGAAGAGTACAAGCTACTTGCATTTGCAGATGATTTAGTATTTATCCTAGAAAACCCATTGGACTCAATAACGACACTGAAGAAAGCTCTTCATGAATATGGTCAGGTAGCAGGGTTGAGAGTGAACATAAGTAAAACAAATATTTTAACCAAGAACATGAGATTGGAACAGAAGGCTAAACTTCAAGAAGCATCAGGATTTCAGATACAGGAGAAAATAAAATATTTGGGAATTATGATGACTAATAAAATGTAGCGCGCTTCAAGAGAACAATTATAAGGAGCTATTGAGGGAGACTAAACAGGATTTAGAGAGATGGAAAAATTTACAGATCTCTTTAATGGGACAAATAGCACTAATTAAGATGAACATTCTTCCAAGATGGATATTTTTATTCAAGACAATCCCTGTACTGCAAAAACAAAAAAATTAAAAAGATTTAGATCAAGCAGTTTCAAAGTTCATCTGGCAGGGAAAATGCCCTAGAATAAGATTGAAGTCACTACAGGATGCGAAAGAGAAAGGAGGCTTCGGAATATCAAATTGGATGTTATATTATAGAGCGGCAGTACTCTCTTGGATTAGGGAATGGATTATGTTGGAGAATAAAAGAATCCTGAAATTAGAAGGCCATGAGCTTATGATAGGCTGACATGCATTATTGTGGTATGGGAAAGCCTCATCACATAAGTATTTTAAGCAGCACTGGTTACGTGCATCATTGTTAAAAATCTGGGAAGGTATACATAAGCATTTTTAAAAAAAGAACTTCTAAGCTGATTGTCTCCTTTGAGGCATTTACTTTGCCATATGTCTTTGGAGAAGATAAGCCAAGAAGGTACTTGGATATTTTAGACTCTAAGAATAAACTGAAACCATCAGAAGATCTATTGTGGTGGCAAAAGGCCCAAATAGAATCTAGATACACAAAAGATAAGAGAATCGGCTTTGCAGAGGAGCTGATGGAGATTGAGAAGCTAATGATGGCTCCGGATCAGAAGTTTATAAAAAGAGCCTATACACTGCTACTCAATGAGATGATGTTAGGGGAGACGGTTAAAGGAAACATGATACAGCGGGCTCAAAATGTGGGGCATAATATAGATTTAGAACAGTGGGAACAAATGACCCAGCTGAGCTCTGAGAAGGAGCAAGGTGTTTGAGCTGCCAGAGGGGTGAGTGGTATTTTTATTTATTTACTTTCAGCTGAGGTGCTTTAGCTGAAAAGGTACTGTGTCAGGGGCTGTATTTGGGAGTGTGTGGGTGAGTTGTAACAGACTCCTGACTGCTGGAGTTAGGGTGTGAAAGGGTCATTGTTTGCCTGTAATTAAGTGCTTGGGTGAGATTGAATAGCAGACTCCTGGCTGCTGGAGTTGGAGTGTGAAAGGGGCTTTGTTTGACCGTCATTAAGTGCCTTGGGTGATTTTGAGTAGCTGCTGGCCACACCCTCTCCTGGGAGACAATTCCATTTAAGGCAGGAAGTTTGCGAGAGCAAAAGGGCGAGGCTCTTTGCCTGTGGCTCTTGGCCTAGGGGCTCTGTAAGAAGCCCAGGAAGAGCCAGGAAGCCAGGACCTTGACTCCTTGGTAAGGTAAGGTAAGTAGACTCCTACAACAGGAGCCATATAAATACAAAGGGTTTTAAAAGGGGGGTTATAGAAAAGTATTTGTTTAAAAACAATTATGAAGCCAGAATGCCAGCAGGGGGTTGGGGGCTATCCAGTGTTTTGCATGGAGTGTCACATGTATGACTATCTGCCCACTGGTCAGAAGTCTTGGGTGTGTGCTCGGTGCAAGGAGCTCCTGGTTCTCAGGGAGCGAGTTTGCTCCCTTGAGGCCAAGGTGGCTGACTTGGAGAAGCAGGGACAGTCAGTTAGGTGCACGGGGAAGACTCTCGGGGACTTGTTAGATATGTCCCACTCTGGATCTGGCAGCCCGGCTGCTGCCAGGGAGCATGAGGGTCAAGGGGAAAAGGGGCACCATGCTGAGGATAAGGGGAATGTGCCCTCAGAAGGGACCTCTTCTTCAGCTGGTGAACGGGTATCCTTTCGTACCAAGGAACCGTCCCTGGGAAGGGTGGGAGGGGGCTCTTGGTAGTTGGTGATTCGATCCTTAGGCAGGTAGACAGCTGGGTGGCGAACCCGCGTACTGACCGTATGGTGACTTGCCTGCCTGGTGCGAAGGTAGTGGACATTACGCGTGTTTTAGATAGGCTGGTAGATAGTGCTGGGGAGGAGCCAGTGGTCGTGGTGCACGTCGGCACCAACGATGTGGGGAAATGCAGTCGTGAGGTCCTGGAGGAGAAATTTAGGCTGCTGGGCAGGAAACTCAAGGCCAGGACCTCCAAGGTAGCCTTCTCAGAAGTGCTACCTGTTCCACGCGCAGGGCCGGAGAGACAGGCACAGATCAGGAGTCTCAATGCGTGGATGAGACGGTGGTGTAGGGGGAAGGGTTCAAGTTTGTTAGGCACTGGGATGCTTTTTGGGACAAGAGGGAGCTGTACAAAAGGGACGGTCTCCACTTGTCCCGAGAAGGAACCAGGCTGCTGGCGCTCAAAATCAAAAAGGTGGCAGAGCAGTTTTTAAACTGAATAATGGGGGAAAGCCGACAGGAGATGAAAAGTCTCTGGTTCGGGATGGCTCATCTCAAAGAGATGAAGGGGTAGCTATTACTTTTGTACAAGGAAATGGATTACAATTGTCCACTGAGACTGTGGCTAATGATAGGAACTGCCTGGCAAGGTCTCGAGGCAGCAAGAGGAAGGCTGTGGGCTTAACAAACGTGGGAAACTATAAGTGTTTATACACAAATGCTAGAAGTCTCCGAGGTAAAATCAGGGAGTTGGAATGCTTGGTGTTGGGGGGGAAATAGACATTGTGGGTATTTCAGAAACTTGGTGGGATGAGGAAAATCAGTGGGATACGGTGATTCCTGGTTATAAATTATATCGGAAGGATAGGGGGAAAGGGTTGGAGGTGGGGTGGCTCTGTATGTCAGAGAGGGTATACCATCCAGTAAGATTGAGAGGGTAAGAGAATTGGATTCCCTTCTGGAAATGCTATGGGTTGAAATAGTGGGTCCAAAAGGAGGCTTAACAGTGGGAGTTTGTTATCGCCCACCAGATCAAAAGATAGAGGAGGATTATAAAATGATGAATGAATTAAAGATAGCGGCTAGACGAAATAACTGTGTTGTAATAGGCGACTTTAACTACCCACACATTGATTGGGTCAATATGAGTTCTAGTCGGGAAAAAGAGATTGCGTTCTTAGACACTCTCAATGACTGTGCTGTGGAACAGATGGTCACAGATCCTACCAGGGGAGAGGCGATCCTGGATTTGGTCCTAAGTAACACCCAAGACCTGGTGAGAGATGTAAAAGTGATTGCACCACTTGGAAACAGTGACCATAATGTCATTGAGTTTAACATTTGTACAGATAGGGAGTTGCCCAAAAAGACTGACGCAACCACTTTTAACTTTAAAAGGGGTAACTTCTCTGGTATGAGGGGACATGTGAGGAAGAAATTGAAAGGAAGAGTGGAGAAGGTCAAAACCATTGGGGAAGCTTGGAGACTATTTAAAAAGACAATCCTAGAAGCTCAGAAAAAATATATACCGCAGGTTAGGAAAGGTACAAATAGGTATAGAAAAAAGCCTGCATGGTTAACAAATAAAGTAATGGAAGCTGTAAAAGGTAAGAAGGATTCCTTTAAGCGGTGGAAAGCTAGTCTTAGTGAGGTTGATAAAAGGGAACACAGACTATGGCAAATAAAATGCAAGTCTGTGATCAGGCAAGCAAAAAGGGAATATGAGGAGCATATCGCAAAAAACATAAAGACCAACAATAAAACTTTCTTCAAATACATTAGAAGTAGGAAGCCAGCCAGGGAGGCAGTGGGGCCCTTGGATGACCAAGGGGTAAAAGGAGTAGTGAAGGATGATAGGGAAATGGCTGAGAAGCTGAATGCATTTTTTGCCTCTGTCTTCACTGTGGAAGAGGAGAAGTGTTTGCCCACTCCAGAAGCACTGATTTCGGGAGGGGGTTTGAAAGACCTGAATCAGATTGCGGTGACAAGAGAGGAAGTCCTCCGACTGATGGACAATTTAAAAACTAATAAATCACCAGGCCCGGATGGCATTCATCCGAGAGTTCTGAAAGAACTCAAATGTGAACTTGTGGATCTCCTGACAAAAATATGTAATCTTTCTTTAAAATCTGCCTCCATTCCTGATGACTGGAAGGTAGCTAATGTCACTCCCATCTTTAAAAAGGGCTCCAGGGGAGATCCAGGAAATTACAGGCCAGTCAGTCTGACATCGATACCGGGTAAGTTGGTGGAAACTGTTATTAAGGAAAGAATTAGTAGGCACATTGATGAACAAAAACTATTGAGGCAGACTCAGCATGGGTTCTGTAAGGGAAGATCTTGTCTCACTAACCTGTTAGTATTTTTTGAGGGAGTGAACAAACATGTGGACAAGGGGGACCCAATAGATATTATTTACCTTGACTTCCGGAAAGCTTTTGATACAGTTCCTCATCAAAGGCTCCTAAGTAAGCTCAATAGTCATGGGATAAAAGGACAAGTCCTCTTGTGGATCAAAAACTGGCTTATAAATAGGAAACAGAGAGTGAGTATAAATGGGAAACTTTCTCAGTGGAGGGTGGTAAGCAGTGGGGTACCACAGGGATCAGTACTCGGTCCCATGCTTTTTAACTTGTTTATTAACGATTTGGAATTGGGAGTAAGCAGTGATGTGGCTAAATTTGCAGATGACACGAAGTTGTTCAGGGTGGTGAAAACCAGGGAGGATTGTGAGGCACTCCAAAGGGATCTGTTGAGGATGGGTGAGTGGGCGTCAACGTGGCAAATGGGGTTCAATGTGGCCAAGTGCAAAGTGATGCACATTGGAGCCAAAAATCCTAAATATAAATACACGTTGATGGGGTCTGATCTGGCAGAGACTGACCAAGAGAGAGATCTTGGAGTCATAGTGGATAACTCGCTGAAAATGTCTACACAATGTGTAGCTGCAATAAAGAAGGCCAACGCTATGCTGGGGATTATTAGGAAGGGAATTGATAACAAATCAGCCAGTATCATCATGCCCCTGTATAAATCATTGGTGCGACCTCATTTGGAATACTGTGTACAGTTCTGGTCACCACATCTCAAAAAGGATATTATAGCATTGGAAAAAGTGCAGAGAAGGGCAACTAGAATGATAAAAGGGTTGGAACACCTTCCCTATGAAGAAAGGTTAAAATGCTTGGGGCTCTTTAGCTTGGAGAAACGACGGCTGAGGGGTGACATGATCGAGGTTTATAAGATTATGAATGGGATTGAGCAGGTTGAGAAAGAAGTACTTTTCTCCCTTTCTCACAATACAAGAACTCGTGGGCACTCTATGAAATTGCTGAGCAGTCGGGTTAGAACAGATAAAAGGAAATACTTCTTCACCCAAAGAGTGATTAACATATGGAATTCACTGCCACAGGAGGTCGTGGCAGCTGCAAGCATGGACAGTTTCAAGAGGAAATTAGATAAACATATGGAGCAGAAGTCCACCAGTGGCTATTAGCCACGGGGTATAGAATGAGAACTCTCAGTCTGGGGCAGGTGATGCACTCTATTCTTGGTGCTGGAGGGGGCAGCAGTGGGAGGGCTTCTGGTGCCCTGGCCCCACTGCTGGACCTCCTGATGGCACCTGGTATATTTTGGCCGCTGTGTGACAGAGTGTTGGACTAGATGGGCCATTGGCCTGATTCAACATTGGCTTCTCTTATGTTCTTATGTTCTTAAATGTGGAAGAAAAATATAAAGATTACAAAGGCTGTACCTTATAAAGAAAATCTATACAAGATGTTTTATAGATGGTATGTAACACCGGAAAGGTTGGCCAAATGTGACAGTAAATGTTCAAATAAGTGTTGGAAATGTGAAAAAGGTGGGTTCAGTTTTCCATATGTGGTGGGGCTGTGAGATAAGAAAGGAATATTAGAAATGGATTCATTAGGTAATTCAAAAGATATTAGGTACGGCGATACCTTTCATGCCTGAGGTCTTGTTATTGAGTATTTTGCAGGGAGATGTTAATAGGGATGATCGATATCTTGTGGCTTATTTAACTAGGGCAGCTAGAATTGTATATGCCAAATACTGGATGACTACTCAGACTCCAACGAAGCAAGAATCTCTCCTTATAATAATTATCTTTTGGTTTCGTAAGATTCCATGTGCTCCCATTGGCTGTAAAATGCCCTGCCTCAGCCATTGGCCCATCAGCTGCCACTCAAGAGTACTCGCATGCCATTGGCCGGGTGCTGGGTCTGCTCCTCTTCCCCACCCACTCTCCCTTCAGACAGATTTGCATGTCAGATTTACTGGCAGACAGCTCTCTCTCCTGAGGAAGACAGTTCTCTTGACTCCTGTGAGGGACTGTCCCCTCAGTGGCTGTTGGTAGGCAACCAAGCTTGGTTCTGTGAGTAAAAAAACAAAGGACTTTCAGCATAACCCCCTCCCCCGCCCATAACCCCCTCCCCAATGGCCACTTTCCTGTCAGAATAAATGGAAAAAGGCTCTTTCTCCTGCTTAACTTCAGCATGGATGGCTGGCTAACGAGGTGGGCCAGCGACCATCAAACCATTTTCTTCAACTCCCCGCTGTGCGGCTGACTTTCCCCTAGGGTTGCCAATCTCCAGGTGGGACCTGGAGATCTCCCACAGTTACAATTGGCCTCCAGATGACAGAGATCAGTTCCCCAGGATAAAATGGTTGCTTTGGAGGGTAGACTCTATGGCATTATACCCTGCTGTGTCCCTCCACACACACCTCAAATGCTGCCCTCCACAGGATCCACCCCCCCAAATCTCCAGGTATTTCCCTAATCAGAGTTGGCACCTGTACTTTCTCCTTTGTCAGTAAAAGGCCCTTTCCACACATATGTTGGCCTTTGGGAAAAAACTCATTGGGCCCAGTCCTGATCAGGTTGCCAACTCCAGGTGGGCAATTCCTGGAGATTTGAGGGATGGAGCCTGGAGAGGGTGAGGTTTGAAGAGGGGTGGCACCTCAGACAGGTATGATGCCACAGACTCCACCCTCCAATCCAGTCATTCCCTGATGGGAAACCATTGTTGCCAATCTCCAGGTGGGGGCTGGAGATCACTCAAAATTACAACTGCTCTCTAGGAGGGAGGGGGGAGGAGATGGAAAACTAAAGGTAGGTTGATGGTTGGCTGGGAGGGAGATAGGGTTATCAACTCCAGGTTGGGAAATTCCTGGAGATTTGAGGGGTCGAACCTGGAGAGGGGGAGTGTTGAGGAGGGGTGGGACCTCAGACAGGTACAATGCCATAGATTTCACCCTCCAAACCAGCCACTCACTCCTGGGGAACCACTGTTACCAATCTCCAGGTGAGGGCTGGAGATCACTCAAAATTACTACTGCTCTTCAGGTAGCAAAGATCAGTTCCTCTGGAGAAAATGGTGGACTCTGTCATTAGACCCTGCTGAGATTGCCACAGCAAATTGTCACTGAGTGCCCAAAGCCGGGGCACTCTCACAGAGCCTCTTTCTAGAGCCCGTTGTATTTATTTCCACAATGGGCCTTATTCCTAGTATATTAATAAAGTTTTAGAAGCAGCGGAGATGGATAAGCTGACATTGGTGATGAAAGAACTTGCTGACTCCACCTTCAAAAACACTTTTTATAACTGGTATAGTAACATGGAATAGGTTGATATTGAGAGGAACAAATATAATTGTAACTTTGTACCCAACAAGAGAGAGGGAAAGAACACGCGATGAGCTTATAGTTGAGAAGAGTATTAGTATTAATTAACTTTGCTTTAGTGCAGCATGGATTAGTGGAAATGTAAAAGCATGCATTACCTCCATTGGTGTTTTACGTTTAGTGTTAGTTGTGTTTGTCTTGTATTTGAAAAAAGCTAATAAAATTCTGCCCTTTGGGGCAGTTTAAAAAAAAAAGTGACAAAGAACTAATAACCCAAATTCAGAAACTCAGACAAAGAAGAAGATATATTGGATTTATACCCCACCCTTCACTACCAGGCGTCTCAGAGCAGCTTACAATCTCCTTACCCTTACCCTCCCCACAACAAACACCCTGTGAGGTAGGTGGAGCTGAGAAAGCTCTCTTGAGAACTGCCCTTGAGAGAACAGCTCTGACAGAATTTATGACAAAGCTATACTGTCATTTAAACCTTTCAATGTAATTAATCTAAAATAAAAATCCAGAAAGTTTCCCTTTAGAATAGCAATTTATTTAAATTCCAGTGGTAGTAATGCCTAGTATGCAAATTGCTACCTCTCTGCTTGGGGTTAAAAAGCTAGAAGTGAACAAATTGAAACTAAGTCCCTATCAAGATGCAGGTAATGTTGGTTGGGAAGGCAATCTTAAAGGTCATTGTGTTTCTCACAATCAATGAGGTTCAGCTGACCCTTACTGACTTGGTTAAGAGCCTAGGGCGGTTGTTGCTGTTATTTACAAAATTTATATCTACCTTTCTTCCCTCACAAGGGACAGCAAGGCAACTGAAAAATTAAAACATGTATAGAAAAATTACATTTTAAAACCAACCCCCCTCCCAAAAAAACCCCTAGAAACCATTAACACAATTAAAACAGAACTAGGGTACATACAAAAACATAAAGACTACAATTGTAACTTTGGTCAGGATGGAGGGATCACTGAAGAAATGCCAAACAAAACAAAAATTCTTCACCAACTAGCAGAAGATGGCAAAAGAAATGGATAGATGAATCTCCCTAGGGAGAGAGCTCTAGAGTTTTGGTGCCATGACTGAAAAGGCCCTCTCCCAGGATGCTTCCCACCTAATCTCAGAAGGGGGAGCATTTGAAGCAGGGCCTCCAAAAATTACTGTAGTGATCAGGTGGGTTCATAAGGGAGTACGTGGTTCTTGAGGTATGTTGGTCCCAAACCATATAGGTCTTTGAAGGTCAACACTAGCACCTTGAATTGTTCCTGGAAGGAAAATGGGAGCCAGTGCAGATAAACCAAGACTAGAGTGATATGGTCCCTACAATAGGATCCAACATTACTGCTGGAGAAGCAAGATACCGCAGCTGAAAAAAAAAAAAAAAAGAGGAGGCTTTCTTCCAACCAGGCTGCAATCCTAAGGATTACTCCAATCCTGGGAGTAAGGCTGACTGAATAAAATGGCACTTACTCTCAAGCATACCTACTTAGGAGTAGTCCCTCATTGTAGCCTAGAATATGACCCTTTACCTTGACTTGGCTGTTCCAGCCACCTGGAGCCATGCCATGGTAACATCAAAACTACTACTGTAATCAAAACATCAAAACTATTCTACTGTAAAACTATACTACTACATAAGTCTTCCCTTGAAATAAGTTTGGAGACTCCATTTGGTACAGAATGCCATTGGGTGGTTATTATCAAGAGCTAGGCAGAGCATGCATGTTACTCCCATTCTGCAGTCACTCCATTGGCTACCCAACAGTTACTGGGTTCAGTTTAAGATTTTGGTTCTCACATTCAGTCGTTTCATCCCTCATAGTTGCCTCTCCTTTCCTTCTATGTTCTGACTCTCCTTCTATAACTCGGCCATGACAAGTTCAAGAATCTGAGCAGAGCCTTCTGTAGGTGCCATCCTGCAAATGGGCAAAATCAATAACTACTTGTATATGTGCATACTTTGTAGTAGCCTGTACCTTATGGAATGGGCTGCCTGATGAGGTGCAAAAGACTCCCACTGTCCTGGTATTCCTCAAACTATGCAAAACTGAATTACACAGGAGAATTCACAAGAAAGCCTCTTCCTGGGAATCTGAACATTTTCCCCTGCCTTTTGTTTTGTTTTAATTTGCTTGCCAGCAGTGAAATGTTTCAGCATTGGAAGGCATCTGCACTGTAACAAGCAGTCATTCCCATTAGGAATGCTGACACCATCCGGGGATGAAGGGAGACTCGTTATTTGTGCAAACAATTAACAAAATTAACTAAGGAGTGGCTGGGTGACGCCACCATAGATTGTCTTTGTTTCTCACCTGGCCTGCCTCCTCCAGCTGGCTCTTCGCTTCCCCTCCTTCCCCTCCTTGGTATTTGCTTCTCAGCTCTGCCCGTTATCTCTACTCTGTCCTTGAAGCTGAGCACTGCTTTTTCCCAGTGGGAGCCATTTTCTTTTGGGCGCACAAGTTTACTCCCTCATTGGTTTATGCCCTCCTGCTGCATAGTATGAACTGGGTATAATTATCTGTCTCCCCATCTAAACCCCATTCCTGACACGGAATGTGTCGAATGATGACCCAAGTACCTTCCTCAATAAACTGAACTTCTCTGAAAGCCTGTTGTAGAGCGTGAGTGACTGGAGACTCTGACAGGTGGCCATTAATCGCCATCTTTAGGACTTGAAAAATAATTTAGCTCCCAATTGATGAGGGTTATTAGGATCCAAGCATATCCTGGAAAGGGGAGGATGTCCAAAGGCAGCCAAAAGGATGGCCAGGCTGAGGCCATCCTTTTGGCTGCCTTTGGACATCCTCTCCAAGAGAGCATTGCACTCTATGAACAACAACCTTCTGGTGATCCCCAACCCCCCAAAATACTTGTCTTGCCCAACCCGGACCACAGCCTTCTTGATTCTGGCCTCAGCCTAGTGGAACACAATTCGAGATGAGATCCAGGTCTTGTGGAACCTGATGCAGTTCTTCAGGGCCTGTAAAACAGAAATGTTCCACCAGGCATACAGCTGAGGCAGCAAAGTTTCCATTACATTTGGCCTCCTCCAGTTTTCCCCCCTCCAACATTTTACAAACACACAGCGTGCACAACCTCACATAGATAAACTGTATTATGTCCCCATCTGAGTTTATCTTGATTGTTCATGAAATTGTTTTAATAACTAATTATGACATTCTTTTACTGTGTTGTTACCTGCCCTGAGCCTTGCAGTGTGGGATAAAAGTCAACAACAACAACAACAACAACAACAATAATAATAAATGATGCTACAGATCATTAATTTGCTCTTTTAATAATTTTTTATTGTTTTTATACTCTAAATCCTAAAATCTAAAGGTAAGGGTACAAGTGGAACACTACCACTAACTTAAGACAAGGGCTTACAGGTTACAGATAAATAAATCACTCCTGCAATAACAATGATATACTGAAAAATATAAAAACAGAGAGTTCAAACCTCTGTCAAATAGAATTTAATTACACTAAAGTCAAATATTTTGTAATCCAGAATAGTTTATTTCTTGTGCTTCTTATTCTTCACTTTTGGTGTTTTGGGTGCTGCTGCTCCTTTCTCAGACTCTGAAGTAGAACTGCTGGAGTCACTTGAAGTATTATCCGACTCTTTCTCGCTGGTTTCCTCTCCTTCCTCCAAATTTGGATCATCGTCTTTATCTGTGCCCAATTGTTGCTTCATGAAGTTTTTGGCCTTTTGGACAGAGTCAATTTTAATTCTCTTATCATAATATTTGAACACAAGTCCTTCTGGAAAGCTCCATCTGTAGGTTATTAATTTATTCTGCAGGAAAAGAATTAAGTCTTTGTATGGACTTCTTCATTTCTGGATCTCAAATGGAATGTCTTTTAAAATTTTAATTTCTTCCTCGTTAACTTTTAATGTTTTTCCTGTTGTAGCTTTTAGAATGTTGTCTCTCATTGTTCTCTTAAGGAATTTCATGTAAATTTCACCAGGTAGTTTGTTTTCTTCTTATAAAATCAGGATATGTACAGTATGCCAAGTCCATGTCGCTCTGGAGATCCTCTGGTTTTAAGTCCAAGATTGAGGCTATTGCTCCACTTAATGTTGTTTTTAAATCTTCTCCCTTCTGTTCAGGAATTCCTTGGAGGTGTAGAACATGCATAGATTTTTCCAGTTGATGTTGTAATAGTTGGCTTTTTTCCGTATTTCTTTCTTTTTTAACTTCTTCTAGTTTTTGCTTAATATCCTTGTTTCAACTTCCTTGATCCTTTTGTCTGTCTTATTGGCCCTTTTTTCCAAGTGGGCAAGTTGTTTTTGCACGGAATCCAGCTTAGTGTTGATAGTTGACATCTGCTCCAGGAGAGGGTGCAATGCTGTAGCAAGCATATTGGAAAAGTTTGCAGCCGCTGCCTGTACCTGCGTGGGAGTTGTTGGTACAGTACGTCCTGAGGGAAGCTTCTTTTCCACTGCCATTTTCCTCCCTCACCCAGCCATTTGTTTACAAAGAAGAAAAGTTTCATTTTTAAAGTAAAGTTTATCTGAATTCAACGTTTCTTGGCTTAAAATGTAGCTTTCAAGCTCAAAAAGAATCTCATACTGTTAGTTCCATTCTTTCTCTCTTTTCTATAATGCTTAGGAACCACTCCATTTTTTGGGGGGGTGGATCTCCAACCCTTCCCCTCCTGCCGCTCCTTCTCGGACCAATGTGGCAGACCGAGACTTCTTCGCTGACACAGAGGTTTGATTGACTCACTGTTTAGACGAGTTTAATTATTGCTGGGGTTACTTTTGCTTATTTTCTTGTCCACTCATCCAGCGGTTGGCTCTGATCACCATACTGGCTCTGGGGCATCAGGACCTCTAAGGGATGGGCAAGCCTTGATCCCTCAACCGTTGCCTTGGACAGGCTTCTCCCAGCTCTCCAGGCTGGCAGTCTCCTACAGAGACTCCGGGGGGGGTCTGGAACCAGCCACGACCCCTCCTGATCACCTCGGCTTGGCGCATCTCTATTGGAGGATCAATGAGACACGTCCAAGAGCAAGTCACCAAAAACTGGAAGTCTGAATTTGTAAATAATCTCTTGAAATTAAGTAATGGTACTATAAAATTTGATAGGTAGGGATATGTACCTATGGAAAACCCTGGGAATATTGTAGAGAGGCAGTTTGGTGTAGTGGTTAAGTGCGTGGACTCTAATCTGGGAGAACCGGATTTGATTCCCCACTCCTCCACTTTCACCTGCTGGATGGCTTTGGGCAAGCCATAGGTCTGGCACAGCTGTTCTTGAAAAAGAGCAGTTTCTGTCAGAGCTCTCTCAGCCCCACCTACCTCACAGGGTGCCTGTTGTGAGAAGGGGAAGGGAAGGGAAGGGAAGGGAAGGGAAGGGAAGGGAAGGGAAGGGAAGAAAAGGGAGTTTGTAAGCCGCTCTGAGACTCCTTTGGGTAGTGAAGGGCAGGGTATAAATACAATCTCTTCTTCTCTTCTTCTTCTGCACATTCAGTATTTCCAAATGTAACATGTTATTATATTACCCAATATAGTTACAACTAAAGGGGCATTTTAGCACCTAGAAATGATGCTGTAGATGCAATTAATAGATAGCTCCTAGCAAAATACCAGGAAATGGACACACACACAAAAATACAAGTCGATGGAAGCAGTGGTGGATGCTGACCAAATTGTAAACTGGCTAAATTTTTAAACCCCTTGGAAGCATCAGGATTACCACAAAATACACTGAAGCTCAGAATGGGTGCATTCATTATATGTTTACAAAACCTGAAACGTTATGAAATGGAACTGGATCTGTGACAAAGCAGCTTTTCAGCTATGCTATTGAATATAATAACTATAGACCATGCAGCATGCCAGGATGTATTTATTTGATGGATTTCTATGATACCTACATGCTTCACATTTCAGTTTAAGAGGCTTCAGTTACCCATTTTACTACGTGTGACAGTGAGCATCGGTAAAGCTCAAGGACAATCATTAAAAATAGTTGGCCTTGATATGTAAAATCTTTACACACTGATAACTATATAGGATGCTTAAGAGTAGGAGGCAGAAGACGACTATTTATTTCACTTACTAATGCAGTATTCAAAAAAGCCTTACTACATAAACAACTAATTTTGCTCTTTTATTTGCATAATCATTTAATTGTTATTTGTTAATTGCTATTTATAATTTAATTACTTATTTGTTATTATTATGATTCTTTACCATATATACATAGATGTAAAATTGTTGAACATTTGTTGTATAAATTAATATATTGTTAGATAAACTGAATTGCTACATTAAATTACATACCAAAATATATCAAATCTGTTTATATTTCCTACTAAAACTAATTAAAGTTCAAATGCTTTATGTTTTTAAAAGCAGGTGTTCAAATTTATTTATGTTAAAGTTTTTTGTTGTGAAACAAAATGTATTGACAATATTTATCATTATAGGAGAAAAAGCTGGCCAAATACCACTTTCAGGGTTAGCCCATGGAGTGCACAGGAACAGAGCCCCTAAAAATGATATTGCAAGATACTGCAGCTGTAAGAGTGGTTGAGCAGTGGAACAGACTGCCTCAGGAGGTGGTAGATGCTCCTTTGCTGGACGTTTTTAAATGGAGGCTGGACAACCGTCTTTCAGGTCTGTTGTAGGGCTATCTTTCAGCTACGCTTCTGCAGAGTGCAGGGGGTTGAACTAAATGACTAACATTCTATGATTCTATGAAGCACAGCAAGTGTAGCAAGCAGTGGCTAGCCTCCTAAAAATAGATAATATGAGAATGGACAATACAATTTTTCAAAATTAATATATAACAAATAAAAGAATGTTAGGTTTAACATTCTTCTGATTTTATTTCAAAAAATAAAAATAAGGATCAACAATCTGCAAAAAATAATTCATATTACAAACCACTGCCCCCCAAGTCCTTCTGCAATTGGACGATTCATTACTAAGTCCCAATGAAGTGTAACAGTACCCTTCAGGTATCCTACTAACATTAAAAAGGATATACTAATATTCCTATCCTTGTGATTCTTCTGCACTTCTTCATGCTAGTTTTCAAAATAGTTTAAACTTATCATGGCTGGCGTATCCGATAGGCACAGCTATGTCTTCACTCTGAATGCCAAAGATGAAGGGGCACCTATGATGCTAACCCAGAAAGTGAGGAGCCTGGGAGTAATATTGGATGTCTCCTATTCCATGGAGGTCAAGATTACTGCAGTTGCCAGATCTGCATTTTTTCACCTTATGCAGATTAGGCTACTGAAACCCTATCTCCCTCCAGGACTTAGCTACAGTGACCCATGCAACGGTCACTTCCAGGCTTGATTACTGCAATTCGCTCTACGCAGGCATACACTTGAGGCTGACCCAGAAATTACAGCTGATATAAAATTCAGCAGCATGCTTGCTGAGATCGATGTCTGTGCGCGCTCACATTCGGCAGGTGCTCCACCAACTGCATTGGTTGCCAGTTGAGTTCTGGATTTGCTTCAAGGTGTTGGTAATAACTTTTAAGGCCTTACATGGCCTGGGACCAACATATCTGAGGGACCGTCTTTCCTGTATATGCCCCAAAGAGTGTTACGTTCTGTGGATCAACACCTCTTGATGGTCTCTGGCCCAAAAGATGTTTGTGTTGCTTCAAGTAGGGCCAGGGCTTTTTTGGTCCTGGCCCCTGCCTTGTGGAACATGCTCTTTATTGATATCAGGGCCCTGAGGGACTTTCGTCAATTCCACAGGACCTGCAAGATGGAGCTGTTCCACCAGGCCTTCAGGTAAGGCAGTGGGCATCCATATATGGCCTCCCTGAGATTCTGTCACTCATCTGATAATAGTTAGCCATTACCAATGGGCCAGGGAACCTCTCACAGCCAGTTAATCTCTCATAGAATCATAGAGTTGGAAGGGACCTCTGGGGTCATCTAGACCAACTCCCTGCACAATGTAGGAAATTCACAAATACTATCCCTTCCACATCTGCAGTGACTGCTGTTCCACGCCCAGAAGATGACAAAAAAAGACCTCCAGGATCCCTGGCCAAAATGACCAGTAGAAAAATTGCTTCCTGACCCCAAAGTGGCAATCAGCATTTCCCTGGGTGTATAAGAAAGGGCCACAAGAACTGAGGCAACCCTTCCTGCCCTCCCTCTCATGATCTGCCTAAGTCCACACATGCAGCATTGCTGTCAGATGGCCATCTAACCTCTGTTTGAAATCCTCCAAAGAAGGAGAGCCTACCACCTTCTGAGGAAGCCTGTTCCACTGAGGAATCGCTCTTTCAGGAAGTTCTTCCTCATGTTTAGCCAAAAACTCTTCTGATTTAATTTTAAAGTTGATTTTCTGATTTAAAAACTGTTCTGATTTAGACTCTGTTTGAAATGTGTCTTCCATCTTAATGTTTAGCACTTTCTTATTATGTTGATTTTAATACTGTATTTATATTGATTGTGTTTTATGTATTATTGGAATTGTATTATTGGAAATTATTGTGTCTTATGTACTATTCAAATTTTTATTCTGCTTTGTAAGCCACCCTGAGCCGGCCTAGGCTGGGAGGGTGGGATAACAAATGAAATAAATCAAATCTAGTCAAATTATGTGTTTTAAATTTTAATTATTTTATTGTATTACTGGAATGTTGTTACCAACCCAGAGCCACTTTTAGGATGGGTGGGCTATAAATATAAAAAGAAAGATAGAAAGATAGAAAGATAGAAAGATGAAAGAAAGAAAGAAAGAAAGAAAGAAAGAAAGAAAGAAAGAAAGAAAGAAAGAAAGAAAGAAAGAAAGAAAGAAAGAAAGAAAGAAAGAGTGTCAGTACCTAAAACAATAGGCACTCCCTCTTATTCAAAATATCTGCGAAACCTCTTCTTCTTTTTTTTACAAAACAATTTTTATTAATTTTTCATATAAGATTGAAACAAATTACATATCAACTTTGATATTCCTTAATGTATAAAATACAGGAATATAAGAACAAAAGAAAAGAAAAGAAAAGAAAAGAAAAGAAAAGAAAAGAAAAGAAAAGAAAGGAAATATTTAACTTCAAAATACATAAATTCTAATAACATTTGAACATTCACAAATGTAAGAAACCCATATTACTCAATTATGGTAACATCATCATGCTATAGCAACTGTGGTTTTCAAAGGTTGATTTACTAATGGGGTTATTGTCCAGTCCTTCCAATACAGTGTTCCATTTACTAAGAAAGGATTTATAAGCTAAATATGAATTTTGAACGTTCATACCAGTCAAGATCTTATCCATTATAAAATGGTCCCAGACCTTGGAGTACCATAACTGTATAGAAGGGGGGGAAGAGAGAATATTTCCAATGTTGTGCAATAGACATTTTTGCAGCAGTCAACAAAATGGAAACTAAAGATTTCACAGATGAGGAAATATTATATGCAGACCAGAGATTCAATAAAATACATTCAGGTCTTTCAGGTATTCTGTGACCTGTTAGATTATAAATCTGTTTCAACACTTTAACCAAAAAAGTTTTAATAATAACACATTCCCACCAGCAATGTTTGAAAGTACCTAAAGTCTCACATTTCCAGCATCGTGGGGAGTAGGATTTGTTCACAAGATTAAGTTGAACTGGCTCCCTCCAGACTGAGGGTGAAACGCTGCCCCCCAGCTCGGTGGGTGGGGCCGAGCCAATGCAGCGAGCTAATGCAGCCATGGGATTGGGAGACTGTGAGAGTGGCAGCTGAGCAGGCCAAAGGCTGTGGAAGCATGTCCAGGAGAGACACCAAAACTCTTTTATATATAAGGAGAGATTGTGTTTTGGTCTTGGACCCTCTTGAATGTTCCACATACTCCCACAGCCTTTGGCTGTCTGATCTGTCACTCAGAGGGTGTCCCTAGCCACTGGCTGCTTTGCCTAAGTCCCACCTAGCTGCCACTCAAGAGTACTCACATGCCATTGGTTGGGTGCTGGGTTTGCTCCTCTTCCCTGCCTGCTCCTTCAGTCACTGTGCCCTGTAAGAATTTCTGGCAGACGGCTTTCTCTCTTGAAGAAGATGCTTGCCTCCTGTGTGGGCCCTCAGTAGCTGTTGATAGGTGTAATGAAATGGCAGTTACCTGTGTCTGTAAGTGTTTCCCCATAAGGCTTAAGTGAGCTATAGTTCCAGAGAGGGGCCTGCAGGGGTATCGCTCACTGGTTTGAATGGGGCTTCCTCATCTGCTGGCCTACAGTTCCCAGCTGCCCCAAGGCCAAAAAGTGCGGGAAAACAGGAACTGTCCCACAGTAGGCCACCAAGGTTGGTTCAAACAAAGGAAGGAAACCCTTCACAGGCCTTAGTGAGGAACTCCTTGGGGCCAGTCCTGAGTCGCCAGCTCCAGGTTCCTGGAGATTTTCTGGTAGTCTATGGAAGCCAGGGTTTGGGGAGGGGAGAGGCCTCAGCTGAACAGAATGCCATAAAGCCCACCTTCCAAAGCAGTTATTTTTTTCCAGGGGGCAGAGATCTGTTGTCTGGAGTTCAGTTGTGATACCTGGTGATCTTCAGGTTCCACCTGGAGGTTGGCTACCCTAGGCATAGCAGTCAGTGTTTCAGAGCAGGGTCTGCTAGATCCAGGTTCTTGCTGTATAAGCTTAGTGGGTGATTTTGGACCAGTCACAGACTTTCAGCCTAACCTACCTCACAGGGTTGTTGTGCAAGTCAAAAGGGGGAGAGGAGAATGATGTAAGCTGCTTTGGTCCCCATTGCAGAGAAAGACTACTTTTCCTCCTGGGAAATTATTGTTGCCAATCTCCAAGTGAGGGCTGGAGATCATTCAGAATTACAACTGCTCTTCAGATGGCAAGGATCAGTTCCCCTGGAGAACATGGTGGACTCTGTGTCCCTATACCCTGCTGAGATGCCCCCCCCCATGACAGCCAATGTGACATGGAAGTCAGGGTTTCAGAGCACCGTGGAGGCTGCAGGGGGGGGGGATAGAAGGCTGAAGAGTGAGGGGGCAATAAAGGTAAGTTGATGCTTGGCTGAGAAAGAGATAGGGTTGCCAACTCCAGGTGGGAAATTCCTGGAGATTTGAGAGATGGAACCTGGAGACGGTGAAGTTTGAGGAGGGCTGGGACCTCAGACGGGTACAATGCCATAAACTCCACCCTCCCAACCAGCCATTTCCTCCCGGGGAACTGTTGTTTCCAATCTCCAGGTGAGGGGTGGAGATCACTCAGAATTACAACTGATCTCCAGGAGGGAGGGCAGAAGTCAGCTGCAGTCAGAGGGGCAGATAACAGTAGGTTGATGGTTAGCTGGGAAGGAGATAGGCTTGCCAACTCCAGGTTGGGAAATTCCTGGGGTTTTGAGGGGTGGAACCTGGAGAGGGTGAGGTTTGAGGAGGGGTTGGACCTCAGACAGGTACAATGCCATAGACTCCACCCTCCAAACCAGTCATTTCCTCCTGACTAACAATTGTTGCCAGTCTCCAGGGGAGGAATGGAGATCACTCAAAATTACAACTGCTCTTCAGGTAGCAGAGATCAGTTCCTTTGGAGAAAATGGTGGACTCTGTGTCATTATACCCTGCTGAGGTTGCCACAGCAAACTGATGCTGAGTGTACAAGGCCTTGGCACTCTCCCAGTGCCTCTTTCTAGAGCTTGTTGTATTTATTTCCACAACGGGCCTTTTTCCTAGTATAATTATATTACTGTGTTACTAGAACTTGTACTTTGATTAATGATTGGGTGAACTCTTCTTCCTCTGAATCATGATGTAAATAAAAATTGTGAACAGTGTTCATAAAAATATGGCCATTTTACTGAAGACCACAGTTGTTTTAAAGTGTATTGCTAATGTTCTGTGGATTCATGTTCCCATACTGCTTTTCCTTAACTTAAACCTATCCCATTAACTACTAGCTATCCACCAGAACCACCTAAATGAAAACCAAAACGTATCACAGTAGTACATTCCTTGTTTGTCTTGATTCTGCTATGGCACATGTGTATCTGTTAGGAAGGAAGACAACTTGTCTTTGTATTTCAGTCTTGCCTCTATCACATGCCTGACTCCCAAAGCCAAGTGTGCATGTACATTGAGTGTTTTAAAGTGAATCAAACATTATCTCACTGTTGCTGAAAATTGCACTATGATCTATTACGTTCTGAGCATGAATCAATATGATGAATTCCATTGACTGATGAATTTCACTGGCTGCACAGGTGCAAATGTAGCACAGATACTAAATGTGTGGTAGACTTTAAAGAGGCATGACTATCTCATCATGGCCCGAGGCTATGCCACTCCAGTAAATTATAAACATATGCTAGCATTGACTAGCCATGCTAAATGCCATCAAATATGACAAAATAAAATCACTGTAAATCCTGGTCTGTATCTGAGTCCTACTACTCAACTCAGCTAACGGTAGCACAGGCCTCTAGTGCAAGGAGCTTTCTTCAAAAGCAAAAAAGCTTCTCTGCTTACAGAAGCACCTCTTGCATGGGTGGAGGGCTTCTTGTGTTGGTGGAATATCCTACCATTAGCTAAGTGGAACAGCAGAATGCCCAGGCACCTGTCTTACCTGGCACCCCATTTGTGGTCCTGCAGTGGAAAAGTAAAGGTGCAAGGGGGTGACTATTTGCCACTGTGGCTTGGGGCATCCTGGGGACCTCCATGGTGGCATGGGCCCTCAGTGTGTCTTCCTCTAGCCAACCAATAAGGCACTAGCCTGGCTTGGCCAGGCTAGGAGGCGGTGCTCCAGCTAGTGCACCTGGATGAAGGATTCTTCCCTCTGATCTTTCTAGCTTGAATATTAAGAAGCCTGCCGCACAGTCTGCATTCTGCTTCTTCACTTGCCTCTTGTGGTGGTATCACCATTGAGAGGGATCCAGTTGGAGGGGGACACCATCTGCATGCCCATTTCCCCCCATCTTTGGGGATCCTCTTCAGGGATCTTGGGATGAGGGTTTGTGGAGGACACATCCAGCTCAAATGGAGCTGTCAGGACACCCTGACTCCCAAGTAGCAGGGGAAACCACACATCCTGCTATCCTATAGTACCCTGTGCAGGCATCGGGGGAGGGGTGTGCTGGCCATTTGCTGGCAGGTGGATCCATTGATTCCTGTATCTGCTCTCCTATGTTGCACCTAGTCTCTGACAGCTCTAGCCAATAAAGTTGTGGCCATTTCAACTCCAACATTATGTCTGTTATGCCTTACCTGTTGCCCTTGCTCTGTGATGCTAGTTCTGCAAACAACTTACAGTTTGTTTTGAAATGAATAATCATTCATGTGCCTTATTAGATTTTTAGCTCAAGAGAAAATGCAAGGAGGGTAACTTCAATTTTCAAACATGTTCTTTGCAAAAATTGAATCTTCCCTAAGTTTGAAGGGTTGTAATTATATGAAGTTGTATAAAATTTAGCAAAATAATAATAAGGGTTCTTGTGTATACTACTCTTCAGCATAATCAATGACTGTATTGGGAGAAATAAAGGAAGAATTCAAGATCTGACAAAGCAATTGACTGGACAAGTCTTTACACAGGCCTTCAGAATTATTTCCTATCATGTCACCATTTTCAGACACATCAGTGGGATCAGTTGTTTATTGCCTTGGTGAAGAAAACTGAGATTAGGCTTTCTACAACTTAGTCAGCTGTCACAGTTAGTTTGCCTCTTTGACATGAGACTGCCTACTGTTGCCCAGCAGAAAACATCAGAATATGCAAGGCAAGAAATGAAAATTTTCTTCCATTCCTCATGTGCCTTGTGTACTACTGAATGAACCAAGAAAGTTATACCCAATAACAGAGATTTTTAATTGTGTCTACTGCCATAGTCCAAATGCAACGTATCCCAGAAGGAGGGGGGGGTCACACATCTTATTTTGGCACAGTACTCAGAGAACTATCTGGTGTCCCACAAAAAGTGTTTTTCCTTTTCCCCAGAAATGTATATTTTATGTTTGTATATTTGTATGATATAAGGTAATTCACAGGACTGAAGGTGAATAATTCCAATATATTGCCAGCATGAAGATAAATCTGTGAAAAATGCTATAAAAATATATTTATGTGTAAAAAGAAAAATCAGTCCCTTTCTGCAATAAAAAATGATTGAAAATGAATGGCATCTTCTGAAAGGTGAATGGAAATATAGCAGTAATAATAAGATTAATCATCTGTGAATAAGATCATTATTTTGTCTGAATCACAATGAACAGACTATTGCAAGTATAAAATCTATATGTTGTTGACTCACTTATATTGTTTCCTAGAGGATTTGCAACCTAAAATTGCAAATGGTAGAAAGGAATAGAGCAGAACTAAAATGGCAAGCAGTCCTGTTCCCAAATATTAATTGGAAATTAGAAAGTCACATCATCCTGGGTACGACATCGTTGAGAGCAACACCCTTCATGTGTATCAGTTCAAGATCAGGGCACATCTTTTTACTGCTTGCCAAAGAGACAGAATATCAAACTGAAAATTTGGTGAAATGAAGAATGGTATGCTGTGTGAGCTCAAGATATAAAATTTTAGGAGCTCTTAAGGGATTCGTGATGGCTGTAAAATATGATTACTAACTGTGTAACAGTGCCAAAGCACTTATGCTACATCCTGATAGAAAGGAGACGGTGTGGAACAGAATATTGTGCAAAGTTAACTCTGAAGGATACTGCATAGCTTGTAATGAATAGCACATGTGGGATCTCAGCACATCAATAAATAGGAAGGAAAAAGTACAAAAAAGATGGTTGTAAAGATGATGGTGTAGGTTGATAACAGAGTGGACAGGGAAAAGAAGGAGTGTGAAATCTTTGAGGACAATAGCTTCAGAATTTTGAAGTTACAGATGCTGCCCTTGTAAAACACTATTACAGTGCTTGAAGAGTTTCCATAGCCATCCCCGTATATTCAGAAGAGAAGTTTCTTGGAAAATTAGTACATTGCAGTTCAGGAGCAGACAGACAGACAGATATTTCAGACAGATGGATAGATATCTCATAATTATTCCTACATACTTATTTGTATATATGGTTATTCCCACTTCAGTTCTCTCTACCAGTCTTTCATCCAAATTCTGTCTCCACAAACAGAAGAGCTCTTCTGCTTTTACAAAAGGGGTGGATTTCAGTGATTCTGCCTTTCCAGTGTTGGAAATAAAGAAGTTCTGCTGTGTATACAAAGCAAGAAGGATAAGAAGAATATCCTACAGGGGGACACTGGAGTGATTAAGGCTAGCAGAGTTAGATTAAGGACTGCTCCTGCAGAGTTTTCTTGGGTCGTTGTTCCTCCTTCAGCAGTTAGGTTAGACAGTTAAGGCTCTGTCCCTCTTCTATGCTCTACCAAAGTTTGTTCTTCTTTAATAAATCTACTTATTTTTCTTTAAACAGCTGGTGCTCCACTTCATTGCATATTTAAACTCTGTCAACAGGGTTATGGGCCCAATGTGTGCACTACTGTAAAAAAGGAAAGTTTAGACAAATCAGTAGGTAAAAGAAGAAATTGTAAAATGGCTGCTTCCTGCACAGCTCAGCACAGCTAGATAGGCTGACAGATGGCAATTATCTTTTTTGGAAGGAGAGAATGAAGAGCCATTTACTCAAGATGTGACTCTGGTTCATTGTTACAGACTCCCAGCCAGGAGAAGATGACTCAGCGAAGCAGAAATCCTGGGACAAGGATGACAAGAAAGCAAGAGGTACTCTCATAAGGGCTCTGTCAGACAGAGACATTCTGAGAGTTATTCAGATGCAGGCAGTCAAGCAGTCTGGAGTGAATGGTATGCAGCAGATTCAAGAAAACTACTGGTTATCTGGACAGACTGTGGAGGAGAATATGTTGGGTGTGATGTTAAGGACTACTTAACCAAAGAAGGAACAGAACATCAATTCACAGTTCCATACACTCCAGAGCAGAACAGAGTAGCTGAAAGAATTGCTCCCTAACAGAGATGTGCAGATACATGCTCCTAGAAGCACAGCTAACCAGGCAAATACTGGGGAGAAGCGATCAATACAGTTACATACCTGCAGAACAGACAGCCCACCAAAAGTGCCAAAAGCACACCCTATGAACTATGCTATGGACATTAACCCAGCATGAAGCACTCGAAAGTGTTCAGGTTGAAAGCATATGCATATGTTCCCAAGGAGAAACAAGGCAAAATGAACATGAGAACTGAGCAAAACACTTTTGTGGGCTATGCCTTAGGTTGCAACGGATACATGATCCTTAATCCAACAACTGAGACTGTGAAGATCTGTAACATCCTATACATTGATACATTGATAAGAAGGTTAGAACCTACAACCACAGAAAGAGTGAACAACCAAGAAACCACACTAGCAAAAGAAAGCCCCATACAACAGACAGAAGTAGTGGAAATAAGCACCATGAACCTAGCAGATGAGACACTAGCAGAGCCCCAGGAACCAGAAGGGGAAGCAGAAGTTGAAGTCAGGTCAGGTAGACTGAATAAGGAAGTACCACCAAGGACACTCTCATACCTAACAAAATCAGAGACTGTGATAGAAACTTCCAAATGGGAAGATATAGAGAAAATGCCCAACAGCCAAGCAGAAAAATAGAAGAAGGCTGCTGAAGAAGAGGTTGAATCTCTGATTAAAAATGACACTCACAGACTTGCCTCCAGGCAAAAGGACAGTGGGATGCAAATGGGTTTTTTAAAACCAAATATGATGCAGAAGGACAAGTACAAAGGTATAAAGCCAGATTGGTTGCAAAAGGTTATACTCAAAAATACAGAGAAGACTGTGATTAAACCTTTGTACCTGTAGTAAGACATACCTCAATAAGAATGCTTCTTAGCAGCAGCAAAGGGGATGGATGTAAAGCATCTAGATATAAAGGCCACCTTCCTATATGGAGAGATAAAGTAGGATGTCTACATGGAGCAACCAATAGGATTTGTGCAGTTCAAAAACAAACACCTACTATGCAAGCTACAAAAGAGCATATATGAGCTGAAGCAGGCTGCAAGGTGCTGGAATGGAAAGTTTCACCAGATGCTGACCAAGGATGGGTTTGAGCAAGGCAAGGCTGAACAGTGCCTGTATTCAAGACACAGAGACAACAGGTGGGTCTACATCCTTACATATGTTGATGATCTAACCAATTTTTACAAAAATGGAAGAGACCATAATGAAACAGTCTAACACCTAAATAAAGAAGTGGAAGTGAAAGAACTAGGAAACATCAGTGACTATCTAGGGAGGAGGATGGAATTTGCCCCATCCTCTAGCCTATTAGTATAGGCTTGATTAATTGGTTTATTATTCCTTGCTATAAAGAGTATTTTTTGTATAATACTTTTTATTAAATTTTAAATTCAAATACACAATGTAAACAACAAAAATCCAAGTGGTTGTATCATTATGGATAGCATATAACAGTACATAGAATGAGATAAACTATTTAACCAGTTCATAATCACAGTCACAGTCGTTTCTTGAAGAGTAAGATTGTATATAGACATTGAGATCTAACATAAGGGTGCAGACACCACAATATTATCAAGTTTATTTTACATGGGTTGAGTAACCTATTTTACCAAAGCCACAAGGCATCCATCACTCTCCTGTTGTTTGGAAACATATTCTAGGATAGGAAACCATATCGTAGTAAAGTTGGTACAGGTAGGACATTTATCAAAATGCCTAAGATTGTCAGAGAGTTTAGCCATGATATATAAATCCCACAGCTTTTTATGCCATTGTGAAAGCGTGGGTGTCATTGTCGTTTTCCATTGCATGGCAATGACCATTTTAGCTGCAAAAAGCAGTATTGAGATTCTTTCTATGGTGGAGAGACTAATACAGTCCGTAGCCCAACTGTTCAAAAATAGATGTTCAGGTGAAGGAACAATATCCACATCATTGAAGGACCTAATTTGCTCTAGCAACATTGTTCCAGAAGGGTAAAATTTTAGGACAGAGAATCCAACAATGTGTATAATCTCCTATGGAACCACATTTCTTCCAACACTTTGGGTTGTACGATGGGTTCATGTGAGCCAGTTTACAAGGAATTAGGTACTAGTATGAAAGTATTTTGAATGTTTGCAGCTTCATTGATGTAATTCTAGAACAGAATGAGGGAGATGTCCAAATACGATCCCATGAGTCATCTGAGAGAATAATATTGCAGGATTTTTGCCATCTGTTTTGGTAAGATAATGTTTATGTATCTTTCAGAGAGACTAGTACTTTGTGTATCTTAGATATCAGACCTTTTTGTGTAATGTTGGCAATGGCAATGATTGCCTCAAATGCTGTAAGTGGTTTTTGCAGTATTAATTCAAGTCGAATTTGTTTGCACATATGAGAGATTTGGAGGTATTGCAATCAAGGGATAGTCCCTTGCATGTGAGCTTCTAGAGTTACTTTGGGCAGAATTAATTTTTTCACAGTGAGATCTTGGAGAGTAGTGACATTAGCAGTTTTCCATAAACTGTATGCAGGGTTGTTAATACCAGGGAGAAACCAGGATTGATTTAAGAATGTCTGATAGTGGGATATGGGAGACAACAACATTGATCTCATCTTATCCCATGTAGTTAGCATTGCTGAGAGCAAGGGATTGGAGCAGATTTGTTTGGACCTGCTTGAAGGGGTTTGTCATACTACTTTACGAACATCAAAGGGATTGGTGTATGTCTTGTATTGTTTGGACCCATCAGAGTCAGGATCTGCAAACAGTAAATGTAACACTTGTGAGAGGTGAATAGCTCTATAATAGTTTACCAAATTAGGAAAGTTTATGCCTCCCTTTTCTGAGCATCTGTAAAATGTGTTATTTTTGATTCTATGATGCTTATAGGACCAAAAGAAGTCTAAAAGCAAGGATTGCCATTTGAGTAGTTGTTTGGTAGTGATAAAAATAGGAATGGTGCGGAATAAAAAAATGAATTTAGGCAGGACAAAAGACTTAATAATGTTGAGCCTATATAACCATGAGATACCCATTTTATGCTGTTTTACCAAATTGGCTTGAACTTCTTTTATCATCTGAGCATGGTTAAACTTGTAGAGATCATTGAAGTGTCTGGGAAGTTTAATTCCCAGATATGTTATACTATCTGTGATCCAAGAGTATTCGTATTAGTTTTGGATCATCAAAGAAGTATGTTTGTCTAAATTAATTGTCAATAAGTAAGATTTTGCCACATTAATTTTAAACGCTGAGATTGAACTAAAATATGCCAGGTGTGTTTGTATTGATTGTAAGGAAGAGATAGGTTGTGATAACTATAACAACGTGTCATCTGCAAACAAAGACATTTTGAATTCTTTTGTGTGTAAGGTAATACCTTTTATTTCTTTGTCTCCCCTAATCAAATTAGCTAAGGGTTCAATACATAAAGCAAACAGGAGTGGGGAAAGAGGACAACCTTGTTGTGTGCCGTGTTGTAACTTAAATGACTCTGAAGTAGATCGATTAATTTTGAGATGAGCTCTGGGATCTGCATAGGTAGCATCTATTGCAGTTAAAAAAAATTCTCCAAAGCCCATTTGTTGTACTACTTTTTTTAAATAAGGGATTTCCACTGAATCGAAGACTTTCTCCAGATCCAGAGACAAAAAGACTGCTGAAACCTTTTGGGACTTGCAATAATTCAATAATTTGAGGGCTTTGTGTATGTTTACCGTTATGTCCCTTTTGGACATGAATCCAACCTGATCTTGATCAATATATTTTGTAACAAATGAGTTTAGCCGTTTTGCCAAAATTGACGTGAAAATTTTGAAGTCCACGTTGAGTAAAGATATGGGCCTGTAGGAGGCCAGCAATGATGGGTCTTTTCCTTGTTTGGGAATGACTATAATCACAGTGCTGTTCCACAATGGTGGGAGGCAGCCTGTATTTAAAATATGGTTGCAGGCTTCTGAGAGGGGGGTAGCCAGAAGCGTTGCAAACTGTAAAATTCTGGGGTGAAGCCATCCAGGGCTGGTGCCTTGGATGATTTCAATGATTTGATCACACTTGCCACTTCCTGAGGTGTGATTGGAGCCTCCATTTGCATTTTATGTTCTACAGAGATAGATTTCACCATTTTGTGTGATGCAATTTTTTCCCCAAATCTGAGTTGACAACTTTTGTTGAGCTGTACAGTTTTTTGTAAAAGGCTAAGAAAAGTTTTGATATAGTATCTGTGTCGTAGTGGGTTTTCCCTTGGGTATCTTTTAATGCTGTGATCAGTCTAGAATGCTGTTGCTGCTTTACTTTTTTGGATAGAAATTTCAATGATTTTGGGGTGAAGGCCCAACCTCTTTGTTTTGAATATAGTATATTTTTTTGTATTTGAGTTATCTCTAGTGTTTCTACTTTTTACATTCTGCCAGTAGTTTTTTATATATCTTTGGGCTGTCTGTCTGTTCGTGTCACCCTTTCAACATATCTATATTATTTAGAAGTTCTAATCTTAATTTTTGTTTCTGTTTTTTAATATAGGAAGCAGTGGAGATCAAATGACCCCTTATCACCAGTTTCAGAGCATCCCATATTACTCCTGGTGACATTGAGCCAACCGAGTTGTTCAAAAAGAAATTTTGTATGTTTGTTTCAGTTTTGGATATCACCTGATCATTCAGTAATAAAGAGCTGTTTAAAGACCACGATGGAATCTGTCTTTTTCATCATTTAAGATTAAATCACAGTTCGCCCAACAATGATCTGACCACAGTTGGGATCCTATGCTAGAGCTCTGAATGCAGGTTACCAATGAGGGAGACAATAGGATGTAATCTATCCGTGTGTAGGATCCATGTCTTGTTGAATAGAACGTGTAATCATGTTCAGATGGGTGCATGTGTCTCCAGATGTCAATCAAGTTAAATGAGGCCAGAGTTTCAGCCAATTTGGTTAGTGATTTTTCCATCTTGTTGTGTTTGTAGCAGAAGGTGGACCGGTCTTTAGAATGGTCCATAATAAAATTGCGGTCCCCCCCAATAATGATTACTCCATCATGGAAATCATCTAATTTCTGTAAAGCCTGTTCAAGAAAAGGAATTTGTTCTAAGTTAGGAGCATATGCCAGGTCATCTGCACATTGTTTAGGATTCCTTTCACAAATATAAACCTCCCTTGTGGATCTACTAGTGTTGCCTGTTGAGTGAAATTCAAATTTTTGGAGAGTAAAATGGCTGTACCTCTAGATTTGGATGTGCCTTTGGCTAAGAATTGATGTGAGAATTTTTAGTTTTGAATAGAGGTGCTACATCATCCTTAATGTGAGTCTCTTGGAGAAACACAATGTCTGGATTTAAGTTTACAATTTGACTCTGAATTCGCTTACGCTTGATGATGTTGTTCAGTCCTCGCACGTTGTACAAATAGATCTTGATCATTGCTTATCTGGTGTCACTACTCTGTACATCTATCTGGAAAAACCAAGAAAACAGTCGTCAAAAGCAATGCTAGAGTATCAGTTAAGCTGAATATCACATGAAATCAAAGTCTGTGGTTTGAGTAAAGTTTCCTTCAGAAGACTCTCTCCATTGAAAATTTGACAGTAATGCACTGAAAAGTTTGCCCACTAGACTCTTTAAGCTTTTTTATTAGTGTAGTATTATCGTTATCAGATTCCCTTCACTAATCAATTATCTAACAAACACTTATAGTCTCTTATTTGCACCACTATTAATCAGATTTAAGTTTGACTGTGTATACAATTGATTAAGGTTAAAATTGGTTCTTTAAAACACTATTACTTCAATCAATTCTATTACGTGAGTTATTTAAGATTAATGTTAGGATTTCTTATAAAGCAGTTAATTCAAAATACAATCAAAGTTTAAATCAATTCTAATTTCTTGATCAAGTGAAACTAAATGTTAAACAAATATTGTTAATGATTGTTAATAAACATTTGTATCTATTCTCTAAGCTTCTGCAAAACTCAATGTTTTGCAAAAGGCTGGGACAGGTTAGGAACCTTTCTTCCCCAGCACCGTATTTCGAGAGTAGAAACAGCAGAAAGGGCCAAAGAAAACACCACCCCCCGTCTGACCCACTCCTCCCCCACTCCCTGAACCCTTAATATGAACTACCAACTTTTAAAACAACAACCAGTTTATTAGGTAAAAGAACAGATCCATGAATGCTAATGCAGATCCTTTAAACATTAAGCTATGAGTCAGAGAATGCACCTACTCTGCTACAGTATTTAACGTTCTGTCAGCAAAAGGGCGGGAAAATTCTCAAACAATTTTCTCAAGCTATGGGCATCACACCATTTTAAAATTAATAAAATACTTATCCAACTATCTAACAAATACTCAGGTTTAGTCCTCTTGCAGCTCCGGGTCATCATTTCTGGAAGGAGACGTTGACCAATTTTTCCTTTTGAGAAAGTACTGTGAATTGGTGTCACCAGATTCATTTCACTCAGCACCTTGAAGCCTTCTTCTTTTGTTGTGACTCGATGGGTCTTCCCTTGGTAGGAGAATTGCAAAATTAGCGGAGTCAACCAAACATAGCAAATGTCCACCTCTGTGAGGTGCAAGTTTATTGATTTGAGTTCTCGCCTCTTCATTAGGGCTTCCTTAGGGAGATCTGGAAAAATCTTGATCCTATTTCCTCTATATCTGAGGTGGCCACTTTGCCTGGTAGCATTTAAGATTGCTTTTTTTATATAGCGGAGGTCAAGAAATGCAGCTATAATGTCCCATGACAACCTTGTTTTCAGTATGCTCAGAGGGTCCGCGTGAAAGGCATTTGTTTCAATGCATGACAGGTTTCCTTCAGGTGGCACTTCTTTCAAAAGCCAATCTGAAAGTAAAGCATTTAAGTTGCCATTTATTTCCATTTTTTTCAGCCATCCTCTGGTATCCCCGACCCCAACATGAGATTGTTCTGTCTCATCACATTTTCGGATCTCAAAGCCTTTTCTGCCAAAACTTCATCCATTTGCTGTAATTGTATTATTTCTTGTTTGTTGGTGAGGCTGACATTTAATGCTCTATCTGCTATGCCTCTAGTTTCAGTGCCAGTTTTTTTGTAAAGTCTCTATTTGATCATACAATGGCCTGAAAAGAGCTGATAATTTATCCAGTACTGAGTTCTCTGTTTAATGCCCTGGATAGATCACTGGAAGTTATTGGATTGGAAGCTGTAGCAGTTTCCGCACCTCCGGACGCCATTTTAGTTGATAGCACTAACTGAAGCCCCGATTCTGTAGTTGAAGATTTGGCGGTGAGTGTTGACTGCACCTTTTTGATTTTATGTTTGTTTTGTAGCTCATCTGTTCTGTCCTTTCCCCCCATAACAGTGGAGTCTGATTGGTAGTTTTGATCTCTGTAATCAGTACGGGAGCAGGAGGGTAGATCGGAGCACTGGGATTAGGCGGCCATGTTGTTTTGCACCACCGGAAGCCCCTCCAGTCCTATTAGGAGTATTTGATTAATTTATTAAATCAATTGGGCTGGTGATTTTATAAATTAATTAACTATATTGTATTGTAAATTATGATTATCACTTGAACAATTTAATTGGAATTAGTAATTATTAGTAGGGGAGTAAACTTGTTGGGCCTTGAGGATGGGAGGTGGTCAGGAAACAGTGTGTTTATGTTGGTAGAGTTAGATTGGGAAATTACAGCGATTATTGTTTGCTGGGGTTCAGACTCATCTCTTGTGCTTACTTCCAGATGCTAAGTGAGGCTAAACTTGTGCCAATAAGCTCTAGCAGGGGAGGCCATGTTGGGGTCAGGGATACCAGTAATAGAGGGGCAGGGCGGTATGCCAGTGGGACAAGATGGTACACAGGAAGAAGACAGAGAGTAATGGTAATGCTCAGTCCCCTTCCTACCTGCTTCCCATCCTGAGAGATGTTGGTTGTGGCACTAGGAAGGTATGCCCTTCTACAGGGGTCTTTTTGTAGAAAAAGAGTTGCAGGAGCTCATTAGCATATGGTATGCTAATGAGATATCAGACTATTGGCATATGCCACGCCCCCTGACATCACCGGAAGTGATGTCAGAAGGGGAAGCAAAGGGGGGAGGCATCTTCAAAAGCTGGCCTGAGTGGGGGAGCTAAGAAAGAAGGGGTTTAAAGTTTAAACTCCTTCTCACTAGAGTTGGGCCACAGAAGGAGGAAAGAGGGAAGGAAAGAGAGAAGGAAAGAAGGAAAGAAAGAGAAGGAAAGGAGGGAAAGAAAGAGAGGGAAGAAGGTGGGAAAGAAAGAAAGAGAGAAGAGAAGAAGGAGAGAAAGAGGAAAAGGAGAGAAGGAAAGGAAGGAATGAAAGAAATTTGGCGGTAAGTCGGCCCCATTATATCCTATGGGCCATTGAAGTCAATGGTGAAAACATAGGGTATATTCTGGGGGTTAGAGGGGAGGGGTTTGAGGGAGAGGCTCCAAACTCACAGGGTAGCTGATGGAGCCTCCCCTCAAGATACCCACCAAGTTTCAAGAACATTGGACCAGGGGTTCCAATTCTATGGGCCCTCAAACAGGTTGCCCCCATTGCCTCCATTGTTCTCTATGGTGGGAAAAAGTAACTTTTTTACTTTACTGCACTGGCCAACCACATGCAGCCTTGATCTGTGCCCTTCTTGGCTCATTAAAGTGGGCCACGAGGGGTTTCGAGGTGGTGTAAGAGAGATTATCAACAAGTCCCTCTTCAAGGGTCAGTTCCCTGAGGCACTCAAGGAAGCAATGGTCCGCCCCCTCTTGAAAAAACCAACCTTGGACCTGACCTGACCGAATTGAGCAACTATCAGCCAGTGTACAGCTACAGAGCTTCCTGGATGACACTTCCATCCTAGATCCTCTCCAGTTCAGTTTTCACCCAGGACATGGGATGGAGACAGTGCTGGTCACCCTTACTGATGACCTCCGGAGGCACCTGGATCAAGGTGGAGTGGCGGCACTGTTGTTGTTAGATCTGTTGGCCATGTTTGACATGGTCAACCACCAGTTGCTGACCCACCGCCTCACCAACATGGGGATAAAGGGGCTTGCCTCCTTTCTCCAGGGTCGGGGACAAAGGGTGGTACTAGGGGAGCAGCAGTCCCAAAGACACCCACTTGAATGCAGTGTGCCCCAAGGGCTGTGTTCTCCCCGATGTTGTTTATCATCTATATGTGCCCCCTTGCCCAGATTGTCCGATGTTATGGGCTTGGGTGTCATCAATATGCAGATGACACCCAGCTCTATCTCATGTTGGGCGGCCAGTTGGACTCCCGCCCAGAAGATCTGAACCAGGCTTTGCAAGCTGGGTGGCTCAGACTGAGTCGGCTGAAACTGAACCCAGCAAAGATGGAGGTCCCGGTCTTTTACCATCTTAGGTTGATTCAGCAGTTCGTTCCCTTCCTCGACCACTATGACCTGGCTACAGTGATTCATGCGACGGTCACCTCCAGATTAGACTACTGTAATGCTCTCTACATGGGGCTGGAAGCTGCAGCTAGTGCAGAATGCTGCAGCCAGGCTGCTGGTGAGTCTCCCTAGATGGGAGCACATCCGGCCTGTGCTGAAAGTGCTGTACTGGCTGCCAATAGCATACCAGATTAACTTCAAAGTGCTGGTTCTTACCTTTAAAGCCCTATATGGCCAGGGTCCTACATACCTGAGGACCGCCTTTCCCCATATATACCCCAAAGAGCACTACAGTTTGGGGCACAACATTGCTTAGTGATCCCAGGCCCCAGGGAGGCCCGGCTTGCTGCAACCAGGGCCAGGGCCTACTCAGTGGCGGCTCCTATCTGGTGGAATGAGCTCCCGGAGGAGATCAGGGCCCTGTGGGACCTTGTACAGTTTTGCAGGGCTTGCAAGATGGAGATCTTCTGCAAGGCCTTCGACTAGGAGCTGCCACTACCACCAACGGAGTGGCCACCACCATCAACTTCAGTGGCATGGTGGATCAGTACCATTGTTAGCCGAAATGCTCTGATCTATAATTAATAGAGCATTTGGGACAGTTTCTAATATTGGGATTCTTTGGTCTGTGTATACGAAGGATGGGCTGTCACACTATTTCCCAGTAAAGAGGTGAGAGACAGGAGTAAAATAAATCTTTTGTTTACTGTGTAATAATATTCAGCAGAACACAAACAATCACACACACACTGGCATACAAGAGACTAAATAAAAGCAGGCAAGAAATAAATAGCACATTTGCATGAGCAGGTATTGAAGTGATGATGGGTGATATTACCTCTGGAATATGCAGCTCCTGAAATCTTCCAGCAGGAGGTTGGGGGGGGGAGTATGGAAAGAAAATGGGGAGCACGCGTATTAGGCCGGCTAAGCACATGTGCATTACTCCAGCTGCAGACTGGAGCCTTAAAGCGAGGTGAGGATTGGGGAGAGTAAGCTGGACATAAGAGGTAAAGCAGGTATAGAGAGGTCATTGGGGGGGGGTAGGCGAGGCAGAGAGAGCTCTGAGAAGCATGTGTCTGTTTTTAAAACCTCTCGAGCAATGGGCGTGGAAGGCCAGGCGGCTTAAACCTGAAGACACTCCCTGTTGGCTAGGGATTGGTTGTTTAGGGTCAATTTCAAATGCTAGTGGCTATCTTGACCAGTGGTCACCTGGGTGCTAGAAAGGAGGAAGTTGGAACAAAGAAGAATGGCTCTTCACTTGGATCCTCCATGGGGACCATGTGCTTTGGCACATAGGAGGGTTTAATCCCTTTATACTGGAGACAGCGAGTCTGGCCTGTAAGCAAGAGTCTTTTGTTTGAGTGTAAACCTGTGACTGTAATATGTGACACCCGGCAAGCAAGCTATGGGGATCCTCTGGAGTGGCTTTAGCCAGCATCTCATAGTCTTTGGCTGGTTTCTGTGTTTCTCTCTGGGCTTTTCCCCATGGCGCTTTATTATACAGTCTCTTGGCTGGCACACCATCAGGTTCATAACAGCATAAAAACAGTCCAGAAAATAGCCCAATAAAAGGCGGCTGGGCTAACACCATGGTACGGAGATGGAGGCAACATCTACTGGATACCATCTTGTCTTAATTTAAGAGCAACAGCATTGAAAACTTTATGTAATGTCTGGTATTTACTCTGTTTTATCCTGTTTTACTTGGTTTTTATGTATTGGCACATAGTGCCCCTGTTTGTTAGCCGACCTAAGCCCATTTGTGGGGAGGGCGGGGTAGAAATCTAAATAAATAAAATAAAAATAATAAAATGTCCATCTTGGCTGATTAAGGCCAGCAGAGATAGTGTTCAGGTACCCCTGGGAAATATAATCAATCTATCCCTGTCTTCTGGGATATTCTCAGTGAGCTTGGAAGAGGCAGTAGTGTGACAACTCTTGAAAAAAACCATCATTGGACCCAGCAGTCCTGGCCAACTACCACACAGTATCAAACCTTCCATTCCTGGGTAAGGTAGTTGAGAGATCAGTGGCTGAGGAGCTCCAGGTTTTCTTGGATGATGCATCTATCGTGGACCCATTCCAGTCTGGCTTCTGCCCTGGCTATGGGATGGAGACAGTGCTGGTTGCCCTCACGGATAAACTCCAGAGACACCTGGATCTAGGTGGGTTGGCACTGGTGTGGCTTCTTCTTCTTCTTCTTTTGGCCCCCCAAAGGGGATTTTTTTATTGCATTTTCTAAATATCTACAGAAAGGGGGAAGGGTACTAACATACACCACTACAAGAAAGGGATGATAGGAAAGAAAATCCAAGGTGAGGTGATTGTATACAATGCTTACAAATGTGGCATTAACAAATAAAAACTTTCAGTTGTTAACTTTGAAGGTGACAATTGAGTACATCGCTTATGAAGCTCTAGCTCATACAGACTGTTTGGAGTATACTTCTACAATACACTAACATTTCTTTTATGCAAACATCAGGCATTCTCATCATCTAGTTACAATAATTTCTGCCTATCTGGCTATTACTTTCTGCCCATCTAACTCTTTAAAGTTTTTATTAATCATTACATGCAATCCAGCATTATTTAAGTACAGTTGTTAAAAACATCTAAGTTAGGCTTAAGTATGCTTCTCTTAGAAACTCTCTATTTACCCTCTTATTAAAAAAGAAAAAAAAAAACAGACAAAGAGGAACCTATATATGCATCAAATAACACCCCTTTTCCCTCTTCCTTTTATGGTACTAGCCTAAATTAATAAAAATGAATTTAAATTTGATTTAAACATTCATGATCAAACATCTGTCTTTTCTAAATAAACCCTTCCCCTTAATTTTATCCAAACATCCCTCCCTCAGCCAAAAATCTTATCTCTGGAAAGGATTTTCACTGTAGAATCTTCTCCTCGATCTTCTTTAGCTCACAATCCATATTGTCAACATTCCATTAGCTTTGTCCCCCCATCAAAATATATAATAACTTTATTTTTTAGAAGGAGAGTTTCCCCTCCCCCCCCTTTTCGTAGGAGAACATAGCTACTTTGCTGTCCCACCAATCTTTCTCAGTATAGTTTATTGTTCAGTCACTTTCGAATTCCTGAAGAAGACTCAGTTTCGTTTTAATTCTTTCGACGCAACAGATGCCATTTCCAAAGATGCCATTTCCAGAGCTAGAGGGTCTGTTTATCTTCTTTTTATTACCAGATTGCCAGGGTCCCATAAATCCATCAAGTTGTTTAGCCACCTCTAAAAATTCTCTAAGTCTATCGATCTTATTTCCAGCTCATTCCAAATTATTTTATTTTTAAGAGGGGGAGGCTTCCCCCCTCTTTCAACATTTCACAGCCACCACTCACAGAGATGTTTAGAGTTTCTTTAAGGAGGAAAAGGATTTTTCAATGCCTAAAAAGGTTGTTTTCAGATGTTTACACAGTCACTTTGTCTTTCGAGAGGGGAGATTTCCCACCCTCTGTCTGCTAAAGGAGGGTTCTATATCGTTTCCAGCCAATATTCAGAAAAGACTTCAAACTATCGTAAGTTTCCCATTTGTTGCTTTCTCTCTTTTCTGGTATTCTCTTCGCTCCCCCTACCCCCTAAGAGCTTTATTTTTATATTGTTATATTGTTATGCGGGAGGAGGGAGTTCCCTTTTCCCCCTGCTTCTTTTTTGAGGGGGGACGGGAGGACTTTATTCCACTCGATCTCTTACTGTGATGTTAACAGTCTTTAAAAGAGAAGATTCTAATTCTTCCTTCTAGCCATTTCTAGCTAGCCATATAAAGCGTTTTCAATTACTGTTTTTAAAGTCCCAAATGTTTGCTTATGTGTTACTTGGTTCTTAGATCTCAGTGTTCCTCCATCACAGTCCCTTCATGTTCCATTTATCCAGCATTAGTTTCCTTTATCTGGTCATCCGGGTGGGTCTGCAATTGTCTCCCCCACCCATGCTTGCAGGGATATATTCTTCCCTCTAGTGCTTTGTTAACTTGTACTCACACTTCTTCAGTCACTTCATCGATTCAGCCAGTCGCTTAGTTAAACCTTGATCACCGCCCGCTTGGTTTTCCGGTACGCAAAGCCTCGGCCATTGCTGGAACACAGCAGAGAGAACGTTGGGGCAAAAGGACCCCCCCACCCCCAGGCTAAAAGCTGGGGGGGGGCAAACCTCAACGCCCCCTGACTCAGGGCTCATCCCGAGCCCCGGGGAGAAGCATACAATCACCCCCCTCTCTACCCACTGGTCTGCAGTCTGTGCCCCCAGGAGAAGGAGAAAATGGCTGCCATCAGCTTGCCAACCTGGAAGTCGAGCTGCACTGCTATGGCTTCTTGACTTAACAGCAGCATTTGACATGATCGATTATGATCTTCTGACCCACCACCTCACTGACACTGGGATATGCCTTACAATGGCTTTCCTCCTTACGTCATGGTTGGGGACAGAGGGTGGAACTAGAAGAGATGATTTCTCCACTGAAATTCCACTGCTGGAATTCAATGTGCCACAAGGAGCAATCCTCTCACTGGTGCTGTTTGGTGTAGTGGTTAAGTGCATGGACTCTTATCTGGGAGAACCGGGTTTGGTTCCCCACTCCTCCACTTGCACCTGCTGGTTTGACCTTGGGTCAGTCACAAGCTCTGGCACAGCTGTTCTCTCAAGGACAGTTTGTGTTAGAGTTCTCTCAGCCCCACCTACCTCACAGGGTGTCTGTTGTGGGGAGGGGAAGGGAAAGGAGTTTGTAAGCTGCTCTGAGACACCTTTGGGCAGTGAAGGGTGGGGTATAAATCCAAACTCTTCTTCTTCTCTTCTTCTTCTAACATCTCCATGCGCCCCCTGACCCAGTTGGTTTGGGGGTTTGGGCTAGGTTGTCTCTCAGCCCCACCTACCTCACAGGCTGTCTGTTGTGGGGAGAGGAAGGGAAGGTAATTGTAAGCCACTCTAGACTCCTTTGGGAAGTGAAAAGTGGAATATAAAAATCAACTCTTCTTCTCTGTTCTATGCTCTATCAAAGTTTGTTTTTCTTTAATATACCTACTTATTTTTCTTTAAACAGTTAGTGCTCCATTTCTTTGCATATTTAAACTCTGCCAACCAAGGTTCCCATTTAGCTGCACCAGGCTGCTCTGGCACACCAATTTTCCCCGATCAGCGCAGCAATTTTTTTCACAGTGCAGGGGTGGGAGGTTCCCTTTCCAGTGGCCATGCAGGCCTGGGCCAAGGTGCATCTTCACAGTGCTTTGGGTGGGTGAGCAAAAGGTGATGAGGAGAAGCGGGGGAGAGCACAGGGTACCTGCACATCCATCTGTCCCTCTCCCACTCTTGCCTGGGCAGAAAGAGATGCGCCACCACACAGCCTCCTCATGCTGCTCTCATCGTCCTTCCTCGGTGAAGCACTGCCGCCACGACCTGGTTCACCTCCTCTCCTCTCCCTACCCTCCTGTGTCCCTTTAGTGCAGGGCTGGCTCTGGCCGGGTGCCCTCACTGCTGCAGCAGCAAGAAGTTTCTCAGTGCTGGCAGTTGAGCGCAGAGAAGAAGCCGGGGTCCTGGTGGCCACCTGCTTTGTTCCCTGGCCATACTGGAGCCCGGGCAGGTGGCCTGGCTTTATTTTAAATGGGAGTGCAAATCTGGGTTCATTTCTATATTTAAAGCAACAGGCCACCAAGAAAACAATGCAATAACCCATTCAGAGACCTGCTTGGTCTTCTCACCGTTCTTCCCAGTGTAATACTGGGCATAGGGTTGCCAGGTCCCCCCTGGCCACCGGAAGGGGATGGGGGAGTAGGGTTGCCAACTTCAGGTTGGGAAACTCCTGGGGATTTGGGGATGGAACCTGGGATGGACAAAGACCTGAGGGGGGCACAATGCCATAGGGTCCCCTCTCCAAAGCATTCATTTTCTCCAGGGGAACTGATATTTGTAGTCAAGATGAGGTGTAATTCCAAGAGGTCCCCAGGTCCCATCTGGAGGATGGCATCCCTAATTGAGTGTGTGTGTGTGTGTGTTATGCAGACATTTTCTCTCTGTGGGAAGAAGTCAGAAGACTTTCAGAAGAGGGCCTCCTGACAGTTCTGGCTGTTTCTCACAAAAAGAAACCCCTTCTGTGTATGCCCATGGGTGACTTCTCTGTATATAAGAGACGCAGGCTGACTGGAAAGTCTAAATAGCCCAGGAGCAAGCCCAGTTCAATAGTCTCTCTGATGCTCAAGCCAGGGCCAAGCCATCCAACCTCCAAATATTACACATCTTCTTTATTTAGACTTAGAGTCTCAGAGCAACTTACAATCTCCTTTCCTTCCTCTCCCCACAACAGACACTCTGTGGGACTGAGAGGCCTCTGAGAGAACTGCTGTGACAGAGCTGTGACAGGCCCAAGGCCACCCATCTGGATGCATATGGAGGAGTGGGAAATTAAACCCAGTTCTCAGATTAGAGTCCACCATTCTTTATCACTGCACCAAACTGGCTTAGAAGGACGGGGTTTAGAAGCACACACCAGTAAGGTGGGGAAAATTAGAGATTGTGTTACTCGTTCTCACAATTAAAAAAAGAGAAAAGAAATTAGCAATTTCAAATTTTATGTTTTTCATTCTTCCTAGCTTGGGGGGGGGCGTGCCAGAAGGTAGCCTTGCCTAGTGTGCTAAAAACCCTGCCACCAGCCCTGGCTGGAGCACCCAGGCAGGGATCCATCCAGGATGGCAGGCTATAGGCAAGTTTCTCCCTCCTCCAAATCAAGCTTTAGGAAAAAGCAGTAATGCACCTTATATTTTTCCTGTGTTTTTTTTCAATTTGCTATAAATGCTCCTGCACAATTTCAGTTCAGAATAACTTTGTAAATTTCAGGATTCTCAGTTCAAATCTTCTTCCCCAGACCAATATGCTTTCCTTGTACGCTATTCCTTTTGCCACTGGTATTTAGCTGACTGTGAGCCTTGTTGGTACCTTGCCACAGAATGCATTTTCATGTTCTCTCTTTCTCGATAATGCAGCAGTCTCATTGTGAAGAGGGCATTTTCCCAATTTGAACAGAGCTGGCTAATGATTTTCAAATAGCATTCTCACTGTTGGCTCTTAATTAAAATAAAATACTAAGGCTGATCACTCTGGAGTGGGCAGGCAGAGGATTTGTATGCTTTATTATTAGAAGGGGGGGAGATAAGGCTAAGGCATGAGGCTAGAATGACTTAGCTAACTTGATGATACTGTTCATGGCTATGATGTATAAATAATTTCTAAAATATAGTTTGAAAGAGTCATATAGTATGTTCCATATAAATATATATAAGTTTAATATAAATATATGGCTTGTAATAATGTTATGTCTGTATGTTTTGTATGTTTGTACACTGAAATATTTTTTTAAAAAAAATGTCGGCCTGCTCACAGTTTTAAAACTAGCACCACTTTTGGCTCACAGGGTAAAATTTCTGCTCACGAGACTGCACACCTTAGAGGGAACATTGCTGCCAACACCCACTGCAGACCCACACATTGTATCTCCTCCTGCTTCAGAGACTGCAGCAGGAAGGTAATTCCCGCCCCCCCAAGTTCTGCTCCACTCTTGCTCCTTTGGATCCAATGTACTACCTTTGATTTACGCCCTGCCTGGCCTGTGATTCAACCTCATTTAAGAAATCAGGCCTATAATTTAGTAAAATTTAGACTTCAGAATGAATTTAACATGAAGTTTAGTTAGTTTTAAAGCACATCAACTCTCATACTCTGTTGGATACTGAATGCTATATCAGTTCAATAAATCTCAAATATTTATTGCTACATGTAAAATACTGTCTCATGCTAAGTGCTACATGGTGGAATTGATGCAAAACTGACTGCCCTACATAGCACTGGCCAGATCCTTCAAGGATTGACTGCTACATGTCATATACTGCAACATCTCCAGTTATGCATCCAGAAATTATTCACACATTCAGACAATCTTAGGATAATATTCACAATTAAATTGCAAAGAAGTATTTTGTGATAATGCTGAGGCAACTTTGTTTCATTTAGCATTCTATACTAAAGGGTAAACAAGTCAAAAATTATGACTGAGTTTGCAAATCTATCTTCAGACTTTCCTGTGTAGATGACAACCTGACTTGGATTTTTAGGCATTCTAAATATTTTATTTCCCCCCTTAAACTATCAGTACTTGATGAAGAACTTACATGTGGTTTGAATTTAATTTGCATCGCATTTTTAAAGAGATCCTCCAGTAAAATATACCAACTTCGAATTTCATACAAGAACCTTATATGAAACTGGTTTTTCTCCCTCCATTTCCCCAGAAGTGCCTTGTTAAATTGAAAACTACATGTGAATTGAAAACACAGTGCATTGGTCATAGTGGGATGGAGTAATAGGTTACTGGAATGACAGTGAAAATACAGCAGTAGTGTCTGTGGTAGGAATTTCATGGGTGATAAGTTTGCTCCAAATTTTCCTTGTGCATCTGAATTCTGTGGAACCTGCATGACACCAGCATTCCAAGGGGCTTAATAAGTCATGTTTATTTCAGCTGTTGGTTGAATAGTCACAGGAGCACTTGGGTTTCCATGGTCACAGTGCGCTTTAATAATAGTCTTAGATCACAACTACTATACTGTGTTCTTTATCTGCAAATACTGTGGGAACACTGAAGGGAGAAAATGAATATTGGCAAAACAGCAATATACACCAACTGATGATATTAGACATCAAAACAAATCGGGCAGCACTTGCTTCAAGTAACCACCATGAAATTAATAGCATTTGCTTCTAAGGAAATAGGTTTGGATCGGGTTATTATATTATTGCACTTGGTGCCAAAAAGTTAAGTACATTATACTGATGGATGAAGAAATTAACATGCATTTCTTTTACTGTGTTTCATAGTCCAGGTCTTTTTCTCAGCTTCCTATACGTCGCACTCATCACTCTAATTTCTTATACCTAGTGGTTACAAACTCGTTTATTTGGGGCTGTCCTTTACCATTCTTCATATAATTTTCATCTCACAAGAAAAGAAAAGCCCTCCTGGCTACAAGAGGAAGAAGACTGGGTGAAGACCCCTATAAGAGTATCTTCCCAAGCAGTTTTTAAAGGAATATTTGATGTGCTAATATACTGCATCACTGTCATTTGACTTCTTTCTTCTTTGCCCTCTGCCTACTTTTTGTCTGTGTGTCTTATGAAGAACAAAAGAATGTTGTTATATCATGAACTAGTAAAATATAACAAGAAACAGTCTGGAAAAAATACAGACAAAGAAAAGCTTAATCTGACATTACAATCAATTGCCATGTAATTTAGAATAGGAATTTATTGTTTAATAATAGTCCAAGGTCTATCAAATCTCTCTAAGGTTGAAAGTCTCCATCTCAAATCTACACAGCAGATCACAGTTCTGGTATTTTCTCCTACCCATTCTGCAAGGCTGTGTTACTGAGTTCTGAGGAAGTAGATAGAGCAGGATATTGGAGAGAATATCTTCTACATACATCTGAAAGGATTGCTTTGTCCATGTTTTACAGCACCATCAGACATAAAAGCACAAAATATTAAAATGCAGCCTTTCTTCCCTGATGCCAAGGGCAAAACTTTGACAACTCAACCAAGGCTATACCCCAAAATTTGATATGTCTTTATGTAGCATCTTATATGATAAAGGAATCATGACCACATCTCTTTAGGAAAACAGATATTGCTAAGGATCTCTCTCAGCACGTGGCAGTGACAACTTGCTGTAAATCCATGCTAACTTAAGGGTTTGGGGTGTGGAGGACCTCAGCAGGGTATAATTCCATAGAGTCCATTGCCCAAAGCAGCCATTTTCTCCAGGAGAACTGTTCTTGGAGATCCCCAGGTGCTGCCTGGAGGCTAGCAATACTAAGGGGAGGGCCATACCTGTAGATTTGAGGGGTAGAGCCTGGGGAGGGCAGGGTTTGGTGTGTGGAGGGACTTCAGCAGGGTATGATGCTATAGACCTCACTGCCCAAAGCAGCCATTGTAATAGCTGGGAAATTTTCTGTAGGCGAAATGATGTGCTGTGGCTGGGGAACACAGTGATTTCTGGGAGATGTCCAACCCACAGGGAGATTAACAACTCCAGTGACCGTTTAAGGGAAGATTGGGATATATATTTTGGAAACTCCAGTGACTGTTTAAGGGAAAATTGTGATATGTATTTTCCCTCAGGACACATTCAGTAACTCCCAACAGCAACAACAAACTGTTTAGAATGTTAGAGGCAAAGGCCACTCTGGCTGCATATGCAAATGACCTCTGTGTTCCGACTGGCTCCTGTGGGGAAAGGAACAGAAAACTGTTTAGAATATTGGAAGTGAGACTCAGACAAGGCAACCAGTGGATAGGGGCAGCTTCTGAGTGACATATCAGGGAGCCAACTGATTTGGGAGCGTGTGGAATGTTCATGAGAGTCCACGACCAAAACAGAATTATTATAGAGAGAGATAGTGTTGTAATGACAGTTTAAGCAGGTCCTCTGAATTCTCAGCTTTCTTTCTTTCTTTCTTTCTTTCTTTCTTTCTTTCTTTCTTTCTTTCTTTCTTTCTTTCTTTCTTTCTTTCTTTCTTTCTTTCTTTCTTTCTTTCGTTTTTATTAGTCTCTAGCCTGTTGTCTCATGGAGATATAAGGGAAAAGGCATATCTCCATGAGGGGAAAGGATAGAGACTTACTTTTAAAAAAAAATGAAAACTAGGAATTCAGAGAACCTGCTTAAAATATCATTACAACACTACATCAATATATCAACATTTTAGCGCTTTTTTATAAAAAATAGGGGGATGATGTGATGCCATCAATGATGTCACTGATGCCAGCACCCTCCCTTGAAAATCTTTGTTATTTAAGGCATGTGTGGAAGAAAATAAACGGACTCCACAACTCTGAAAATGCTCAGGGAGGGCAGACATATGGAACAACCATGCCCAAACCAATTACTATCTGTCTATGCAAGGCCCTTTTAAGCTGGCAAGTGGTGAGATTTGTTAACATTTTATTCATCATTCTGATAACTTACTCTCCAGTGTCTCCTCCCTTTGCCATCTAACCTGCACTGAACCTGCCAGTTGAGGCCTATTTAAGGATAGGGCTGAGAACTTTTAACAAAACAGACTAAGCCAATTAATCACAATTAACCTCTTCTGACAGTGTGCAATAAGCAAAAAATCGTTCCTATCCATTGGCCATTTGGATTAAGAGAAAAGCATGGATAGCCAACTAAACCTATACTGTAGAAGATGGTTATGTGGGATGGATGTTACAGCTATTCCAGACTGCACTGGGTACAGGTCTATCTATGCTGGCTTATAACTGGCTGGGCTTTATCAAGCCCAGTTAGTCGCCCATACATCCCAAGCTTGTCCTGTCCTGTGATCCATTGCTCCCACACCCATGAATGAAAACACAACCAAATGTTACGGGTTAAAAAAAGTTTATTTATGGCTGATTGGCATCATTATCACCTGGTTTTTTTGTTGTTGGAAGAGAAGGACCAGATACTGGGTGATTTCCCACTAAAGCTGCCGCGGGGTTGCGCCGCCGTTTGCCCGAGATTTTTAGTCAATTTCACACCCGAAGCCGTGGGGCTGCATTTTGACCACGCGGCTTCGCCGATTTCCACCGCAGTTTCGTAATCCTGTTTTTTGAGGATTACGAAACTGCGGGGGAAATCGGGCGAAGCCGTGGGTCAAAATGCAGCCCCGCGGCTTCGGGTGTGAAATTGACTAAAAATCTCAGGGCAAACGGCGGCACAACCCCGCGGCAAGCTTTAGTGGGAAATCACCCACTGTCTCTTAGCCTCAGCCTCCAGAGGGGGGTTATGAAGAAAGTCAGACTGATAGACAGGCAAACTGTGAGTTTCTTTCCTATTTACTCTGAGTTCTGAAAGAACTCAAATGTGAACTTGTGGATCTCCTGACAAAAATATGTAATCTTTCTTTAAAATCTGCCTCCATTCTTGAGGACTGGAAGGTAGCTAATGTCACTCCCATCTTTAAAAAGGGCTCCAGGGGAGATCCAGGAAATTACAGGCCAATCAGTCTGACATCAATACCGGGTAAGTTGGTGGAAACTGTTATTAAGGAAAGAATTAGTAGGCACATTGATGAACAAAAACTATTGAGGCAGACTCAGAATGGTTTCTGTAAGGGAAGATCTTGTCTCACTAACCTGTTAGTGTTTTTTGAGGGAGTGAACAAACATGTGGACAAGGGGGACCCAATAGATATTATTTATCTTGACTTCCAGAAAGCTTTTGATACAGTTCTTCATCAAAGGCTCCTAAGTAAGCTCAATAGTCATGGGATCAAAGGACAAGTCCTCTTGTGGATCAAAAACTGGCTTATCAATAGGAAAGAGAGAGTGAGTATAAATGGGAAACTTTCTCAGTGGAGGGTGGTAAGCATGGGGTACCACAGGGATCAGTACTCGGTCCGATGCTTTTTAACTTGTTTATTAATGATTTGGAATTGGGAGTAAGCAGTGAAGTGGCTAAATTTGCAGATGACACAAAGTTGTTCAGGGTGGTGAAAACCAGGGAGGATTGTGAAGCACTCCAAAGGGATCTGTCGAGGATGGGTGAGTGGGCATCAACGTGGCAAATGGGGTTCAATGTGGCCAAGTGCAAAGTGATGCACATTGGAGCCAAAAATTCTAAATATAAATACACGTTGATGGGGTCTGAACTGGCAGAGACTGACCAAGAGAGAGATCTTGGAGTCATAGTAGATAACTCAATGAAAATGTCCAGACAGCGTGTAACTGCAATAAAGAAGGCCAACGCTATGCTGGGGATTATTAGGAAGGGAATTGAAAACAAATCAGCCAGTATCATCATGCCCCTGTATAAATCATTGGTGCGACCTCATTTGGAATACTGTGTACAGTTCTGGTTGCCACATCTCAAAAAGGATATTATAGCATTGGAAAAAGTGCAGAGAAGGGCAACTAGAATGATAAAAGGGTTGGAACACTTTCTCCATGAAGAAAGGTTAAAACGCTTGGGGCTCTTTAGCTTGGAGAAACAACAGCTGAGGGGTAACATGATCGAGGTTTATAAGATTATGAATGGGATTGAGCAGGTTACTACGCCAAATTATTTCAAAGGAAGAATACTGATTTGGAAAAAAAAAAATATTTGGACAATGTAGAACTAACCAAAAATTCAGATGGAAATGAAAGAAATGTTAAATGGCCCAATTTGGAAAGAAGAGATTTGTTGTGCAATAGAAGAAGCAAGTTCTTTTGAACTATGGTGCTGGAGAAGACTCTTGAGGGTCCCTTGGACTGCAAGGAGATCCAATCAGTCAATCCTAAAAGAAATCAACTCTGATTGTTCCCTGGAAGGCCAGATCCTGAAGCTGAAGCTCAAATACTTTGGCCACCAAATGAGAAGGGAGCATTCACTGGAGAAGACCCTGATGCTGGGAAAAATTGAAGGTCAAAGAAGAAGGGGATGGCAAAGGATGAGATGGTTAGACAGTGTCATTGATGCAACAAACATGAAATTGAGCACACTTCAGCGGACAGCGGAAGACAGGAGGGCCTGGCGTAATCTGGTCCATGGGGTCGCGAAGAGTCGGACTCGACTGTGCGACTGAACAACAACAACAACAACAAGAAGCAAAGTTGGGGAAAGTTCCAGGATCAGATGGATTTACCGCAAAATTTTATAAAAAATTGAAAGAGGAGCTAACCCTGATTTTTGAACTTTTGTCAAATGACATAAAAGAGACAAAATTAATTCCAGAAATGTGGAAAGAAGCTAATATATCACTTATTCCAAAAGAAAGACATGATCTAACTGATGTTAAAAATTACAGACCAATTTCTTTACTTAATAATGATTACAAACTCTTTGCCAAAATAATTTCAGAAAGATTGAAAAATTGCCTAAAAGTTGTTATATCGGAAGAACAAGCTGGTTTTTTACCGAATAGACAAATTGGAGACAAGATTGGTGGTGGATGCAATCGAATACTATGATAAACACCCAGAAAAAGAAGTTGCCTTTCTTTATGTAGATGCCGAAAAAGCCTTGACAATTTAAACTGGGACTTTATGTTTCAGGTAATTGAAAAAATGAACATTGGTCAGCCCTTTTTAAATTTAATTAAAGCAATATATTTTGAGTAGAAAGCATCGCTGAATGTAAACAAGGAGATGACAGAGCCCTTTAAGGTACAAAAGGGAATGAGACAAGGTTGCCCACTGTCACCATTATTGTTTATTTGGATACTAGAAGTATTGTTGGGCAAAATAAAAGAAGAAAAAGAGATAAAAGGACTCACTCTAAGAGGTTTTACATATAAATACAGGGCTTTTGCCGATGATGTGATGTTTATAATTGAAGAGCCATTTAATAATTTACCATTGTTGATGCAAAAAATTAAAGAATTTGGAGATTTGGCAGGATTCTGTGTGAATAAAAAAAAGATGAAGGTGATGTGTAAAAATATGAGAAAAGAAAAGCAACTTGAATTACAAGAAGGAATACAATGTGAGGTGGTTACAAAAATGAAATATTTGGGAATCGATTTAACAATGAAGAATATTGACCTTTATAAGAATAATTATGAAAAGGTTTGGAATAAAATTCAACAAGATATAAAAAAATGGAATACGTTAAACTTGTCTTTGTTGAGAAGAATCTTGGTAGTCAAAATGAATATTCTTCCACGTTTGATGTTTTTGTTTCAAACTATTCCAACAGTAAGAAAGAGTAAGGTTTTGAACTCATGGCAAAAGGATATATCAAAATTTGTCTGGGCAGGAAAGAAACCAAGAATTAAAATGAAGATTTTATGTGATGCAAAAGAAAGAGGTGGACTACAATTATCTAACTTTAGACTATATCACGATGCGGTTTGCCTAACTTGGTTGGCACGATGGATTAACTTAAATAATAGAAAAATGTTGGCATTAGAAGGGCATGATTGTAAGTTTGGTTGGCATGCCTATTTGTGGTATGAAAAATCCAAAATAGATAATTTTTTTAAACATCATTTTATAAGACACTTTTTTGAAACTTGGATGAGATATAAAAGATATTTCTCTGAAGAACGACCACTTTGGATAGTACCAGCAGAAGTAATTAAACTACATTCTGGCTATAAAGGTAAGGATTGGATTCCATATAGAGACATTTTAAAACCTGAAGGACGAAGCTTTATGATGCGAGATAGAGAAGAACTGGATTTTGAATATGGTTGGTTAAACTACAGACAGATTCATGATCTTTTCAAAACTGATAAAAAGAGGTTTGGTTTTAGAGCAAAAAATAATGAAATAGAGGTTGTGTGGGTGGAAAAAGGGAAAAAATGATATCACAAATATATAAGCTTTTACTAAAATGGTACACTGAGGATGAAACAGTTAAAGAACAAATGATAAAATGGGCTATAAATGTAAACAAAGAAATAACTATGTCATCTTGGGAGGGTTTATGGAAAAATTCGATGAAAATTTCGACTTGTAATAATTTGAAAGAAAATTGTTATAAAATGATGTACAGATGGTATATGACTCCAAAAAATGTGCAAATATGAATGAAAATGTGTCCAATAAGTGTTGGAAATGTAAAAAAAAGAAGGCTCTTTTTCCATATGTGGTGGACGTGTGATAAAGCAAGGACTTTTTGGGCTATGGTCCACAGTGAAATTCAAAAAATCCTGAGATGTACAATTAAAAAAGATCCAGAAGTTTTACTTCTGGGTCTTAAAATGGAAGAGTTCCATGTGAAAAAGAGAACATTGTTGTGATATTTGATCACAACTGCTAGAATGACCTATGCACAATTTTGGAAGCAAGAGTCCATACCCAAGAAATGGGAATGGATAAAGAAGGTACTTTTCATGGCTGAAATGGATAAACTAACAAGGAAGCTAAATAACAATGAAGACGAAGACTTTTTTGAAGATTGGAAGTATTTTAAATAATATATTGGATCTAACTGGGAGATTAAAAATAATTTACTTTGTTTTAATAGTTATTAAGAACGGACTAATTGAAATATAATAATAGTCAAAAGGTTACCTATTTGGAAGATAAGTAAATTGAACATGTATTGTTGTTTGATATAAAACAGTAGTGAAGGGTGGGAGCACTGCGGGAAGCCGAGCGAAGGGTGGGGAGCGGATGTATAAACAGGATATATGTTAAAGGAAGTATTGATACTGAACATGTTATTGTATCCTAACAATAAAATTGTTTTTTAAAAAAAAGATTATGAATGAGATTGAGCAGGTTGAGAAAGAAGTATTTTTCTCCCTTTCTCACAATACAAGAACTCATGGGCACTCCATGAAATTGCTGAGCAGTCGGATTAGAACAGATAAAAGGAAGTACTTCTTCACCCAAAGAGTGATTAACATATGGAATTCACTGCCACAGGAGGTCGTGGCAGCTACAAGCATGGACAGTTTCAAGAGGGAATTAGATAAACGTATGGAGCAGAAGTCCATCAGTGGCTATTAGCCACAGGGTATGGATGGGAACTCTCAGTCTGGGGCAGGTGATGCACTCTATTCTTGGTGCTGGAGGGGGCAGCAGTGGGAGGGCTTCTAGTGTCCTGGCTCCACTGCTGGACCTCCTGATGGCACCTGGTATTTTTTGCCGCTGTGTGACAGAGTGTTGGACTGGATGGGCCATTGGCCTGATTCAACATTGGCTTCTCTTATGTTCTTATGTTCTCTTCTGCCTCTGTGTAGACTGATACTCTCAGGGAACTGCTTCCATCCTTCTGTTCACACTTCTCTCATACAAATGCACACAAAGAAGGAACACATTTGCAATCTCTCTGCATCCATCCAGGTAGTTGGAATAGATTCTGTCCATATCTCTCATCTATCCTATCTAGAATGGAGTTCTCTAAATATATAACTCTTATTTATTTATTAGATTTATATCCCGGCCTCCCCACTAGGGCAGGCTCAGGGCAGCTAACAAGGCCATAGACATTGTAAACAATAAAACAAATTAATCATTTAACAATTTAAAATTAACAAACCATTTAAAATACAACTCTCATAAGATAGTGGAGCTGTCTTCACATCCACGATAGGGAAACAGCAGCTGGTGTCAGGCTCTGTAGGGCTTGGATTCTTTAATGTGGATATAGGTGTTAAGCCGGTAGCCAAGAGTAGATACTAGGGCACAATATTCAGCTATATGGTAAATCATTTAGTGTGGCACCTTGAATGCTTGGTGAAAGAGCTCCATCTTCCAGACCCTGCAGAATTTTGATAAATCCCACAGGGCCCTGATGTCCTTGGGGAGCTTGTTCCACCAAAGTGGAGCCGCCACAGAAAAGGCTTAGGCCCTGGTTGTGGCCAGCTTGGCATCTTTCATGCTGGGGAGAACAAGAAGTTTCTGAGAACCTGACCACATTACTCTCTGGGAACATATTAGTTTTGAAACTGAAAACAGGCTCTGTGTAACTCTGCAACTTTGCAAGCCAGTTTGGTGTAGTGGTTAAGTGTGGTGGACTCTAATCTGGAGAACCAGGTTTAATTCCCCACTCCTTCACATGAAGCCAACTGGGTGACTTTGGGTCAGTCACAGTTCTCTCAGAACTCTCTCAGCCCCACCTACTTCACAGCGTATCTGTTATGGGCAGAGGAAGGGAAGGTGATTGTAAGTGCTCTGAGACTTTGAATCAAGGGCGGGGTATAAATCCAACTCTTCTTCTTCTTCAGAAAAAAGAAGTCATGTAGCCTGTTTGTGCACTTGCTAAATTGATACAGGTTCCTGGCTCACCATACCAGTGAATCTCTAACATCTTTTAGTGCTGGCTATTGCTAACAGATATCTTACAGTAGGTAGCAGTTATTTATGGGCAGGGCCACCCTCACTCCAGACTTGTGTAGAATTACTGCTGGTCTGCACATCAAAACTATACTGAGAGGTGTTAGCCTAATCTCCCTGCTCTCACTATGTGCCCTCAAAGTGTTAGCCAAATTGTCTTGAATTGTTATTTAATATGGGGAGTTTTGATCTTACTTCAGGCAATAGGCAATACAGGGCCAAGCATCTAAGTATACAGGGGAGCAGTTCCCTCCAGACCCATCAAATAGATGCTGAGAATGACGCCAGTGTAAGATGATTTTGTTTACTGAAAACTATTTCAAGCATACAATACCAGAAGCATACACACAATTATACAAGTTCTAGGAAATATAGATAGAAGAAAATAACACATTCGCATTAGCATGGTGTTTTGTTGATTGGCAATACTTTACCTGTTCCATAGTTAGATGGAGTGAATCTCAGGAAAATGAGGGGACTATGGAATGTTGGGAAGAGGGTTGTGCCCTGAGCCGGCAGGCACACGATGAGACTCTTGGCTGTGCGTCCATGAGTCAGAAGCTTAGGGTAGGAGGGGGTCAGGTGAAAAAGCAAGAGTGCAAGTAAGAGAGAGAGCTGGTACTGAGCACTCTCTTTTATTAGGAGGTTGAGGGGCTTGGCCACCTCTCTTGGCCCACCTCCTGTTGTCCATCCCCAAAAATATGCTGACTGGTACTGGGGTCGAAGGTCTGGGGCATGGGCAGTGTTAGACTTAATAGCAAACTAGGTTGGACAATGGCACCTGATGGGATTATGTCTTGTTCTGGCCAGAGCCTATTGTTCCCTTGCTGTTTTCTGGCTGTAGTTTCGACTAGGTGATGTATTAGGTTGGGAGAGAATCTGTTGCCTGTGTGTAAGAATGGAGACTCTGTATGGAGTTTGAGCCCCCTGTCTTTTGCCCTGGCATGGCCACTGCCTGACTTCTTTCTGCTATACATGGCTAGGGAGCTGGTCCATCTCATTGCAGGAAAGTGGTAATGGTGACATGCAGGAATCATACACACTCTTTCACAGGAAGGCTTTCTTCTCCTGAATGTGTGCTGTAACTGGCATCACTTGGAGTCACCTTGCAGTTCAGTCCCCGTTGCACATAGCTAGCAAAGTCCAGGTTTTCATAACTTATGAGTTCATAAGAGCACAATAGGGGCCTCATAGGGCAACAAAAGTGACCAAGAGTTTGGCTGTTACCACCAGGCTTGCTAACTCCAGACTGAGAAATTCCTGGAGATTTGGGGGTGGTAACTGTGGAAGGGGGGATTTAGGGAAGAATTTCACCTAAAGTCTATGGTATAAAATAGAATTGGCCTTCTGAAGATGCCAGTCTCTTCAGGGGAACTGAACTCTGTAGTCTGGAAACAGGTGTTTTATTTTTGGAGAACTCCAGGCCTCACGTGGAGGTTGGCAACCACAGTTGCCTATTGAGTGCCCTGTTCAGTGTCTATTGAGTCCCCAGCCCAACCAACCATACAAAATATGATAGGCTGGTTTAAGAATGTTGTTTCATGTATACATGCCCCAAAGAGCTCATCCGTTAGTCTAAAAACCAGTGCTATTCCTGCCATCCCAAGTTATGGCCTAACCAGTCAGAAGATCAGGGCTAATTATAACCTAAGAGCATGAACACTGTGGATCAGGCAAAAACTGATCCCCTTTCCATGTCAATTTTTAGAAAACACAGAAAATTCCTGCTTCTCCCCTTCCAGCATTCTTCTAAACTTGCTGTATAGGAAAAATACTTTCTTGGTTCAGTCATACTAGGCCCAAACGGCTTAGCTGATAACATGTCCTTGTGAATTGTCACCTGCACCAAATGGCATGCACAGATGCCAGGCCTAAATATCCATTTCAAAAGCCACTTTGGCACCTCTGAGGAGAAGATCAGACATTGAGACTCTCCCCAAACTTCAAAGCTCAGCATACGTGCCGTCAGCACATAAGCTATGGCGGCTCCTACATAGTTAGACACACCTTTCTACTCTGTCGTGATTGGGTAAATGGCCATACTCAATTGTGACGGAGGTAGGAGGGGATTTGTCCTCGCCCTGTGGAAAAAGACACAGAACTCTCTTGGAAAGAGAGCCCCTTTCTAAGAGTTAGTCTCTGCTTCGATTACAAACCTGCAACATTGAATTTTGCAAGTGGACAACAAGCTGACCTTAATTGCCCACTGCAAGCATATGGTTCCTCTTTAAGATCCCTTGGAGAATGGATTTTGTTCTACCTGGTCACTGGACCAAGGATTGGTAACTATGATACATTTTTATGTTTAGTAAGAGCTGTACAAAGATATAGACTTGTTCTTTGTTTTCTAATCTTTGCAAGTCTCTTGTCATATAATTGCTTTGCTTAATAAAGATCTTATATAGATTAAGTTCATCTGATTGTGAGTTGTTCATGTATTGTAAATGGGAACTCCAAGCCTAGATCTAGAGCCTAAACTGCTCGCCTAGAAAGCTACTACTGTGTGTTAATTATCTGCAGCTCTAGCCCAGAGCTGATAAGTTGTTAATTCCCAGAAACCTGGCAGGAGGTGGGATCTATTCTCCTGTCTGAGTTGGGAACGTCCTTAAATAGGTCCTGGTGGCAGAATACTGATTTCAGTGTTCCTGAAGCATGTGGGTCTTTGGTTTCTCTCACTCCTGGAGGGGCGTGGGACAGACATGAGATTCTTCACGTGCTGGCATAGTAACAAGGACTTACACCTTTCTTATCTCCTGGACTGGAGGTGAGAGGGTGCAAGAGGAAAAACCCTTGTACACTTGCATTATTCTGTAAGCATGGAAGGAGGGTAAAATCCAGCCCTGTAGCTGGGATTTTTTTTTTTTTTTTTGGAGGGGTGCTGTGTTGCCAGGGGGCACCAATTTGATCCCCACTTTTGTGACACCTGCAGAAGCCCCTGCTGAAATGATGAGTGAGGTTATCATGGCAGACCATAAGGGGAGAGGTTTGCTTGACTTGCTTGCAATATCTCCGGGTTTTTCGGGGAAGAATTACAGAACACTTCTCTTTGCATCTCCCCTGGCATGTTCAAAATAACTTGATCAGGTTCCTGCTTTTAGTTCTTTTATCATGAGGTGGAGGTTTTGAAAGGGTGCCCAGACTTCTTGAAAAAAAGGTTGCTGATATTTCATGGGAGACCTCTTACAGCCCAATCCTATGCATGTACACTCAGAAATAAGTCCCCATGGGGCTTTTTCACAAGGCTGTGTACATATGACTGCTCCCTGAAAGAGTTACCACATGGATTATATGGGCCAGGTACCTCTTACCTGCAGCCTGGTGGGGAGAATGAGTGGAAGATGGAGAGTGAGAACCTTTCTGCCCAATCCATTATCTTCTCTGGGCCTGAGTGTGGGGCACCATCAAGACAGCTCACAGGATGGAGTGAGGCAAGGGGAGTCACTGCAGTCTAGGCCCATGGGTACCTGCAGTTATCGCTCATTGGCCGAGCAATTGGCATAGGACCCAACCTGGGAGATTCTGAAAAACAGCTGGGCCCTCCCAGCCCCTGTAGCTCCTATGCCCTTCCACACAGGTGCTAGGAGGGGTCTCAGATCCTTACCTGAGAGGCTAGGAGGTGGCAACTGTCCGGGCCAGGGCTCATTGGGTGGGGGTGCTGCAGATTTGATAGCAGGCACCACCTCCAGTGCCCCATCACTGGCTATGGCTCTGGCCAGATCACAGTCAATATCTGTAGTCAAGAAACAGAACTTTACTCACAACTGCTCCTCCAAGTGGCACAATCAAGTGATGCCAGGATCCCAGCTATGGTCCAATAGGAGCCTTACAATTCTTTTAAAAATTGGGTCAGAGAAAATGGCATCCCCACACACACTCAAGACATGGGGAACAACTATCTTTTAAAGGGATGGAGGCAAAGCTTTCTTCAGTTCCACAATATCAGCTGAGAAGGCAGACTGAGCATAGCAATTTGGGAAAAGGAATTCTGAAAGCATGCAGAAATTGATTCAGAAAACATGTTTGCTTTTATTTTGTTGGGCAAAGTTCCATGTAGTAAGAAGGCTCTGGATGGGTGCGTTCAGACGCGCCGTTTGAGCCGTTTTCAGCACGGCTCAGAAACGGCTTTTCCCTGCGCGTTCACACGCCCAACATCTGCCCACCGTCCCCAGCCGTCACTTTCTGGAGCAAACCCCCTTTGAAACGGAGTATTTTGGCACCACTTACCCAAGTGGTGTTTTCCATCATTCTCCGTTTCAAGCCGCACTTTTCCCTGTCTGATCGCTCCATCCAGCCACTTCCGGGTGCTTCAACCCCCCTCCCTCTGGGAAGCTGCCTCCAGCTTCCGTTTTTAGTCCTCCATTTTTTTTTCCCCTTACCGGTGTGCGCTTGAGCGGAGCTCCGCACTTAGTTAAAAAAAAAGAAAAGGTTTACTGGTGCCTAGTTTAGGCATTTAGAGGAGTCCGGGATCTCGGGGAGGCCATTTTTAAAAGGACTCTTCCTTTAAACTTTAAAAGGACCTGTTGAGATCGCTCTTCTTCGCCACGGCCAAACTTCCTGTTCGGAAGAGGGCTGCCTGTGCGCATGCTCAAAGGAGAGGGGAAACCCCTCCCACCTGCAGGAGGACGGCGGGGCGCTCGGAAGGAGGAGGTTAGTCTGAGCGCGATTCTCCAGATTAAAAAAAAACGCATCGTGCCGGAGCAGTTTAAACCGCTCCAGCACGCTGTCTAAACGCACCCGATGACTGTTATCTACTACAGTCATCAGTGGGGGATCCTGTCCCACCAACCCCTTCCTAATGCTGTATCACTGCCCAGTTCATGTATTGTTTCAAACAAATATACTGTATGATAGATATGAATACCCAAAATAGAAACCATTTTAGTAGATGAATATAGTTACTGTAAGGGACAAAAAAAGACAATAATCACGGTGAACACTCTTAAAAACACCACATTTTCCCCACTTAACCTTGAACAAAACAGACAATAAATGACAAGATCTTACTGAATCTTATTTCTACCCCACACTGAAAAAGAAATGATGCCTCTACCATGATATTCCATTTTGGTAAATATCTCATATGCCTGTATAATATTACAACAACCTCCTGAATTACAGGTGACAAATGGATTACTATTTTCCAGATTAGATTATGCCACTGATTTTGATAATGTAGTTACAACATCTTCAGCATTATTTTTATATCTCATTATTTATTCATTCTAACATTTAGAAACAATAAATGTTCTTAATAGACCTGGAAACCAAAGGCCAGCTATGAAAGCAGATTATAGAAGATTAAATTATCCATTGTCTCCTCAAACGTAGGCCAGCAGCAAGTTTATTTTACAACTGGCTTTAGCTTTACAGCATAATCAATCAAACTAGGACACAGACATATTGACAATTTCCCATCCCTCCCCCAAGTAATTAAAGATAAACATAACCTCTTCCTTGCTCTCCACAGAATACATTACAAAGTCTAACAAAGAATATTATCATTTGGATTTGAAGATGCTGAATTATTCCCTTGCAACGACAATACCAAGCAGATTGTTTCCTTGCTGGAGTCATCTGGAGCCATTTTCCTCTGCTGGCACCATTATCTGGTGCACCTGCTCTCTCACTATGGCACACTGTGGCCTGGATTGTGAGGGCTGATCCAGGGGAAGAAGGGAATGGGGGGGGGGTTTGGAATGGTTTTGCCTTGCAGAGATCTGGGGGTGGCATTACCAGGCTTTGGGTCCTTTCCATTTACATGACAATGGGGGAGGGAATAAGAGAACGTTAAAGCAAATACGACATTTGTAACCTTGGAGAAGCAAATGTATAATCCAGTCTTTTTGCACAAAGACTCAAATATTGTGTGATGTTTTTTTTAAATAAAAAAATCTTTAGAAAAGACTATATTTTCCTGTATTCTTTAGCAAGCATTGTCCTTACAGCTTTATTGTTGGGAATTAGGCTATTGCTTTGATCCCCTAATTAAACTCAGCTTCAATTCTTGATAATGGCTGATGGAGAATACCCTTATTTTAGTTATCCATGCCATAGTCTGGATAAATACCATCCAGGTAGCCTTGAGGTATTTTCAAGCTTCATTTTGTAAACCTATTACATGAATAGTCTGTGAAGAAATCTAAATCTGAAGCATCACTGGACTTGTGATTGAAAAAAGTGGTTGACAAATTTATCCTTTTCTTGTTAGCATGATTAAATGAATGGGACTAGTCATGGGAAGCTTTGGAGAGGAAATGATGTGGAAACAAATGGCTGTGTCTTGAGCAGTCTTTGAAAACTAGCATTTTTCTTTCCAAAGAATTTAACAGCCATCTCCATGTGGAAGGACACATAGGACTTCCAGGCTGCTACCAGCAAATGGAAAGTAAGGAATGTGGTAGACCTGCAATATGTGCTGCAATTAGTGATGTAACATGAACCACCTGCAAGGATGTCATTAGCAGTCCCAGTGCCACTCTGTACAATGGTTGATGGCAGCAATTGGTAAGCAAAATACAGATATTTGCAAGAGCTCACTGAAAATGAAAACCATGATCTGTTATCTCAAGAGCAACTTAATGTACACCCAAGAGTCAGGGTGCACACACTGGGATTTCTCACCCTGCATTCCTTGGAACAGTAGAACCACATACCATATCATAACTACTCAGAAACTCAGCAACTGTTTTAGCCATGTACCATGAAAGGAGGGGAATGGTGTTTAAGGAACAGATAGGGATTCCAGGTCTCCCAAAATTCAGGGAATAGAAGCTGGCAGCTAAAAGTATGGTGAATGGCAGATTAAGAGATCAAGCTTTGAAGGCTTGTTGCAGTGAATGTCATCTGATGAATAAACTGTACCTGATGCTCAGGCTGAGGAAGCTAGAGATGTCATGAACTTTGTACCTAAATTCATGGAATACAGCAAGAACTGTAAACATAGACGTTAAATTGATCTATGAAACAAAATTATAATCAGTGCACAATCAAGGTAAGTCTTATAAGTGTACAGAAATGTTGCTACAAAATACTTTATGCATCAATAGTTGAATAATTAATTCATCAATAGTTTGAATAATTAATTCATCAATAGTTTGAATAATCAATAGTTTAGTTGAATAATTAATTCATCAATGGTTTGAATAATCAATAGTTGACAATCCTCTCTGGAATGAAATGTATCATTTCGATGTCTATATCTTCTTCTGAACAAAAGTTGGGTACATAGATGAACAAGACGTCTCAAGTCCAGTGCTCATCTGAAGAATGAAACAAAGGCTGAGCACTCAAAACTTATCTTCACAGAGAATCATGACATGCTTACAAGTTCATATGAAAACATTCTGTGGGGCTGAATACAAGATTTGGAATTTCATATAAATTTGTATTCTGATACATTTCATTCCGGAGAGGATTATTGATACATTAATTATTTTGTAGCAACATTTCTGTACACCTATAAGAATTACCTTGATTTTGCACTGATTATAATTTTGTTTCATAGATCAATTTAGCGTCTGTGTTTACAGTTCTTGCTATATTCCGTGAATTTATGTACATAACTGTAACCCACTCCTGTTGTATCTAATGAACTTTGTACAGCCTTATGAGGCAGGTCCACATTCCTGTCTTAATATAGGGAATTAAAGATAATAAATACAAATACATCCAACAATTGTTAGCCCCGACGCCATTATGGGGCTTTGCTATGGACTGCTTGCTGTTGCCACATGGCCTGTGTACTCGCTAGACTGAAAAAGGATGCCAAAGGAGAAACCCATAGGGAAGGAAAAAGCTGTCTTTTTACTCTGAGGGACTCCATTGCATACCTGCCGCATGTCACATACACGGATTAAGGGCCATACAGCAGACAAAGGACTTTTCCTCTGCAAGTCGTTTGCATGATGAGATTAAGTGCCTTCCCCACCCCAGGCATACACATAAACAATACCAGAGCCATCAGCTACCTGGAGAAACCATCTGCCTGCCAGCCAGCTTCCTCTGCCCAGCCCCCAGGTATCCAACAGACAGGGTAGCCAATAAGATTTGAAATTGACACTGACACAGCCGGCTGGGAGGGTCAGTAGGTGTACACCACCTGGCCTTCCACGCCCAGCACCCAAGACGCTATAATAACATGATCTCTGGGTTAGCTCTAGAGAACGCTCTCTCTCTGCTGCACCCCCACCTTGTTACTGCTGCTGAAACCACGACCTCTGTCTGTCTGCTTTCACCCTCTTAAGCCCCCATCCTGTACCCGAACCCTTGCCTCACTTCATTCCAGTCTGCAGCTGGAACTATACACGTGCGTTGTTAGCTGGTCTAGACCACGTGTCCCTTCTTCCATACTTCCTACCCCACCTAACCCCACTTGCTGGAAGCTTAGGAGCCGCGCCTTGGAGGTAAATATTGCCCTCAACGAACCAACGATAACCTGCTCATGCAACTGTGCTTTATCTATCTTTGATTCTTAGACCTTGATATGAATGTGTGTGTGAATTGTATTTGTTGAGTGTAACTGTTATTGGAACTGTGCTTTATTTAAGTAAACTAAACATTATTCTGAGCCCTGTCTCTCACCTCTTCACTGGGAAGTCTCCGCGGCAGCCCATTCCTCGTAGACATAGACCAAAAGATCCCGAAATTAATTATACCTGTGGCGAAGTGCTTCACCCCTAGAGAGCATTTCACCCAACAGAAGTGGGGGCTCGCCCGGGATTGGTCCTGCTTGTCTGAATGAGCACGAGTGTCGACACGTGCCTCATTCTGGCAACCAGACATAAGGAAGAAACTGCTGCGAACTTCCAGTGAAGAGCGAAGAAGCTCAGAACACTGCACACACACACGTGTGAGTGGAAGCTCTTGTGCGCTTGGCTCTAGTGAGCACTTTATTGTGGGAGGCTTTTCCCCCCTTCTCTCCTTCAGGTGGAGGTTCTGTGCCATAAGCACTAAAGAACCGTGAGGGTAGCCGCCCCGAGCCCACGGCGAGGTCTAGCCGCTATAACCCGTGGTAGCTCGAACGCAAGGGCCCTCCCACTCAAAGTCCCAAAGGCTATCTCGAAGCCTATCTTTCGGTCTATCTTGCGGGTGGGAACCGAGAACGACAGTGTAGGGTGTTAGGAATTGCACCACACTGCACCGCAACACACCACCCCACGCAGGCAGCCATAACTGCAAACTAAGAGGAGCCGCAGCAAAGTCTTAAAAATCCTCCAGAGACGTCTGGAAGCCCATTTCCCTGTCCCTCTCAGCTTTGATCGGCAGAGCGTAGAATTAAAGTGAGCAAAGAGGTCCGCTCGCTGGAGTATATTACTCCAAGGATCCAGGTCGGAGGTTTTCCAGAAGCCTTCCCAGGTTTATAGAGGTTATCCCAGCAGGATAGGTGTCCAAAACCCAAATACTGGTTTAAGAGAGTTATCCAGTTAGGAGGTGAGGTCTAGGCCAGGCCCACTGACCAAAACTCCAATTTAAGGGTTGATGAGAATAGCCGAGGTGGAGGCAGAGACCTCACCGAAAAATCTCATATTTTAACGTTTTTGGTCATCGGAGGCAAGGGCGTGGACCCCACCTTTGCCAAAAACCAAAACTCACGGTTTATGAGGGTAACCGAGCCAAGCTCACCTCGCCCGCAAGGCAAAATAGTGTTAGGGAACCTAGGAAGGTTAAAAGCACATCTTAAGATGGTGGACGCAACTTCAACCGCCTCCATGGAGATCCGCACAGTTGAGGATCTGCCCCGACTTGAGAGATGGGTCACAAAGAAGGGTTTAAACCCTTGGGCACCTCAAGCTTTTAAGAAGGAGAACCCTCTCCAAGCCGCTCGAGATGCCTACCAAATGTACTGCGAGCAGAAACATAGAAGCATGGCCGCTAAAGACTGGGCGGGTGCATGGGCATTTCTGCTAGTGCTACAGGAATCCCAGGCCACCATTCAGCGGCTAAAACAAGAATTAGATGGGAAAATGGCCCAGATCAATGAGCTTAAGGAAGAAAATCAACGGGAGATAGAGCAAAACTCCCAGAACTTTGAAACTAAAATTAAGGCCATCAAAGAGGCACACCGGAGAGAATTACAGGAGAAAGAAGAAGAAGTTAGTGCCGTGTGTGACAAACTTGATAGGACGCAGACCGAGCTGGCAATAGCTCGCAAAGAGATTGATTCCCTTAAAGAGGGATATCAAAATGATGTGGAGGCTCTAGTGGAGCAACAGGAAGATGAGCTAGTTCACATGAGGACAGAGAGGATGAACCTCATGCTGGAAAAGGCAGGGCTTGCTAGCTCAGCCCAAGAGGCAAAGAAAGCTGCCGCGCAGGCATTAGAGAGGGCAGCCAAGGCAGAGGCGGAGGTCGCCAGACTTTCTGACGACCTCGCAACTGCCCGAAAAGCGGCTCGCTACCTAGCCGACCAGGCAAAGGAGCGATACGTCCAGGCCAACCATGAGGCGTGCCACAAAGAAATCAGTAAACTCCGAGAGAAACTTGGCATTAGAGAGGCAGTCATCAGTACAATTCACCCAGGAGGTCTTAGGGACCCAGAGGACACTGAGGGCGAGGATGTACCTACCGGTCATTCCTCAGCCCCAGCCCTGGAAACCCCTGACGCACGCCCGGTGAATCCTGTAATGACTAGGGAGCAAACCACAAGAGTGGGTAATAATACCACGACCAAAGTTATCACGGAGTCCAGAGTGTGGAAGCCGGAGGAGGCTAAGGCCATTGCCGACCAGGTCGGCCCCCTCACCAAGGACAATATATTAAACTGGCTAGCAACGGTAGCCACCGCCTACGGCAGCCTGAATGGCGAAGACCTCTCGGTCGTGGCCAGAAGGTGTGCTACTGGGGTCGATTTAGCGACCATTAATGCAGCCATAACCGCCAAAATGTTGAACAAAGAAGACCAGTATACATGGATGCGGGGAGTCTTAGAGCATCTCACCCCTGACCGGTCGTTAGAAGCACATTTTGTGATGGACCAACAAGGGCCAAATGAGGACCCCGAGATTTATATCACCAGGAAACAACTGTTAGGCATTCTGTCTGAAAGGGTAGATCTGGACGATGATGGAATTCCAGACTATAACGACATAGCATTCAAAGATGCATTGCTAAAAGGTTTCAACCCCCCGACTCAACTGGCATTAAACGTAGACGTCCCCACAGATATGGATTGGGACCCACTACTGATTAAAATCAGGAGAGTGGCCACGTTGCTGAGAAGCACAGGCGCCATAAAAGTCCCCAAGGCACCCAGAAAGCCTAAAGAAAAGTACAAAGAGGACGAAGAGCTAATACAGAGCATTACATATGCTAACAATGGCCCACATTCGCAGTACAATGTGACGCAACCCCAGAAAGGTCAGAATTATAATGCTCAGCAGAACTACCAGCAACCTTACACGTACCATAATAATGGCAACTATAATGGGAATTATAGATCCAGTAGCCGTGGTCGAGGCGGTTACAGAGGGAGATACCAGGGTACTAACCGGAACAACCCGGCACCTGCCCAAGCAAATTGGCAGCCCGCCCAGCCATCGGCTCCGCAACTGCCACCCCAGAATGCCCCACAACAAGCTGGACCCGTAAACGGGCAACCAGTACAGAATCCCCAACAGCCTCCCGGCCCCAATGGACCGCGGCAGGACTGGCACCAAGGGGGGGGGGCAATACATGGACGAGCGGCGATGGAATGCCTGGATGGAATTAAAAGAGAGAGGGTTCAACATGAACCAATTTGATAAGCAACCAAATGCAGCGCTCTTCAGGGCTTTAGCCGACAGTGAGTCGCAAAACGGCGCCCCCATGGCTCCTGTGGTAACGACTAAGGAGGTTACCACGTCACCCGACCAGTCTCTCCGCTAGGGATGCCCGGAGCCCCGTACACTTCCGCAAGGAGCACTGGCACAGCTTCAGCCAGACTCCTGGGGAAGACCGACAGTCCTAGCAGGCATAGGGGCTCCCAGGAAAATTAAAAAGCCTGCAACTCTTTTAGTGGATACTGGAGCATCAACGACGGTTTTACACCCTAATTTTGCTAAGGAGGGTAAGCCTACATGGAACACTGTCTCTCTCCAAGGATTTGCCGGAGGCAATCATACCGCTAGAGTCTGGAAAGATATTCCCTTAACTGTGGGAAAACTTTCCACCAAGGTGGTTGCCTGCGACAATCAGGGAGAAGACGATGGGATTCTAGGAGCCAATTTCTTTCGCAACCATGGGGTGACAATTGATTTAGCCAATTGTCTCCTGTGGAAAGTTCCAGGGGGCCCTGACTTTATCAATGCCATCCATAGGTGCGCGGCCCTAAAAGCCCCACTACCCGTGTACACAGTGCAAACGGACCCTTGGGTGCAAGAATTTCCAGAGGTGTGGATTTCTGACAAAGCGGAGTGCGGTACAGTTAAAAATGCCTGCGTGCTTATTGAAGGCAAAGACCCCCCGCCACAGAGACAATATCGCTATCTGATAGAGGCAGAAATCGGAATAGCTAAGACCATCGAAGGTCTCATCAAATGGAATGTAATTAGACCCATGCAGTCCATCTGCAACGCTCCCCTGTGGCCCGTTCATAAAGCGGATGGAGTCACATAGAGGATGACGGTTGACTTCAGAGCCTTAAACTCAGCAACGCCCCCGGTGGCACCAGTTGTAGTAAAATACAGTGAATGGACTAAACACACCCTGAAGGAGGCCCTTCGAAAGATGGTGCGCCCCACTGGAAAGGACTGGGACAACAAGCTCCCCATAATTTTGATGGCAATTAGAGGCACAACAGCTAAACACGGCTATTCACCACACATGGTGATGACCGGTCGGAAAATGTGTCTCCCAGAAGCTTTCTGGATGGAATCCGACATGCCGGCCGACATAGAGCCCAAGGTGGCAAACGACCTGTGGGTCCAAGAGCTGTTGCGTGAACTGCTGCACATACATTTACACGTTGCCAAAATGCTCAGCTACAGCCAACTGGCAGTCGACAAAAAGCTAGGATGGGTGTGCAACCCCCAGGTATGGGACCCAGGGCAAGAAGTTATGTACCGCAAGTTTTCCCGTAAGCAGCATGCCCTCACCGCTAAATGGGCAGGTCCGGTCCCCATCGTAGAGCGAATTAGCCCCGCCGTGTACAAGGTGGCGATCCCACGGAAGGGCGGGGACACATGGAATAAGTTCTTCCACTGCTCACAATTAAAAATCTGGAAAGGAGACCCGCAAAGCCGCCCACCAGCTAAACCGCCAGACTTACCACTGGCTCCTCTCACTGCCGCTCCTCAGCCCCTGCCGATCCGACAAATCTCACTGCCCCTGCCTGACTCAGAAAACCCGTGCCAGTACGTGCTGGCAGACACCTTCTTTGCTGATTTAGAAGAGACGCTAACCAGCACCCTCCGGGATCCTGGTTAGCGAGGGGGGGAGAGAGAGAGATTGTCCACATGGAAACTGTAAAATGCATTTGTGTTGCCCCACTGTTATGGTTACGTGGAAAGTTTAAAAGGCCCTATGGCGCCAATGCTATTTTTCGTAGCCGCCCAGGTTATTTGTTACGTGGACTATACGGCCCGGAACAGAAAGTTCCTAGGGTAGGTGAGATGGTAGCAATGGAATAAAGCCAGAGAGAGTTTCGAGGCCTGGAAAGCTACATTGTGTCTAGAACACCAAGCCTGCCATAAGAAGGCAGAAGCACCAGACTCGACCCCAGCAGGGGATTTTTGCAAAAATGTTTCTTTTTAGCTCAGGAAGTCACAACCCTTCCACCTCTCGGTCTATGCCATGCCAGTCCTTTAATCTGGGTCGACCATGGCATAATCGAGAAGGAGGTGCGATTTACGCACCGCGTTTCCTTCCCCCTCCGTTTTTTGTTTTTGTCCTCCCCGAGGTGAGGTTGCATAATCTATTTTCTTACAGAAATACAACAATGAACAAGACTCCACGGTTCTCGAGAGGAGTAAGTATTATGGAAATGGCATGTGCTCTGTTATTGTTGGGAATGTTAGGACTAGGGGAAATGCAAGCAACTAGTCCAGAACAGAAGTTACTCCAGTGGAACTGCATAGGAAAAGGTGCAGACTTAAACATAACTTGCCTAGAGGATGGACTAACCCCGGCTACACGTATAGAATCAGAAGGCTTCGTGTATGCCACATCCATGAAAGATTTTATGGAAGACTGCCTTCCACCCAATATGGTTAATTGTACTCGGAAGGAACCTAAAAATGCTATTTGGATATGCCCGTCAGAAGGAGACTTAAGAGAAAGGCTCATTATGCTCCTATGCGGTGGCAAAATTCCGAACACAGAAAAATCCACATGCGAGACAGCCATAGTTTCAGCTGCGGTGTGGAATATAGGTGACCCTCGCCAGATCGTTTTAACCATTGGGACCAACAAAGGATTGTTGACAAAAACAGATCTGGCAGTTATGCTAGTAGATCCACAGGAGAAGCAGCAGATATTCCACTTGGAGAACTGGACTCAGATAGAATGGGGCATGGATGCGTCCATGATGTCCGTAAAAGGACCCCCCGAATGGATGGTTGACTTGAATAACACCCCATGCAAACCAAATTTTATGGAACGTGCCTATGACACCTTAGGACTTTTAGTGATTAACACAAGGCACTTGGAAGGGAATTACACACTCACCCTAGAGCACTGGAACACCAGCATCACTTTCGACCTACTCATACAGAACCTAGAGAGTCTCGCTAACCTACGAGACCCTGTGGTAGGCTCACACACCGTTAAGTACCAACAATCAGAGCAGGTACTTATACGGCCGCAAATGCATGTTAGGAAAATCATTATAAACATGAAAAATCTAGAGGTTGCCCCAAATTCGGATAAAGCCACCTGGACACAGAAGTTATGTGCCCAATATCTCCAGCCGTTCAAACAAGGCTGGGAGAACTGGCTTACCCTGTGGCAAACCCTAGACATAAGAGCAAGGCGTAAGAGAAGTGCCGCTGATTGGCTGGCACCCATAGGAACTGGGACTGCAGTCTTAAATTCGGCTAATCTAGAAATCTTAGCTAATAAGGTTTCGCGGGTAGGGTCAGACCTCTACAATCTGGCCATACCCATGTCTCAATCCTTTCATGCATTGGCAGATCTACCACATCACACTAACCCACTCTTAATCGAATGGGAACACATTATGGAGCACGATTTCTATACCCTGGTCAAAGGCATCCAGTCTCTCCAGAGAAACATCTCATACGCACTGGCATGCACCCAAATGCAAGCTATGAACGTAGTCACTGCCACTAGCATAGTAACGCAAGCTATGGCAGGGGAGATCCCATTAGAAATCCGGGGACTCCTACACAGAAAGGTGACCGAGGAAGAAGCCAGGTTAGCAGACTGGTGGACCCTCGCAAATGCTACATACGCACCGACCACACACACGCTGACCCTGATCATAGTCACAGCAAGCGCCAAGGAAAGCTTCCACATACATCCAGTGGTCCCCCTTGATCTGCAGGTCGATAGACGCACAGTGTTGTATGCCAGGAAGAGCCAGAGGTGGGCTAGAGTCACTTCTGACGGCTGGCAAACTGTCAACGTCGAAGGCTGCAGACACAAGGAAACCCTGGGATTCATCTGCGAGGATGAGGCGCTGGAGGAACACCACCCCTGTGTGGCTCCCCTTAAGGGAACTGACGACATCTGTCAGTTTGAGGCTGCAGAGGAAACCTCATCAGCAGTAGTGTACATTGGCAAAGCCTGCGTGTGCATTTGCACCCACTGCTCTTTCATCTACATCAATGCGCAACACATTCAGCCAATGCTTCCTAAGATCAATAGGTGCTTTTGCCAAGTATTTGCAGTGGAGGGCTGCGATTTCCAATTTGAACCCCGTTTGGGTCAAGCAGGAGATGCAGTTCTCCCCGGAACTATATGACACCGTCACGCCTATACCACTAGGGATAAGTCTGGAAGTCATCCAGGAATTATTAAGACACCCAGAACTACGCCGCAAATTAAAAGAACTAGAAGCCGCTGGCGAGAACGCCACTTTATTGGTAGCGCACAATGGAGCAGAGATTGCAAACTTGGCCATTGACATTCAGAAATCATCCCATTTCTCTTGGTGGGAATCTCTTTTTGGTTGGTCTGAGACGGCCAATGGAATATTAAATATTATGCTCCACCCCATAGTAATAATAGTGGCCATTCAACTGCTATGCATACTTGCAATAATAGCAGTGGGACTGTGGGGCCGGTCCCAAGTCAAACAAATCCATCAGATGACTTCGCGGCTGTACCCACCAGCCATTGCGCTCCAACAGCAACCCGATCCACCTCACCTCTAATAAAAGAGTCATTTGTTCCTGTGTATTGTCTACCCCTCCCTCTTTCTCCTTGCGTTTTATGTTATTTCTGCGCTCTTCTCCCGCCTGCAAAAGGTGCAAGAGAGAGAGAGCCTACTAGCCCATGTTTCCAGTTTTTCTCTTTTGTTTTTATTTTTGTAAACCAGAAAAGGGAGGGCTGAAAAGCCCGAGGTAGCTGGGGAATCGAACCGAGAGTCATGCACAAGATCCTTTTTGCACAGGTTGTTTTGAGGCTCGAGAGATGGGCAAGTTCTGGGGCTCGAGGAACTGCCCGCTGCCACTCGGACGTGCCATTCCTCCCTCCGCCGCACTGGCGGACGGGAGTGCCCGAGGGCTCCCAGCCTGGTGAGCCACGGCACCGCCTTACCCCAACAAGCCTGACTTTTGGAAGCCCGATGTTTTGAGTGGCTTCCCAGTCTCTAGGGGAGAACATGGCAACCAAGCTACCACTACCCATTGGTTGTCCAGCCTAACCAACTCCCATTTGACTCTCCGATTCGCCACTCCAAATTATTTTTGATTTTTGCAATTTTATGTGTGCTGCAAAAGCCAAGTACCCATCAGGCTTTGTGCTACTGATTTGCACACCGGGACTCCCGACCATGAATTATTCAGCCCGGGAACAAGCCACTCCATATGTGGAGGGGCCCTGGAAGAGTCCATTTTTGGACTAGTCCAAAGCGAAAAGGGGGCATCCCGCAACGTTTTGTTTTTCCTTTTGTTTTTATTTTTATTCCGTCCTTTTGTCCACCATAGTGGGGAGCCCCGTCAAAGCCCCATGGGTGCTCCCCCAGACAAAAGAGGAACGATCCACGGTCGTCCCTCCGGAGCTGGGTCTCACAACCACTCATATGGCTCCCAATTCCATCTCATTCACAGCTATCGCTGCGAGCGCAGACCCAGGCTTCCTTGCGCTCTAGGGGGGGTGGTAATGTAAAATCGGCAGCCTCCGAATTGCTCTGAGGCTGGCCGAACGCGCCCGATGCTGGCGGCTCCAGTCTGGCTGAACCGCCAGGGCTTGACTTCTCCCCCCCCCTCTCGTTTGTTTAAAGATCGGCTTACGCTATCCAGCTGTTCAAACTTCCCTTCCATCCTGGGAACCGGGGAGGGTTTCTCAACTAATCATGTGCTTAATCTTTAAAGCTCGGGACTGTACGGAGCCCTCGGAGGACGCCGATATTGACTCGGCCAAGTCCTGCTTCCAAACTCAGAGCCCGAAACAGCACTCCTGCTCACACGCCTGGCGGTCCCGCCGATGGTCCGCCTCCGGGAAGATGGACCAGGATTGCATGGCAGCAAAGCCTCATTTATGGACTTTTCTTGTGCCTAGCCAACATCCTGATGGTTGCCATTCTGACAGAGGCTGCCCCAAAGCTCACCCCGGGAGCACTGAGAAGGACATTTATCCACCTAGCCCTCCGCTTCTGCAAATGCATGGAGGACAAGATAGCACATGAACCCTTATGACTGTTTTCCTTTTCGTTTTTGTGTGCTTGTTTGTTTTATAAGTTAACATTGTGAAGTTAATCTAATAGGCGTGTGTAGTTTTCGTTTGAAATGTTTTCTTAGGATGTTTTTTTTATTAAGGTTTAATTTAAGGTTGATGTTTTAAATATACTGTGCCTTGCCATATTTACCTCTGACGGCAGAAGCCACTTTCAGCCAACACCAATTGGGTGTAGATTAGCTACTCTTACTGGCATGCATTACATACAACACCAGAGTAGATCTGATACCTGGGTGGCAACGGTAACCAGACGACATTGCCTGTTTGCCTACCTGCCTGCTGCTGCTACCAGAGGACCAGACGCTGACCAGATGTGGATGCCAATGGAACCCTGAGACGACGTTTCCATCGAAGTGTGTATGTGCAGACAATGTCATCTGACGCTGCCACGTCTGCAAGGGGGGGATATGTTAGCCCCGATGCCATTATGGGGCTTTGCTATGGACTGCTTGCTGTTGCCACATGGCCTGTGTACTCGCTAGACTGTAAAATGGATGCCAAAGGAGAAACCCATAGGGAAGGAAAAAGCTGTCTTTTTACTCTGAGGGACTCCATTGCATACCTGCCGCATGTCACATACACGGATTAAGGGCCATACAGCAGACAAAGGACTTTTCCTCTGCAAGTCGTTTGCATGATGAGATTAAGTGCCTTCCCCACCCCAGGCATACACATAAACAATACCAGAGCCATCAGCTACCTGGAGAAACCATCTGCCTGCCAGCCAGCTTCCTCTGCCCAGCCCCCAGGTATCCAACAGACAGAGTAGCCAATAAGATTTGAAATTGACACTGACACAGCCGGCTGGGAGGGTCAGTAGGTGTACACCACCTGGCCTTCCACGCCCAGCACCCAAGACGCTATAATAACATGATCTCTGGGTTAGCTCTAGAGAACGCTCTCTCTCTGCTGCACCCCCACCTTGTTACTGCTGCTGAAACCACGACCTCTGTCTGTCTGCTTTCACCCTCTTAAGCCCCCATCCTGTACCCGAACCCTTGCCTCACTTCATTCCAGTCTGCAGCTGGAACTATACACGTGCGTTGTTAGCTGGTCTAGACCACGTGTCCCTTCTTCCATACTTCCTACCCCACCTAACCCCACTTGCTGGAAGCTTAGGAGCCGCGCCTTGGAGGTAAATATTGCCCTCAACGAACCAACGATAACCTGCTCATGCAACTGTGCTTTATCTATCTTTGATTCTTAGACCTTGATATGAATGTGTGTGTGAATTGTATTTGTTGAGTGTAACTGTTATTGGAACTGTGCTTTATTTAAGTAAACTAAACATTATTCTGAGCCCTGTCTCTCGCCTCTTCACTGGGAAGTCTCCGCGGCAGCCCATT